>CM046456.1:2260570-2765570 GCA_025506515.1 Flaveria trinervia | reverse complement strand
ACATAAAAAATTAAAATTAGGAGTTATAATAATAAAAAATTTTAAATGACATTTTTAATACGGTTTGTTTTTAAAAATATATTACTTTTCTTTGGAAAAAAGTTTAAAAACAAAATTTTAAAAAGTCAATATCATTATTTTATTACTTATAGTTATTACTCATACGTAATTTAATCATGTCTTATTTTAGAATATCATTTTATACTTCATATATTGTCATTATACTTAATATTTTATTTTTTAACCTGGGTTACTAAAGTTAGTATTAAATATATAACAATCAACAAGTATTCAGAGATATTATGAACATTCATAGCCCGGTCCGTTTCAATTCAATATTATATCCTTATATCCGATTACAGGGTAAAACAATCCGAAATTAATGTCATTATTGCATATAACTTTTGATGTATATTACTCAAATCTTAATTGTTTCATACTAATATCCTCACACCCAACCCAATATCTAGCTCATGATATGATCTTTCAATAACATGTTCAAAATTATCTCATACTCGATCACTTTTTCAAAGGTATTGATTTTCAAATTTCTTAGTGTATCAATGAATATGTTGTGATCTCCTTTCGGCCTTCAATGAATACGGTTTTCAATCCTAATTGCCTTGATTTTGGTTAATTTATGTAAATTACGTTGCTTTTAGTCGGTGTTTGTGATTCTTGACAACTAGAAGAAATTTGAGTATTTTTACCAAATTCTAATTAATTTAAGTTGTGATTCATTCTTTGATAAGTCTATTTAGTGATGAAAATTTCAAAATTCAGTTCATTGATGATTGTGAATGGTAGTAGATAAGATATTGTAAACGCATCGTTAACTTCTTTGGATATTTGCTAAAAGTTCAAGGTACATACCCTTACAAAATCATGAGATTAATTGTTGGTGCAGGCCGATGCAATATCGACGAAACAAACAACTTTGTAAATTGGCTATTAAAATTAGATGTAGGGTGATCTCGGTGGATTGAACGATAGCGAGGCTATGATAAAAATACCACATGATCTTCTTATTACTAATTCGATCGATCCTAACTTAGATTTAATAGAGTTTGTGTATCTTTCTATCATTAGTAATTATGAAAATCCAACTTTCTTTCAAGAGAGGGCAATTTTTGATAAAAAAAACGAAGTTTTTCAAGAAATCAATGATCATTTACTTTCATTGTTTCAAGGTGACGAAAAAAATACATCGGTTTCGATTTTACAATTCAAGAAGAGTATAATAATGATACATTCAATGAGAATTTATGCTCTTCGGATTTTCTAAACAAAATAAAGTTTCTGGATTACCAAACCATTCTTTAGTATCAATGGTTGGTGTTCATATCATGCTTTTGAGAAACATTGATAAAAAAATTGGTTTGTGTAATGGAACTAGACTTAAGGTTATATCACTGTGTAATCATGTTATAAAAACAAAAATTATTTTAAGTAGCAATGTTGGCCCTCGTACATTCATTACAAGATTGAGATTAACACCTTCTAACAAAATGATTTTTTTAAAGTTTAAAAGAAAACTATTTCCTTTGATTGTATGTTTCACTATAACAATAAACAAAAGTCAAGGTAAATCTCTGTCAATAGTCGATTTGTACTTAAAAGAGTTTATTTTTATGCATGGTCAGCTTTATGTCGTCTTTTCACAAGTCTATTGAAACTCTTAGGTTTAGACAATGATAGCAACCCTACTAATGTTACTACATTTGTAGTTTACAAGGAGGTTTTTACTTATTTGTGACCTTATGATCGGAAGTTGCTACGTCTTATTTAATATATAACGCACTTGGTTTTATTTATGGCTTTGTGTTATTTAATAATTAACTCTCACCTTTTTGTGTAATACACAGGGTAACTAAAACTAGTATAACATAAAAAAGTATAAGCATGTGCCTTTATTTCTTTTATAAAACCGCTATATATCATTTTTTTAATCATACATGAATGATAAAAGAATTCTACATCAAACCTGCCAATTAACTTAGCTAATAATGATTCAAACTGTCATCCAACATTTAGCTACAAATTTTTGTACAACCAAAATTATGTCACACAAAGTAGTGATGTAACAAAATTAATATATAGTTTGACGAGTGGGGATCACAAACTAACAAGTCACAAAGCGTATTAATGGACTTTATCTTTAATATTAACATATAATCTTTCAGGCCCAACCTATAGAAGTAGTTTCAATAACGATTTATTATGTAGCCCGGTCCAACCCGTTTTAATTTAAGTTGGTACATTTTTCTTCTTCTATGTTACGACAAAAGCCTTCTAATGAAAAGCCTAAAAACACAGATTTATTTGATTGTTGAACACATATGAAGGGACATGTAAGTATGGTGTGATTAATTCTTAAAAATTTGTCGGCTACTCGAGATCAGACTGTTAAAATATGAGTTAAATTAAATTTAATTGAGATATAGCTAGAGAATGAGCCTAAATATCAGCTTATTTAATAAATGAGATCTAGCTCGAGATTCGAATATTGAGTTTGGTTAAGCGAGCTGCAATGAGTCGATATTTTTTTATGAATGCAATACATATGTATTTTGTATATTATATATTTGTTTACACTAAGATATATTTATATATAATAGTAATAAAATAACTAAACAATATATATACATGTGTGTGTGAAAATATAGTTGTTGTTTGACTTAGCTTTCGTTTTCCGCAAGTTACAGGGAGTGACCAAATCGCTTTGAGTTGTGTTCTTTTGGAGCTGGATCGGTCAATGATCCACGTCATTTTCAAACTAGATCGGAGTGATCTTCACGCCTTCAAAATTAGGGTGTGTGCCTCCTACGATCTTGGGATTGGATCAAGAAGTGATCCGCGTGAAGGCTTTTTCTTTGAGTTGCATAATGACTTGAATTTTAGCCAAGCTAGGCGTTCCTTCCCTGTGGTTGTTAAGCAGGGGTTGTTAAGTTTGAGCCCAGATAGCTCAAACTTATTTATTTTATATCTTTTTTCATCGGCTAGCTAAGATAATCAGACATGCCTCTTGGTTAACTACGCATACGCAATCAATTTTAAGTAGACCTAAATTAAGTGCATGTGGTTTAGTAGTAAAGGTTGATTTGGTATTTAAGAAACCTATATGTATGCATGCAATTTGTATTTATATTCATAAGTGTATATTTTTTTTAAATAATATAACGCATGCCACTAATTTATTATCATCATCTTTGTCTCTCCCTATACATACATATAGATACATAAAAAGAAATAGATACAATATAGATAAGTCGGTTTATGATGTAATATTCATATAGGTAGCCTTATACGCTATTAAACAATGATACCTTAATTATCTGATGCATCAACCTTCCGATTGTACGTTCCATATAATCTTTACTCCATTAAGAAATTTTGTATAAATATTTTCGGATAATTTACTTATTTTCTTCGATCACGCTAACTTATCTCTAAAGAAAACCGTATGAGCAAACTATTAAAATTTAATTGAAATCGGTTATAATTTTTTTTATCTTTTAAACTTTTAACTAGTATTTGTAGTTTTAATCTGAAAATTAGATTTTTTATAATTCAAACTATTGAGTATTGATCAATATTAATCTCAACTAACAATTTAACCAGTATTAATTTCACTTTTGATTATGTTATTAAGAACAGTCTCTGTCTAACTGTTTGTTAACCCTGTTAGATTTTTTATAACGTAACACATGACGTACTCGTGACGTGAGTTATAGCATAGTTATTATTGAAAATAAAAATATATTACAATTCTTTTTTTAGAGAAGATTATTTCTGAAAGTATTCAACGTAACGTTTTTATCGCTGGTTGAGTAATTGAAAACAAATATACGCAAAAAGTGAGTGATATATTTATATTTTAATTATGTAATATGTTATGTCACAAGCTACATCACGAGCAACGTCACGTGTCATGACATAAAAAAACTAACGAAGTTAATAAACAATAAGATTAATATTGTTATTTAACAAAATCGAAAGTAAAATTAATATTGGTCAAATGGTTAGTTAGGATTAGTGGTGACCGATAGTTAATAGTTATATTATTAAAATTTTATTTTATTTCTATTTTTTTATGGTGAGGATTTGGAAAGATGCTACTCGTTGGACATCACGCAAAAATGTACAACGCACTATAAAAACTTCATGCAATAAAGATTATTATGTTTAATTTCTGTTTCATAACTAAACAGAGATTTATAAACAAAAAAATATATCTACTCATGATGGTATACACATGGAATGCACTACGGGTGGTCAGGATGGGCGATTGTTCAGGGCCTAATATCAGGCTCAAAATTAAAAAAAAATAAATATTATATATGTATGTATATATAAAAACAACTATAGATTATTAACAAACTAATTAACAAATCCAATACAATTTAATTATCTTGATCAATTGAAAATTAGGATCCACTGACATTTTAATTAGTTTAGTCAATCCAATCTAAACTCAATTAGAAAATGCTAGGGGAGTCTTAATATTCGGTTAAGTAAGTAAATTAGATTATTTTGCTACAATACTTTTATTTATTGGTAAAACAATTATTGTCGGATTATAATTTTTAACATATTATTTTTTGACACTATATTTATAGGGCTTATTTTTTCAACTCGACCAGGGCCGAAAATTATTTGAACATTCTCGGGACTGGTCCTGGGTATACATATTAAAAATGTATTACTGTTTTTGAAACGGAAACATTTTCATAAAAGCAGAAAAGTTATTAAATATCATTAAAGAATTTATACAAAGACACATTTATTTGTATAGTCAGTCGATCACTTTTTGAAAAGAAACATAAAAGTTGAGACATAAATTGTCAATGGTACAAAACAATAAAACATATGTTAAACCACTTCGCACCTGCCGACGGTGTTCATGGTCCATTCCAAACCCTGTTCATTTTATAAATGCAATTATTTCGGTTGGTGGCCTCCTATTCAATTCTTGCTTTTACATGTTTTCTATACCAGAAGGGCCGGCCTCGAGATTTCTCAAAAGATCCGGGGTTCGGGACGAGAATAAAAATATTTCCTATAATATGAAGTATAATTGATGTTTAAACAGAATAACTTGTATATAAAAACCTATAATACGACGATAATTGTTATAAAAATAAACAAAACAAAAGTATCATTGCAAAATGATCTAATTTACTTACTCGAATCAAAAGGATCTCCTAATGCTTTTGAAGTAAAGTTATTAATCAAATCTTCATAATTTATACTCTCCGATACATGTTGAATAAGGTTTTCCTTTTTCTTACATTAAGGTATTAATATGTTATATTTGGTATAGATGAATTAGGCAGATGGTATTGTGTTAAATTGTTTAAAATATCAATGGACTCTAACATAAAGTTAATAAGCTAAAATAATTAAAAATTTGTTGGTTTTGTTAGTGGGTTTATTAATAATTAATATAATTTTTTAAAAATACATATTTTATAAAAAAACTAAAACTTTTAGGGCACCGAGTAGATTGGATCATGAGTTAGTGGCTTTATAAGCTAAAATAATTAAAAAGTTATTGGTTTTGTTAGTGGATTGGTTGAGTTAGTGGGGTCACAACATTGACGCCCCCGACCAATCTAGCAATTAAACCATAAAAAAAGCCTGGTTCAATGGCATATACCACACTTTTAGATGTCATATGATCATTTCGCAGTCCTAAAATTAATAAATTTTCATCATAAATCTTAGAGTAACTTACACGAATCATCCATAACGTTTGCTCAAATTTCACATTTCGTACTAGGATTGAAAAATTACACATTTAGTCTTAAGATTTGAAAAAATGTAACACTTTCGTCCCTAGGTTAACAGGCCGTTAAACAATTCCGTTAATTAAGAGTAAAATGACAATTTCCCCCATTGTATTAGAACACCGAAGCAACAATCCACCTTGCCACCTATCGTTGGCAGGCCAACCACCACCATCACCTTGTTAACCCCAACATAAACAAATCAAATCAAACCGATCTTGCCACTACCAAATACCAATGCCGCAGGCCGCTGTAGTGGTCCTAGACCCTTCCCTTCCTTTCTCGTTGCGGTTTATAATCAGAGTTGCAGGTGGTGATGGTGTTTTGACATCAAAATTTTGTGTAGTGGATTGAATGAAGAAGATGAAAGTGAGTAACATATTAAGGGAGAAGAATATTGATGCTGGGGGATTGGTGGTGGTGGTATTAAGTTAACTTAATGAATTTTTATTGTTTTAACTGAGAGGGTAAAATAGTCATTTAACACACGATTAACGGTCTTTTTATAACAGTCGTTAAGACGAGGGACAAAAAGTATTATATTTTTTTCAAACCTTATTAATGTTTTAATCTCAGAAAAGAAATGTGAAATTTGATCACAATCCAGAGACGATCCGTGTAATTCACTCTAGAACTTTCTCGTTTCCCAGGACTAATCTTCAATATGTTTTAACATATCATACTATATATTTTACATATATCGGTTTCTTTAGTTTGGAATTATGGCTTCAAGGTTGGCCACTACAATTTTAGTGGTTTCACAAATTGGACAAACAAAAAAAACAACCCCAAAACTTCATGGAACGATACGTGTGATTCTTTTTTTTTAATTTGAGTTGATATGGTTTTATAATTATTAATTGTCAATATTTTTTATGAAGGGTTGGAGGCGTTGGTTTACACACAGTTTGATTGTTAGAACCCACCCAAAGTTCTATCATCACTCTTCTTTTTTTAGCGGTTTCATTAATGTTTTTCCTAAAAATTTTCTTGGTTAGAAAAAATAATTTCTTTAGGCTTCTTTTATTTCCTTATCAACTTACTTTTGCTCATTTCAATAGTTTCGTTTAACTGCTTTTTTGGTCATATCAGTAATTATTCTTTTAATGGTGGACAACAACCCTCTTATTACAATTTCGTAACAATCAAAACCTAAAAAAAGACCACAGCAACACGTTTCTCAAATTTTAGTTATAATAGTAAGTTATTTTTAATTTTACTCTCTAACTTTTAACTAAAGTAGTTATTTTTCTTCAAAATATTAATGATATCTATGTACCTCTAAAAGTTTATATTGTTTCATTTTCACTTTAAAATTTTCATTGTTTTAGATAAAGTTGAAACTTTTTGACTAAAATTAAAATAATCTATGAAAATTTTGAAGGTAAATTAATTGTTTTTTTATCTTTTAAAGAAAAATAGTTATTTTTAACAAAACTTAAAAAGTAAAATCAAACTTAACTATATAATAATATATGTATATTTATACGCACACTGATTAGCATGTGGCTAAAAAAAGCAAGAAAACCAAATTGAACATTTTATTTATTTAATTTACTCACATCTATCTATCATCTATAATAAAAAAAAAGCTTTTCGGATGGCATGTGTGAATATATTAAGTTTTATTGTTTTTATTTCCCGCTCATCTTTGTAATAAATGATGATAGTATCTATAGTAATTAGTTATTTTAAACATTTACAAATTTAAAAAAAAATATTAGATATTTTTATAACAAAATACCAAACACACTTTAAAACATGTATAAGATATAAAAATTTTCTTGAACAAAAATCTTTTCTAAAAACAAGAGCTACGTTAAAACCTTTTTTTGGTTTCATAAGGATGATTTTTTAAATTAATATAAAAAACAACCAAAATGTTTTAAAAAACAATTAAAAACATAATCTTACAAAACGAAAGTTTAGAATAATATTATTTTTTTTACTTGAAGTTCTAACTTATACGTAACACAATCATATATTATTTAAAAATATCATTTTATATTTTTAAAATTTTATCACAAACTATATTATATTTTATTTACTCAACCCGTGTAATACACGGGATACTATACTAGTATACATGCAAACATATTTGTGAATTCAGGGCCATCAAAACAACACCAAATCCATATTCCTGTACCACTTGCTTTTGATCAAACAAATTAAGAAGCATATATCGATCGTAGGACCGATGAAAACTAATAAAATGATCAATTTTACAATATCTTTATGCATGGATTCTAACTTTATAAAACTCAACAAATTTATTAATCACATATACATAAATGTGCTCGTTTAAGAACTATTAGTTTTTTTTAAAACTGATATATACACACTCGCTCACCATCCATCTAGTTACATGTATTACAACACTAGGTTAGAACCCCGTGTATTACACGGGTTGAATAAATAAAATATTAAATATATAGTAATGAAAATGTAATAATTATAAAACGATATGATTAAATTTGCATATGAGTAATAATATAAGTAATAAAATAATGATATCATTATTTTAATCTTTTATTTTTAAACCCTAATTGCATTTTTAATAAACATTTTATTGCAAAACAAACCGTTTTAAAAAAATATCGATATTAATTTTTTTCTTATTATAACTCCAAATTTTAGTTTTTTGTTTTTTAAAAAAGTCATTTAAAAAGATCATTTATAAAAGATCACTTTCTTAATTTATTGAAAAATAATTCTTAATCTCAAAAAAAATTAAATAATATTATAAGTATTTAAGGTAATTGTTTAATAGGAGAGAGAAGATAGAAAATTAAAATTAGATGGTCTAGAATTGTGCCAAGTGACATCTTAAAACTTTCTTTTATTATAATAAATAGATATGTGTCCGGAAATATCTCATATGTACCGGAGTTAGACATGACACATCACGAAATAATCAAACATGTCTAAAAGGGAAAATTACCATATTGGCCATTTGACCAATATGGTTTTGAGTAATAACCATTGACTTTAAAATTTACAAAAATAGGCAATATATCGCCACATGGCGATACCAATGCATGTGGCATCGCCCACATGGCAATTGAAAAATTATTATGTAGAGATTAATGAAGAGACTGATGCAACCTAAACATTTTTAGTCTCTCCTGCATGCTGCACAAGTGCATTGAAGTAGAATGCTTCGGAAGTTTCACATGTGCAACAGAAATACTCTAAGTGTGAAATCTTCCGAAGCTAAGACCAACATCTTCCGAAGCCAAAGATGAAGTCTTCCGAAGCCTCAGAGACAAAGTCTTCCGAAGCTTCAAGTTCATGAAGACAGATTTCTTCCGAAGACTTAGCATATGCTTTATCTGATGTACTGTTCCACAAAGCTGGACACCTTTTCGCTGCGACTCTGCAAGTCACTAACTAACATGGTTTGGTGAAAAGGTCCATACTTTTAGTAACTGTACATTGAGGTCTTGAGTCTGTAACTATCTACTTTATGTACTTTATCCTTTTTGTAATAGATAAGGATGTGAGCTATGGCATGTCATAGTCACTAGTCAAAAGGCAATCTGCCTTTTGACTTTACAATTGATTTTATGTGTGTCTAGTCAATTGTATCCAGCTGGCTTTCATTGTATAGCCAGCTGTAGGATGTAGTATAAGTATCTCATGTTCTTGTATCTTTTATTTTATGCTTCGTAACACTTGTAATAGAACATAGAGAAAGCAATATACTGCATTCTTGAAAACCATATTCTTGTTTTCTGTCTCTTACATTACTTGTGTTCTTAGTGTCTTATCTTGGTTAATCCAGTTTACTGTTTGATTAAAGTTTGGTTAATCTCCTCTTTGTGTTGTTATGTTGTAACTCACACCCTTCAACGATCCTGCATTTGGTATCAGAGCATTCAGGCTCTTGATATAAGATCTCACCATCTTAAGATCCCTCACACACATAAATACCAAACTTTTCAAATGGCAGCCATTTCCAAAACTGATATGGAAACTAGAACCATGAATAAGTCCCCACTGATCACTCTTGATGAGTTCGACACCTGGTGTTTAAGAATGGAAGGTTTCATCAGGTCTCTTGATTCAAGAATGTGGGAGTCTATCGAGAATGGACCTTTCATACCCAGCACACCCTCTGCTATTGGTGCTGGTATGATCCCCAAGGATGTGGCTAACTACTCTGATGAAGATAGGAAGAGAGTAGAGATAGACAGGAAAGCCATGACAGCTCTTCAAACTGCCCTTCCAAACTCTATGTACAGAGGTTTCAAGAAGTGCAAAACAGCAAAGCAGCTGTGGGATGCACTGAAACTGATGTATGAGGGTTCTTCTGAAACCAAGGAGAATAAGAAGGATCTCCTGAAGCAGCAGTTTGAAAACTTCACCTTCAAAATAGGTGAGACCATGACTCAGCAATACTTCAGGTATGTTGAGATTGTGGATACCCTAGTGGATGGAGGAGTTGCTCTTGAGAATAGAGACATTGTAAGGAAGTTCATGTCCTCACTTCCTAGGCAATGGACACACTACTGTGTGGTGATCAAGAGAATTGTAAATCTCAAAACTCTCACTCTGATAGAGTTATATGAGATTCTCAGTGGCTACCAGATGGAGATGAACATGCAGGGTTCATCTGGCAACTCCAACAATCAAATGGGTTCAGCCCTACATGTGGTTGAAAGGGATAGCATAGAACCCAAACATCATCTTATATGCTACCCTGACTGTGACATCTCGTAATTTTGAAGTTAATTTTGTTAAATTCAAAAAGGGCCTTTTATGCCATTTTGGAACTTTGAGGTTTGTTATACTTAATAGTTAAATTGGTGATTAACAAATTAATATAATAATAATAACATTATAAGTGTTATAATGTTTGCTTATTAATATAAAATTTAAAGTGTTGATAATCCTAAAGAAAATAATCACTATTATTATTATTATAATAATGACACTAATAATAATAATATTAGTGATAATAAAATTAATAACAATAATAATCATAACAACAAGATTAATAATAATAATCATAATAAGTGTTAATCTTTGAAATAATGCAAGTTTCTATTATCTTAAAACTTGAAATTTATAAGTTATTCATGAAATAATAACACTTTAAACTTCAGGGTTCAAACTGTAAATTAGATTAAACTAAAAATTAAACTTTGAAAACAATATAACAAAACATAAACTACAGGGACTTGTTGTGTAAATTATTAAAACCAAATCCCTTCCCCCTTTTAATCCCGCTTTTCCGGCTAACCCTCCGATTATCTCCGGCCAGTCGCCGGCGAGCCCTATACACCCACGAAATCGTCGGTTTCAGCACTCAAACCGACTCTAATCGCTTCAATTACATGTTTCGAACTTGAATACGCATCTTAAACGTGTTTAAACGCCGGTTACAACTTTGAATCAAACGCATAACCGAAACCTCTTTAATCATAGATCCGTTCGAGCATTTAACTGTAATCATAGCCTAATTAAACCAACCAAAACAATCATCTAAGTAATCCTAATCGATTACACCTCTCAATTGCACCTGAAACAAATCCAATCACCGAATACCATCGACACCTTACATCGCGACCTGCAACCTACCGAAGGCCATTGTTCGGACCTCAAATTCTGAAATTTATAGAGGGCTTTCAATCATCGACTGTTGTAGAAGCTTTCTGTGCGATTAATTAAGTTATCACTGATGATTACTCTTCGTCCTCTCATCTCTCGGTCGCGACTCATTCATCGAAGGGTGCATCTTCAATTGCTAATCAAACGGTAATTGTTTATATGTATACACTCGTTTAACCATGGGGAACAAAAGCCCCATGGTTAACAATGCCCTTGGAGTCGATTGATGTTTCAATTTGGGATCAAAAGAACCTAGGGTTCATGTGAATTTGGGTGGGTTCTGTGTTTATTGCTTTTAAGAATTGGAAACCAATTTCAACCGCGGCTGTATGCCTTGGTTCACTGGTTCCCCACACACATTCTAACTTGGAGGTCCCGGGTTCGACCCCGGGCACCCCCATTTTTTTTTTTTAAAATGGCTTTTTAAGCCTTAAATCAACTTTAGAAAATTTTTAATAATATAGAAAAATATTTTATAACCTTTAAATATATTTTAAGTTGTCAAATAGTTTTTAGTAATATTTTAAAATACTAAACAATTAAAAACCTTTGTAATAAAACATTTTAAAGGTTATTTTTGAATTATTAACATAGATTTTAAATAATTACAAAATAGTAGTGACCCGAACTGTCTTTAAATTTTATCGTTTAAATCACGATATTTTAAATGAAGTTTATTTTAAAACGTTATAAATTCTTTTGTGTAATAAAACTATATTATGTTTCAAATTATATTAAATTATAAATATAAATGATAAACAACTAATTCTTCAAGTAGTTGTTAAAATGATTATGTGAATAATATGTTATTATCTAATCATTTGAGCATGTTATATCATTTAATGAAGTTATTCGTTAACTTTTATTTAAATTCTTGAAAATTATAAAACAATATAAATTGCTTTAAGTTTTTAAAACTTTATAATAAATTATTTAAAAGCTCAAAACCTTATAAAATGATTATAATATGTAACATCCTTATCAACTTTTAAGTAGTTAATTTTTAAATTAATTATTTTCTTTTCACATATTATACTTAATTTCTATAAAATCAATAACTTAAATTGTTAAGACATTTTCAATTATTATTGGTCTTAATTGATTTAAATTATCTTTATTAAACCTAAATGATTTATTATTAAACTCCCAAATTCCATTTGAAACCCTAGTTCATGTTTTATTGTTAATCTTATTACCAAACCTAATCTTGGAATCTATACGTTTAAACAACTTGTAAAAGAAATCATTTGGAACCTCGTTTAAATTATTATCATCATCATTATAAACATAATTACTCATCAAAACCCTAAAACTATTGAAACCCTAATTCTTATTTAAACATTAATCAATATATTAACCTTAATCTTCATCTTGTAAATTATATATTTAGGTGCTTGTAATGGACACTTGGGATTTATCTTGTAATCTTTTATATCATCTTGAAATGCTTATTTCCATGTGAGTATTCCATACCCCCTTTTTATTTTATTTCACACTTGGGGTGAAACATGTTAATTTATACTTTGCACTTGTAATTTATTTGAGACTTGTAAACTTTATGGCAATTCATCATGTTAAGTTGTGGTTAGTTGAACTTATGTGGTTACCATGTTATGGCGTTATATGTACAATCATTAACTATTGCTAGCCCAGCGAAGTCATAGATCTATGGGTAAGACAAGCCTGCTTGGTTGATCCAAGTACACTTAGCTGATCGTATGTACTTTTAACGTTTGAGACTTGTAAAACATTGTCAAGGTTTGATTGTTGCATTGTTCATAGCATCCCTAATCACTATATTCACTAACTTATGACTTGAATTGCCATCTTTCATATATACTTAAGTATTAAAAACTATGGAATGCTCACCAACATTATTGTTGACCTTTTATTTTTAACATGTTTCAGGAAATGCCCAAGTTTGATTATCTACACTTTGAAGCTTGCACATCTAGGGATGGACCTAGATTAATAAATAAGATAGAATGATATATTGCATTCTATGTTATGTTTTTATTTCCTTTGAAACTTATGATTGTAATGTGACAATTAAAACTTATGCTTAAATTTTATTTGGTTTATTAATAGCGTTATGTGGCTATGAACGATCTTAACTCTCACTCCTCGACGTTTCCGCCGTCAAGGTTGGGGTGTGACAGATTGGTATCAGAGCCCATAACTATAGGGATTTAGGTTATTAGAAATGGTGACCTAGACTATAGCTTATGCATGAACCTCTTAGAAAAATATTTATATTCTTGGAAATATATATATTGTTACATGCTACATAATGCTATACCTTACTTATGTGCAACTTGATGCCTTAGCATAGGTTTGCCTTGTAATTGTTTAAACTTTGTTACTCGTCTCCCTAAACTTACCTTTGACACTTTGACTCTTCCCGACAAATGAACTTCCTAAACTTATTCTCAACGACATGTGGAATCTACACTTATCGTCATGGGTTCAATTTCTTAGACTCTATGTCTAATCTATGTAAATCCCATCAAGGTTTTGATTTCATAACCAAAGAAATTTGTGTGACACATAGACACCTGTATTCTAGATTTCCTGGCAAAAGGCCTTCGGGCTAAGGCAAGCATATCGTATAAATCTCATTGTGAGACCAGTTATGCTTACCTGGGGATTTCTGGGATGAGTGATAAATTATGGTCAACATACACAAGTCTCTATGGAAAATGGGTCAATTTACCTTGACGTGTCAACGATTCCAAATGGTAATGCGTTACCAAATGGAACCATCCTCTATATATCTTAAAAATCTTTGATTCCTTGAACTGGTATCCCTCCATTCTTATCATACATAATGTCCCTGTTAATATTGAACCTAATCGACATTTCAACTTCTACATTTAAACACCGTTATACGTTGAGCGTTTCATGTAACTATTTCTATATCTTGACCAACGTGAACATGGATCTTAATATACCCAAAGATATTGGGAACCTAAACCGAATGGTCATCAAAAACTTTAAACCGTTACTCATGGTTCTCAAGTTTTCTTAAGGATGTGTCCCATAACTAAGAACATGCAATGCTATAGGTGGAATTCCTACATCTCGAGATACTTTGTCTAGGCAAAGTGTAAATGGCGATTTGACTCGATCATTGGATCCATTTATTTGACTCGAAACCCTTGAGATGAGTGATCACTTATAAGTACGCGTGCCTTCAATAAGGCTATGGTTGACCTCATATCTTGAGAAGTCCATGTACTCCTTTCGATTGTGAATCGAATGTTCACATCTCATTGTGGTGTTGAATAATTTCCTGCCCTTGATTTCATCTTCCCGATTGAAACCATCCAAGATTTGAACACCACAACAACTTCTGTTATCTTGAACTTTGATCTTAAGCATGATTTTTCCTTTTGTTACATTGATGTAACTTGAAATTTTCCGAATTTCTAATTGATATTATTTCCTTTTCGTCGTTAAGTCAAAATCCGTACCGTCTGCACCGTGAGAGATGCAAGTGTTTGCAAGTCAACCTATGACTAAGAACACCTGTATCTCCTAAATGATTCTAACTCATCAAAACAGGGGTGATTCCCTTACTTTGATGATTCTCTATTCGTTTCGATAAAAGGTTTCCAATTGTGATTTATAAAATTTCATCTCTGGATCGGGGTGATTTCCTTATCCTGAGGATTGACTTCAATTACTTTCTTTGGAATGGCATTTCACAAATGACATGATCTCACCAAAATAGGATTGAAACCCGTACTTTGGTGACAAATGTCAATCTTTGATTGTTTTCTTGCTATTATGAAATTCAATCATCAAGATAGGCGTAAATTCCATACCTTGATGATAATATCATTTTTATGAACTGTTTTTTTTTACAAATGAGACGACTTCATCAAAGTAGGAGTGAATTCTGGATTTTGATGAAGAAGTTCATCTTGTTATATTTTGTTTTCGAAAAACTTCACCGTTAAGATAGGAGTGATTTCCCTTACCTTGATGGTGAGTTACCTCGTCTTATTTCTGTGGATCCTCAACAAGGAGTTGGGATCGAGCTTTTTGATTGGTAAGTTAGAGGTCATACCTTGAGAAGACACCCTCAAGCTAGGAGTGAAAACCACACCTTGATGACTATTCTCATTTCTTGATCTCCAACTTACCAAGGTTTAATCAAGTGACAAGAAACATGTAGTAACTTGAAGGGTGAACCAATTTTAGTGTTGGACCTATCAAGCCAAAGCATGATTTCTGAACTTGAAAGAAGACCTGATCACTTTAGGTTGATTTTGATTTCGAGTTTGGAGCATTTGAATTCTTAAATCGATTTCTTTCCCTTTATCCTCATGTTTTGATTTGATCTAGCTATATGGAACTATTTATTCCTTACTTATCGACTTTCATTTTGAGTTATCATCAAAACCTGATTACTCGATGGTAGCCTTCTTAAACAATCTTTCTGCTAAATAAAGACATTATCAACTTGTGTTCATGTCTTTCTAGACACACAAATATTCTCAGCTGTGCTTATGGGTTTGTTGAACTGCATAAGCAAACTGTACTTGGAAATTTGCTACCTTGCAAAACATGGTTACAAATGCATTTTTTTATTGCTTGCGTCACTTCTTGAATCGCTTTTGAATCCTTAACCTTGGAAATCTTTAAAACTCTATCTTAATTTCGATCTACGAGACTCATTATTGTGACGCGGATATGGAGATTCATAAATTTTCGTAATTTGTAGTCATGGGTTTGGCATAAAAGAAAAGACATAACTTGGTATAATCGGTGCATTGTAGACCGATTGGCTAATTGCATATTAACTCATGTGGGATAATGGGTCGAGAAATTGACTTGTAACTATCTCAAATAGTCGTATACCGTGGTATGTCGGTAAATATCGATCATTAATTTTAATGATCTATTCATTTTCCTTCTATTAGCAATGTTTCTAGTCATCATTGTGAACACATTCCAAAATCTCCGCATATCGTATTATTCTTAGACCGACGGTTTGGTCAAAGGAGCAATACATATTCACAAGATATGCGTTAAGATCGTTTCGGTGACGTTTGGGATTCTTAAATTCTGACGGTTAACGTTTCTTACAATTGATGGTCTTTTCATTGATTTCAAGTCATCATTTTATTACGTAAATACGTTATAGATGTTGTCTAATATACCATGGTAACTCGTCATCGTCTTCCAACGTTTCATGTGCCAACTCTCAAAGAGTCTCGTCTTTCACTGGAAGAGTTCAAATTGGTATGCATTATGTCAAGAGACTTGTAAGGTTCCATAAAGTGAAAACATCTCACCCGTAATCGAACGCCAACCACAGTTCGTTAGTACGCTTATCTTTCATCATAAGTCTCCTGCTCATTTAAGTTTTATTTTTAATTTCGGGACGAAATTCTTTTAAGTTGGGGAGACTGTGACATCTCGTAATTTTGAAGTTAATTTTGTTAAATTCAAAAAGGGCCTTTTATGCCATTTTGGAACTTTGAGGTTTGTTATACTTAATAGTTAAATTGGTGATTAACAAATTAATATAATAATAATAACATTATAAGTGTTATAATGTTTGCTTATTAATATAAAATTTAAAGTGTTGATAATCCTAAAGAAAATAATCACTATTATTATTATTATAATAATGACACTAATAATAATATTAGTGATAATAAAATAATAACAATAATAATCATAACAACAAGATTAATAATAATAATCATAATAAGTGTTAATCTTTGAAATAATGCAAGTTTCTATTATCTTAAAACTTGAAATTTATAAGTTATTCATGAAATAATAACACTTTAAACTTCAGGGTTCAAACTGTAAATTAGATTAAACTAAAAATTAAACTTTGAAAACAATATAACAAAACATAAACTACAGGGACTTGTTGTGTAAATTATTAAAACCAAATCCCTTCCCCCTTTTAATCCCGCTTTTCCGGCTAACCCTCCGATTATCTCCGGCCAGTCGCCGGCGAGCCCTATACACCCACGAAATCGTCGGTTTCAGCACTCAAACCGACTCTAATCGCTTCAATTACATGTTTCGAACTTGAATACGCATCTTAAACGTGTTTAAACGCCGGTTACAACTTTGAATCAAACGCATAACCGAAACCTCTTTAATCATAGATCCGTTCGAGCATTTAACTGTAATCATAGCCTAATTAAACCAACCCAAAACAATCATCTAAGTAATCCTAATCGATTACACCTCTCAATTGCACCTGAAACAAATCCAATCACCGAATACCATCGACACCTTACATCGCGACCTGCAACCTACCGAAGGCCATTGTTCGGACCTCAAATTCTGAAATTTATAGAGGGCTTTCAATCATCGACTGTTGTAGAAGCTTTCTGTGCGATTAATTAAGTTATCACTGATGATTACTCTTCGTCCTCTCATCTCTCGGTCGCGACTCATTCATCGAAGGGTGCATCTTCAATTGCTAATCAAACGGTAATTGTTTATATGTATACACTCGTTTAACCATGGGGAACAAAAGCCCCATGGTTAACAATGCCCTTGGAGTCGATTGATGTTTCAATTTGGGATCAAAAGAACCTAGGGTTCATGTGAATTTGGGTGGGTTCTGTGTTTATTGCTTTTAAGAATTGGAAACCAATTTCAACCGCGGCTGTATGCCTTGGTTCACTGGTTCCCCACACACATTCTAACTTGGAGGTCCCGGGTTCGACCCCGGGCACCCCCATTTTTTTTTTTTAAAATGGCTTTTTAAGCCTTAAATCAACTTTAGAAAATTTTTAATAATATAGAAAAATATTTTATAACCTTTAAATATATTTTAAGTTGTCAAATAGTTTTTAGTAATATTTTAAAATACTAAACAATTAAAAACCTTTGTAATAAAACATTTTAAAGGTTATTTTTGAATTATTAACATAGATTTTAATAATTAACAAAATAGTAGTGACCCGAACTGTCTTTAAATTTTATCGTTTAAATCACGATATTTTAAATGAAGTTTATTTTAAAACGTTATAAATTCTTTTGTGTAATAAAACTATATTATGTTTCAAATTATATTAATTATAAATATAAATGATAAACAACTAATTCTTCAAGTAGTTGTTAAAATGATTATGTGAATAATATGTTATTATCTAATCATTTGAGCATGTTATATCATTTAATGAAGTTATTCGTTAACTTTTATTTAAATTCTTGAAAATTATAAAACAATATAAATTGCTTTAAGTTTTTAAAACTTTATAATAAATTATTTAAAAGCTCAAAACCTTATAAAATGATTATAATATGTAACATCCTTATCAACTTTTAAGTAGTTAATTTTTAAATTAATTATTTTCTTTTCACATATTATACTTAATTTCTATAAAATCAATAACTTAAATTGTTAAGACATTTTCAATTATTATTGGTCTTAATTGATTTAAATTATCTTTATTAAACCTAAATGATTTATTATTAAACTCCCAAATTCCATTTGAAACCCTAGTTCATGTTTTATTGTTAATCTTATTACCAAACCTAATCTTGGAATCTATACGTTTAAACAACTTGTAAAAGAAATCATTTGGAACCTCGTTTAAATTATTATCATCATCATTATAAACATAATTACTCATCAAAACCCTAAAACTATTGAAACCCTAATTCTTATTTAAACATTAATCAATATATTAACCTTAATCTTCATCTTGTAAATTATATATTTAGGTGCTTGTAATGGACACTTGGGATTTATCTTGTAATCTTTTATATCATCTTGAAATGCTTATTTCCATGTGAGTATTCCATACCCCCTTTTTATTTTATTTCACACTTTGGGGTGAAACATGTTAATTATACTTTGCACTTGTAAATTATTTGAGACTTGTAAACTTTATGGCAATTCATCATGTTAAGTTGTGGTTAGTTGAACTTATGTGGTTACCATGTTATGGCGTTATATGTACAATCATTAACTATTGCTAGCCCAGCGAAGTCATAGATCTATGGGTAAGACAAGCCTGCTTGGTTGATCCAAGTACACTTAGCTGATCGTATGTACTTTTAACGTTTGAGACTTGTAAAACATTGTCAAGGTTTGATTGTTGCATTGTTCATAGCATCCCTAATCACTATATTCACTAACTTATGACTTGAATTGCCATCTTTCATATATACTTAAGTATTAAAAACTATGGAATGCTCACCAACATTATTGTTGACCTTTTATTTTTAACATGTTTCAGGAAATGCCCAAGTTTGATTATCTACACTTTGAAGCTTGCACATCTAGGGATGGACCTAGATTAATAAATAAGATAGAATGATATATTGCATTCTATGTTATGTTTTTATTTCCTTTGAAACTTATGATTGTAATGTGACAAATTAAAACTTATGCTTAAATTTTATTTGGTTTATTAATAGCGTTATGTGGCTATGAACGATCTTAACTCTCACTCCTCGACGTTTCCGCCGTCAAGGTTGGGGTGTGACACTGACAACTCACCCAAGGGTCCTTTCATCACCTTTCTAGAGACACCAAAAGAGAACTACACTCAAGGAAGCCCATTCCAAGAGGCAAGCTCTTCTCAAGCATTGTGTCTTCTGATGAAAGCAGTGGCAACTCTCTTTTCACTCTTGAAGACTTGGACTGTATCCATCCAGATGATTGGAGTACATGGAAATAGTTCAGCAGATGGCTCTTCTCACTCACAGAGCCAAAAAGTTCTACAAGAGGACTGGAAGGAAGTTTCCAAGCAATGAAACCGGTGGAAAGTTTGGCCTGGACAAAGGCAAAGTCAAGTGTTACAACTGTAACTTGATGGGCCACTTTGCCAGAGAGTGTAAGGCACCTAGAACCAATGGTGGCCAAACACAATCCAGACCAAACTACACTAACAAAGCTCTTCATAATGAGAAGTCAAAGCAGCAAGCTGTTGTTGCTATTGAAGAAGGAGGCTTTGACTGGAGCTTTCAGGTGGAAGATGCTTCTCCAAACCAAGCACTAATGGCAGATCATGATGAAGCCAAGGTATTGGAACATCTCTGTACTCCTGAATGCATTGCTAAAGTTAATAGGTACAGGTCCTATAACTTGGAATTGGGATCTGATATTGAGTCCTTAAATATTTTAAAATCTGATTTTAGAAAGTCTGAAAATGATTATAAGCTGAAAATAGAGGACTTAGAGAAAACCATTTCAGTTCTAAAACATGAACACACAGATTTTAGAACTCAAATTCAAGATCTCATAACCAAGCTAACTGAGTGCCAGGCTGAGCTTGTGATCAGCAAAGCCAGGGCAGAAAAGAATGTTCTTGAAGAATAGACCTTCAAGAACATGATATCCTCATCCCTGCACAACAAAGTGTGCTATCAAAACAGACAGGGACTGGGATCAAATGAGATAGCTCCTCCACACACAAACTTGTCTGTAAGACCCCCTAGGTGTGGAACTTGTGAAGATGAGCTTCCTCTCAAAGATCCTATGAGTGAGGAGGATGAAGAAGAGATAGTGAAGAATCCCTCTACTAAGAGTGAAGAGGAGGATTCCAAGAAGGGCCACTATCCTTCTGAGGAGAAAGTGAAGACTGTGATGACCAAGTCCATGAGAAGAACTTGATCAGAAAGAGCAAAAGGAAGGCAAGGAAGGCTCAAGAGATCAAGGCTACTTTTGACTCTAAGCAGAAACAAGTTTTTATTTCTGCGGGGTTTAAAGTGGTAGGGACTCAAGGCATCAACCAAAACTCTGCTAAGAGTTCTGGTTCTTGCTCAACTCATCTCAGCAGCAAGAAGAAGACTGATCTGCTGTGTACCACTGCTGCACAGCCTGGTCCATCAAACTCTAAGCACAGTTCTCAGCCCAAGAATACTGTCTCAGCATCTGCAAAGATGAAGATAGAGAAGGGAAGTGACCAAAGACAGTCTTACTCTCTAGACAAGGCTCTTGTGAAGAAGAAGATGAATTGTGTTATGTGTGACAGCATCACTCACATTGCAAAGGATTGTCCCTTCAATCCTAAAGGTACTGTCCAATGGCCAAAACAAAGGCTTTAAAGAGTTCCAAGAAGATTCAGGCTTCGGAAGGAAAACCTGTTTCCTTCGGAAGCTCAAAATCTAAGAAGAAGGCAAGTGGAAAATTACCTTCGGAAGAAAAATTGGTCTCGGAAGAAAGGAATTCTTCCGAAGCACTGAAATTTGCTGCAGTGTCTGCAGAATCTTCCGAAGTACCAGTCATCAAAACTTCCGAAGTTCCAAAAACTTCCGAAGTTTTGAAGGTTAAGTCCAAGACTCCAAAGGTGGTGTGGATGTCTAAGAAAGACCAAGTGACTGAGATTTCTCCATCTACAACAGCTCAAGATCCTCTTAGTACAACCATAGGATCTATCACCGTTGAATTACCTTCTGTAAATAAGCCCAAGACAAGCAAGGATTGGGTTTCCAGATGTAACTAATCATTCTCTTTTGTACAGGGACAGCTGAAGACAAACAGAAATGTTTGGATCATAGACAGTGGTTGCTCCAGGCACATGACTAGTAATAGGTCACTACTCTAGAACTTTGAAAGGATTGATGGAGGACCTGTTGCTTTTGGAGGAGATGAAGGTGGTTACATTTCTGGAAGGGGCAAGGTCACAAATGGTAAGCTCAGCATTGAAAAGGTAAACTTTGTTAAGGAGCTTGGATATAATCTTCTGAGTGTATCTCAATTTTGTGATCAGAGTCATAACATGCTCTTTACTGAGCATGAGTGCATTGTTCTTAAGCCTGGTGTGGTCATTCCTCATGAGCATATCCTGCTTAGAGCCCCCAAGAAAGGAAACATGTACAAGATGGATTTGCAAGAAACCTTTCCCTCCGGAGAAGTTTCATGCTTTCTATCTAAAGCCAATAGTGATGAATCTTTCCTATGGCATAAAAGAATGTGCCATGTAAACTTTAAGAACATGAATAAATTGATTAAGCATGATCTGGTAACTGGAATGCCAAAGAAAGAGTTTACAAATGATGATCACTGTGTTGCATGCCTGAAAGGGAAGCAACATAAGGTATCTCATAAGCCTAAGGAAATGAACTCCATCACTACACCCCTACACTTGTTACATATGGATCTTTTTGGCCCCACCAGTGTAATGAGTTTAGGAAGGACCTCATACTGTCTAATGCTCACAGATGATTTTACAAGATTCACTTGGGTCTTTTTCCTTAGAACTAAGGATGAGACTCCTGAGATTCTGAAGAGTTTCATCTTAAAGATTGAGAATCAGTCTAATCACGAGGTCAAAATCATAAGATGTGATCAAGGAATAGAATTCAAGAATCAAACCCCTGATACATTTTATGATGATAAGGGTATTGCAAGACAATTTAGTGCTCCCAGGACTCCTGTCACACCCCAACCTTGACGGCGGAAACGTCGAGGAGTGAGAGTTAAGATCGTTCATAGCCACATAACGCTATTAATAATCCAAATATATTTTACTCATAAATTTCATTTGTCACATTACAAATATAAGTCTCAAAGGATTTAAAAAAAAACGTAACATAAAATGCAACATTTCATCCTATTTTATTTATTAATCTAGGTCCATCCCTAGATGTGCAAGCTTCAATGTGTAGATAATCAAACTTGGGCATTTCCTGAAACATGTTAAAAATAAAGAGTCAACAATAATGTTGGTGAGCAATCCATAGTTTTCAATACATAAGTATATAAAAGATGGCAATTCAAGTCATAAATTAGTGAATAAAGTGATTAGGGATGTTATGAACAATGCAACAATCAAACCTCGACAAAAGTTTTACAAGTCTCAAACGTTAAAAGTATATACGATCAGCTAAGTGTACTCGGATCAACCAAGCAGGCTTGTCTTACCCATAGATCTATGACTTCGCTGGGCTAGCAATAGTTAATGATTGTACATATAACGCCATAACATGGTAATCACGAAAGTTCAACTAACCACAACTTTTACAAGATGAATTGCCATAGGTTTACAAGTCTCAAATAAGTCTATGAGTGCAATAGTATAAGTTAACATGTTTCACCCCAAAGTGTGAAAATAGAAAAAAGGGGTATAGAATACTCACATGATCAAATAATATATAATTGATGATTATTAAGAAATACAATAAGCAACGTTTCAACGTGGTCCTTCACAATGCACCTAAAATAAATATATATTTACAAGGTTAAAGTTTAATTGTAAGATTGACATTATAACGCGAACTGGGGTTTCGATGGGGGATTTGGGGCTTGTTAAATAATTATGTTTATCAAGATGAAACTACTTATAATTATAGAATTCAAAGAAATTTTGCTACATATTATGTAAAATCATGTGTATAATATAATATTTATAACAATTTGTATATATATATAATGATTTAAATAACATTTAGTAATCTCAATTTAAAATAACAATTTGAAGATATTGGATGAAATAATATTTTTGTGAATAAAATGTTATCTAAAGTCTACTTTTTATAAAATTAACTATTAATATCTTTTTTTTAACAAAAAAAAAGTATATTAATAAAATATAAAAGTACTTCTTTTTAAGTAACAATTTACAGAAAACATTCATATGATTTAAAATGTTCAAAGTGCATAAAATAACTTTTTATAATTTTTAGAAATTTTTAGTATTTAATTCAAGGACCAAAAAGACCTAAAAAAATATGTGAGGCTCCCCGGGTTCGAACCGGGGACCTCCTGTTTGTGAGGGAGAATGAGTGACCAGTGAACCAAGGGCCGTGGCCGTGTCATATCACGGCTCTCAAATATTAAAAACTAACTTGCAAAACCAACCCCAATTCGATAGAACCCTAGATTGTTCTTAAATCAAATTGAACATCAATTCGATATTGTTAACGAATAAATTCATAGGGCTTTTGATGCCCAAATGAAACCGAGCATAAAGGTGTATAGAACTTACTTGTTTAATATCGAATTGAGGAAGATGAGATGAAGAAGTGGGTCGCGACCGATGTAGCAACTTGTTAGATGTTCAAACGACAATGATAATCCAATTCGTTGTGCAGTTAGCTTCCAATAAACTCAATGAACGAAAGCCCTCTGTTAATTAAGGATGAGGTTGAGGAAATAGTCGGGTTCGACTAGCTACGGTTTGTGAAGGAAATAACGATTCGAACTTGATGTTTGAGCTTGTTTCAGATGAAATGAGATTGCGATTAGTTAAGGGATAGTTAATTGCTTATTCATATTCGATTAATTGAATTATTATTATAGTTTAATGCTCAAACGGCTAAAAGATTGAATTGGCCGGTTATGAACTCGTTTGATTTTAGTAACCAGTGCTTTAAACCGCAATTATGCTGTGCATTCAGTTCGAAACACACTCACGAAGCGTTTAGGAGCGGTTTGGTTCAAAAATTGATAGTTTGTACCGAGTTTGGGGGTGGCCGGAGCTCGGCCGGAGTGTGGCTGGAGCTCCGCCGGAAAATCGGGTGAAGGGGGAGGGTGGTTTGGAAAATTGTAATTTTACACATATGGTCCCTTTGATTCTTATTTTATCCTTTTATGACTTAAACTTTGTTTTTTTAAAGTTTATAAAATAACATTAAGGCGCCCTTAACTTATAAATTCTAAGTTTTAAATATTTCCAGTCCATTAATTCTTACAAATTATTGTTATTATTATTATTATCCTTGGTTATTATTATTATTAATATTATTATTATTATTATAACCTTACAAATTAAGACCAATTTAAGGTAAAATTCCTAAGCAACCCATAGGTTTCATTAATGACACAATTAGCCCATGCAAGAAATTAACCAAGTTAATTCTCAATTAACTCAAAAATACAGGATGTTACAGTCTCCCCAACTTAAAAGAATTTCGTCCCGAAATTAAGAATGAAACTAAGCGAACAAATACGGGTATCTCTCTTTCATATGATCTTCACGCTCCCAAGTGAACTCGGCTCCACATTTGTTTTCCCAACGGACTTTAACGATAGGTGTGGTAGTTGTTCGGGTCTTCTTTAGGGTTCGATCCATAATCTCAACAGGCTTCTCCACGAAATGCAATGACTCATCAATTTGAATTTCCTCTAGTGGAACATGCAAATTTTCATCAGCCAAGCACTTCCTCAGGTTTGAGACATGAAAGACAGGATGAACTCCGCTAAGTTCAGAAGGTAACTCCAGTTTGTAAGCCACTTTCCCAATTCTTTTCAAAATCTTGAAAGGTCCTACGAAACGTGGGGCTAACTTACCCTTCTTCCCAAAACGTACAACACCCTTCCATGGAGAGACTTTAAGAAGAACCATGTCGTCGACTTGAAACTCCAATGGTTTGCGTCTTTTATCGGCATAACTCTTTTGGCGACTTCTAGCCACTTCAAGGTTATTTCGAATTTTGGAAACTTTGTCAGCCGTTTCCTGAGTAAGTTCCGGACCAGTGATAAGATTTTCCCCAATGTCAGTCCAACAGATAGGAGAACGACATTTACGACCATACAACGCCTCGAATGGTGCCATCTTAATACTTGAGTGATAACTATTGTTATACAAAATTCCGCGAGCGGTAAATGCGTATCCCAATCACCACCAAAATCAAGGACACAAAGACGTAGCAGATCTTCAAGGGTTTGGATTGTTCGTTCGGTTTGACCATCGGTTTGAGGATGGTAAGCCGTACTTAAATCCAATTGAGTTCCCAAAAGCTCTTGCATCGAAGACCAAAAGTGCGAAGTGAAACGAGCATCTCGATCGGAAATGATGTGTAATGGCACGCCATGACGACTCACAATTTCGTCAACATAGATTCGAGCCAACTTTGAAACCTTGTACGTATCTCGTATAGGTATGAAATGTGCTGTCTTGGTCAAACGGTCAACAATGACCCATATACTATCATGACCACGAGGTGTACGAGGTAACTTGGTTATGAAATCCATGGATATATGTTCCCATTTCCACATAGGGATTTCAGGTTGCTCAAGTATACCACTTGGTCGTTGATGTTCGGCTTTGACCCTTGCGCACGTGAGGCACTTGGAAACATAAGTCGCAATATCTTTCTTCATTCCAGGCCACCAATATTGACCACGCAGGTCCATGTACATCTTATCGGAGCCAGGATGAACGGAATATCGGGTTTGATGAGCTTCGTTCATAATAAAGTGCCGAAGGTTGTCACGATTCAGGATCCAGAGTCGATTCAAGAAATACCACATGCCGTTCGGTTTTGTCTCCAATTGTGACCGTACGTTAGTCATCAAATCTTCATCTTTTCCTTCATCGGTTAGTGCCGCTTGTTGAGCCTCGCGAATGCATAACTCGAGGTCAATATCGATCCTTATGTTTTGGAGCATGATAGTAGCCTCGTTGACATCCACGTGAATCTCGGTATCAAATTCTCCTAACGTATCAAACCATTGCCTTCGATCTCGGATTTCTTGAAGCGAGACAGTCTTGTTGTGGACCTTGCGACTTAGTGCGTCGGCTACAACATTCGCCTTTTCCAGGATGATAGCGAATGTCGCAGTCGTAGTCACTAATCAACTCAATCCAACGTCTTTGTCTCATGTTGAGATCCTTTTGATTGAACACGTATTGGAGACTCTTATGATCGGTGTAGACTATGCATTGCGTCCCATATAAGTAGTGTCGCCAAATCTTCAATGCAAAAACCACAGCACCAAGTTCAAGATCATGCGTTGTGTAGTTAACTTCATGAACCTTCAATTGTCTCGACGCGTATGCTATAACTTTGCCTCGTTGCATGAGAACACAACCAAGACCTTGATTAGAAGCATCACAATTTACAGTAAAGTCGTCGTTTCCATCGGGTAGTGTGAGAATAGGAGCATTACACAACTTGCCCTTCAATGTCTCGAAAGCCTCTTCTTGCTCGGGTCCCCATTCAAAAAGTCGATTCTTTTGGGTTAGCGCTGTTAATGGTTTAGCAATCTTCGAGAAATTTGCTATGAACCTACGGTAATATCCCGCTAAACCCAGAAAAGAACGAACCTCGGTTGGGGTTGTGGGAACACACCAATTCTTCACAGCTTCAATTTTAGCAGGATCCACGTGAATTCCTTGGCTATTCACCACATGCCCTAGGAATTGAACTTCTTCTAACCAAAACTCACACTTGGAAAGCTTGGCGTATAATTGCTCCTTCTTCAAAAGTTCAAGTACTTGTCGCAAGTGTGTCTCGTGATCGATTTTTGTCTTGGAATAAATAAGGATGTCATCAATAAACACGATCACGAATTTATCCAAATACAGTTTACATACTCGATTCATGAGATCCATGAACACAGCAGGCGCATTGGTCAGGCCAAATGTCATGACCATGAACTCGTAGTGTCCATATCGAGTACGGAAAGCGGTCTTTGGAATGTCATCATCATGAACACGTAATTGATGATACCCAGAACGTAGATCGATCTTCGAGAATTGAGTTGCTCCTTGAAGTTGGTCGAAGAGGTCATCGATTCGGGGAAGAGGGTATCGGTTTTTAATAGTAAGCTTGTTGAGTTCCTGGTAGTCGATGCACATACGGAATGACCCATCCTTCTTCTTCACAAATAGTACAGGTGCGCCCCACGGTGATGAACTAGGGCGAATAAAACCCTTATCGATCAACTCTTGCAGTTGACTAGCGAGCTCTTGCATTTCAGAAGGTGCAAGACGATAAGGCGATTTAGCCACAGGGTTTGCACCAGGGATTAAATCAATCTTGAACTCAACTTCTCGCACGGGAGGTAACCCTTTAAGATCTTCGGGAAAAACTTCGGGAAAGTCTCGCACAACAGGAATGTCCTTCAACTCCTTACCCTTGGCTTTCGTATTAACCACATATGCCATGAAAGCCATGTAGTTTTTACTCAAGCACTTACGGGCCTTGATACAAGACATGAGTTTGAGTCTTTGGGACGATTTCTCCCCAAAGACCTTCAAAGTATCTCCAGTCGGTAACGGAATTCGGATACACTTCTCGAAACATAGAATTTCCGCACGGTGTTTGGCTAACCAATCCATGCCAATGATAACATCAAAGCTTCCCAATTGCATAGGAATAAGGTCGACGGAGAACTCGTTTTCGTTAAGGCTCAAGGTGCAGTCGCGTATCACGACATCAACGACAATAGATTTTCCATCGGCGACCTCGACCGTGAAAGATCTCTCCAGTTTTGTACGCGGTTTAGAAAGTATAGGTTCGAATTCCAAGGACACGAAACTCCTATCGGCACCCGAATCAAACAATACAGATGCATAAAGATTATTTACAAGATACGTACCTGTTTGGTAACAACCTATTATTGATATGATAAACATAAATAGGAAATTTTTGCAAGACAAGAAAAGGACTAGAAGAAATTTAACGGCGTACCATTCACCACGTCGTTGTTGGCTTGCGCTTGGTTGGCGTTGATGTTGAAAGCCCTTCCACGAGCCGGTGGCACAGTTCCCGCATTGCGAGGACATTGAGGGCGAATATGGCCAGCCTCGCCACAGTTGTAGCAGGTTCGGTTGGTAAGCATGGCAGTGTTATTTGGTGCACGAAGACAGGTAGCCACCAAATGACCATACTTTCCACACAGCGAGCAGACTCGGCATGGAATGTTGCTTGAATGGTGGTACTTGCACGTGTTACACATAGGATGTGGACCAGCATAAACTTTAGCCATGGGAGCTTGATTCGCAACCACCATTTGTTTTTGAGGAGCATTAGGGGCGATCACAGCGTAGTTGCGTGTCGGGGTGAACTTACGCTTCTTGTTTTGAGAAGATGACTCGGCCTTTACCTCCTTTGTTGCCTCAGATGTCACCTTTGCTATAGCCTTGGAGCCCTTTGCCGACATCGTGCCAGCTCTTATATGATTCTCAGTGAGCTGTGTAGTAATAGTAATCGCCTCCTCCAAGGTTGTGGGCCTACTACCCACCACAGCATCTTGAATTTGAGGTGGCGCCCCCTTGATAAATTTTTCAATGTTACGGGGCACGGTGTCCACCATGTGAGGTAGAAGCATACTCAACTCATGATGTCGGGTGGAATAAGCCAAATGATTCCCACCATCTTGTTTGAGATTCCAGAATTCCTCCTCCAGCTTTTGTAACTCGCTCCTTGGACAAAACTTTTGAATCATAACCTCCTTGAACTCCTCCCAAGACAAGGCCAAAGCAGCCTCAGTTCCACGGTTTCTCTTCTCACTATTCCACCATGTAAGTGCTCGTTGTTGAAGAACACTTGTGGCATAGCGAACCTTGAACTCGTTGGGGCACTCGCTAACAATGAACGTATTCTCCATACTTTCAAACCACTCGAGAAGTCCAGTGGCTCCTTCTTTTCCACTAAAGCTTGTGGGTTTGCACGAATTAAAGTGTTTGAAGGTGCAAGTACGGTTGTTCCCTTGTTGATTGTTCTCATTTTGATTGTTGCTATTATCTCCATTAGCACCACTATTGTTCCCATTGATGTTGTTGTTGCTATTAGCCATTAGTGTGCTATTGAGTTCAGCCACCATAGTCGGGAGAACGGCAGCCATTTGTCGTGCAATCATGGCAGCCAGCTTACGGTCGGAACTTCCACGCTTTCCATGGTGACGAGACATGCTGGATATACAAAATGAGTTAGTTACAGGAGCGGGGATAACAGAGGATAGTAGTTTAACAAAGATAAGCTAAGAGTTTTAAGGTACACGGGATGTTTCCATTTGGTAACGCATTACCATTTGAAAACGTTGACACGTCAAGGTGAATTGACCCATTTACCTTAGAAACTTGTGTATGTTGACCATAGTTTATCACTCATCCCAGAAATCCCCAGGTAAGCATAACTAGTCCCGTAGGATTTATGCGATATGCTTGCCTTCGCCCGAGGGCCTTTTGCCAGGAAAACCAGGATACAGGTGTCTATGTGTCACACAATATTTCTTAGGTTCATAGAATCAAAACCTTGATGAGATTTATACAGATTAGACGTAACGTCTAAAGATCCAAGTCATAACATATACATAAGATTCCACGTGTTGACGAGAATAAGATTAAGAGAGTTCATGTTCGGGGGAAGTCAAAGGGTCAAAGTTAAGTTTAGGGAGACAAATAACAATGTTTAGGCAATCCTATGCTAAGGCATCAAATTGCACATAAGAGGCATAGCGTTATGTAGCATGAAAAGTATATTAGTTACAAGATAGAAATATAATCTATAAGGTTCATGCATACTATAGCCTAGGTCACCATTTCTAATAACCTAGATCCCTATAGTTATGGGCTCTGATACCAATCTGTCACACCCCAACCTTGACGGCGGAAACGTCGAGGAGTGAGAGTTAAGATCGTTCATAGCCACATAACGCTATTAATAATCCAAATATATTTTACTCATAAATTTCATTTGTCACATTACAAATATAAGTCTCAAAGGATTTTAAAAAAACGTAACATAAAATGCAACATTTCATCCTATTTTATTTATTAATCTAGGTCCATCCCTAGATGTGCAAGCTTCAATGTGTAGATAATCAAACTTGGGCATTTCCTGAAACATGTTAAAAATAAAGAGTCAACAATAATATTGGTGAGCAATCCATAGTTTTCAATACATAAGTATATAAAAGATGGCAATTCAAGTCATAAGTTAGTGAATAAAGTGATTAGGGATGTTATGAACAATGCAACAATCAAACCTCGACAAAAGTTTTACAAGTCTCAAACGTTAAAAGTATATACGACCAGCTAAGTGTACTCGGATCAACCAAGCAGGCTTGTCTTACCCATAGATCTATGACTTCGCTGGGCTAGCAATAGTTAATGATTGTACATATAACGCCATAACATGGTAATCACGAAAGTTCAACTAACCACAAATTTTACAAGATGAATTGCCATAGGTTTACAAGTCTCAAATAAGTCTATGAGTGCAATAGTATAAGTTAACATGTTTCACCCCAAAGTGTGAAAATAGGAAAAAGGGGTATAGAATACTCACATGATCAAATAATATATAATTGACGATTATTAAGAAATACAATAAGCAACGTTTCAACGTGGTCCTTCACAATGCACCTAAAATAAATATATATTTACAAGGTTAAAGTTTAATTGTAAGATTGACATTATAACGCGAACTGGGGTTTCGATGGGGGATTTGGGGCTTGTTAAATAATTATGTTTATCAAGATGAAACTACTTATAATTATAGAATTCAAAGAAATTTTGCTACATATTATGTAAAATCATGTGTATAATATAATATTTATAACAATTTGTATATATATATAATGATTTAAATAACATTTAGTAATCTCAATTTAAAATAACAATTTGAAGATATTGGATGAAATAATATTTTTGTGAATAAAATGTTATCTAAAGTCTACTTTTTATAAAATTAAACTATTAATATCTTTTTTTTAACAAAAAAAAGTATATTTAATAAAATATAAAAGTACTTCTTTTAAGTAACATTTACAGAAAACATTCATATGATTTAAAATGTTCAAAGTGCATAAAATGACTTTTTATAATTTTTAGAAATTTTTAGTATTTAATTCAAGGACCAAAAAGACCTAAAAAAAATATGTGAGGCTCCCCGGGTTCGAACCGGGGACCTCCTGTTTGTGAGGGTGAATGAGTGACCAGTGAACCAAGGGTCGTGGCCGTGTCATATCACGGCTCTCAAATATTAAAAACTAACTTGCAAAACCAACCCCAATTCGATTGAACCCTAGATTGTTCTTAAATCAAATTGAACATCAATTCGATATTGTTAACGAATAAATTCATGGGGCTTTTGATGCCCAAATGAAACCGAGCATAAAGGTGTATAGAACTTACTTGTTTAATATCGAATTGAGGAAGATGAGATGAAGAAGTGGGTCGCGACCGATGTAGCAACTTGTTAGATGTTCAAACGACTATGATAATCCAATTCGTTGTGCAGTTAGCTTCCAATAAACTCAATGAACGAAAGCCTCTATTAATTAAGGATGAGGTTGAGGAAATAGTCGGGTTCGACTAGCTACGGTTTGTGAAGGAAATAACGATTCGAACTTGATGTTTGAGCTTGTTTCAGATGAAATTGAGATTGCGATTAGTTAAGGGATAGTTAATTGCTTATTCATATTCGATTAATTGAATTATTATTATAGTTTAATGCTCAAACGGCTAAAAGATTGAATTGGCCGGTTATGAACTCGTTTGATTTTAGTAACCGGTGCTTTAAACCGCAATTATGCTGTGCATTCAGTTCGAAACACACTCACGAAGCGTTTAGGAGCGGTTTGGTTCAAAAATTGATGGTTTGTACCGAGTTTGGGGGTGGCCGGAGCTCGGCTGGAGTGTGGCCGGAGCTCCGCCGGAAAATCGGGTGAAGGGGGAGGGTTGGTTTGGGAAATTGAAATTTTACACATATGGTCCCTTTGATTCTTATTTTATCCTTTTATGACTTAAACTTTGTTTTTTTAAAGTTTATAAAATAACATTAGGGCCCCCTTAACTTATAAAATCTAAGTTTTTAAACATTCTAGTCCATTAATTCTTACAAATTATTGTTATTATTATTATTATCCTTGGTTATTATTATTAATATTATTATTATTATTATGATTATTATTATTATTATTATAACCTTACAAATTAAAGACCAATTTAAGGTAAAATTCCTAAGCAACCCATAGGTTTCATTAATGACACAATTAGCCCATGCAAGAAATTAACCAAGTTAATTCTCAATTAACTCAAAAATACAGGATGTTACATCTAGTCTATCATCTCATAAGCTCATGTTTTTTTCTTGATTGGAAGACTTTCCTTAGATTAATTGATGATTTTATACTTCGGAAGTTATGTATTTTAACTTCGGAAGAAAATCACACCTTCAAAATATTTAACTGTCTAAGAAATTTACCTTCGGAAGAAATTTCAATTTTATCTTCCGAAGCTTAAATAGTTATCTTAGACACTTACTTATTTTCAGGGACCTTTTCCTTCCGAAGCAATAATTAACTCTCGGAAGCTTTGTTGATCTCTATATAAAGCATTCAAGTCTTAATTTTTTCTTCCGAAGCAAAATCATCAAATACTCTCAGGAAATTCTTCCGAAGTCATTTTACCTTCGGAAGCTTTTTCATTAAAACTTCCGAAGATAATTAACCTTCGGAAGCTTTTTGACTTCCAAGAAAACTAATTTTTGAGCAAAAAGTAAACTACTTTTTCAGAGGTGGGACCGATATCCGGATTTCAAAGTTTATTCTCTTTCATTAAACTTTATTTGAAATCCCTCTCACATATAAACCCAACGGTTTCCCCCTCTTTCTATCATCTGTTCTTCCTCCAAACCTAAAAACCCTCTCTAAAATTTCTTTCTTTCTTCTTTCTTCGTTCTTAAGCTACCTCAAAATGGCCAACCTTACTCATAGAAATGATCCCAACTTTACCATGCAGCTACACAGACAACACAATCAAGTTGCTCTGTTATGCTCTGAGAAAGATCCTTATTTCTCAGAGGTTTGTCATTTCTTGTCTCTGTCGAACTACTTCACCTCCCTGACCATTGATCCTCCACTCTATGAGGATCAGTTGCTGGAATTCTGGAAGACCTGCCAAGAGGTCATTATGGACGGGGAGAAGGCACTGTCTGCCACAGTGCAGGGGAGAACAATCTTCATCACTCCGGCCATCATCAACCGACATCTTCAGCTGGATGATGAAGAAGGTGAGGTGTTCTTCCCAAAGGAAGCTGTAACTCATTCCTTTGTGCAGATAGGGTATGAGGGAGATTTTTCTATAAAGACTTTCAGGAAAGGAAAGGTCTCATCCAAATGGAGATTCCTGCTCCATGTGGTCATTCACAGCTTATCAAACAAGCATGGTGGATGGGACCAGATTCCTGAAGATCTCTCCTTTATAGTCCATGGAATGGTTCAAGGGGTCAAATTCAGGTACTCTCAGTTTGTTTATACAAATTTTCTTGCTAATTTAGACTCTTTAGAATATTACATGTTTCCTAGATATGTCCAGTACATTCTTAACTGTGAACTGGGCTCACAGTTAAGGGAAACAGGTAACATTCTTAAATTGGGACAGATGAAGCCCGACATCTTTAAAACATTGAGAAAGTCCACTGTTGGATTTTCTCGGGTAGAAACAGCCCTAGTCCCAAAAATGTTAGAGCTCATTGCTCAAGGTGACAACCTAGCAGCACAAGCTAGTGTTGAACCCACACCTGCTACTTTCCCACCACCTACACAGCCTCAAATCTCCATCACCTACCAAAGAAAATCCAAACGAACCCCTGCTCAGACTATTCAGTCTGTGGAGGTCCTCATATACTCACCCATACAGAAAGAAGTGGATACTGGAGCTCCCACTTCTCCTGAGGAGCAGACCACTCCCATCTTTTCTAGAATCAGTGCTGAGGTTTCTCATGCTCAGCCTGATGAGCTCATTAGCCCTACTGCCTTAAGCCATCACTCTGAGTCTCAACACTCAAGTGATCAACTTTCAGGGGACAGTTCCCATCCCCAGCCTATAGATCTCAACCAACCAATTCCCAACCTTGACTTCTATACTGATGAAGATCTAGGTTTCAGTGAGTATAATGAGTCTCTCTTCTTTTCCCCTACTCAAAGAGAGCTGAATACTCCTGAGTCTCCTATATCTATCCCATATCAGTCACCACAACTGAGGTGGACACTCCTGAACCTGTTCAGGATGTCCATATGAAAGAGGCTCTCACTTCTGCAAGTGATTACATCATTAAGACCTCAACCATGGCAACTCAGCCTACTGACATCTCAACTAAGACTGCCAGTAAGCAGAGGAAATCCAGTAGCCAAGAACTTAGAACTGGTCATGAGAGAAAGGACTCTAGTCTAATCTTCTCCACCCCCAGTGATTCTTCTGATGAAGATGAGGGGGATCTAAGACTAAAGGTGCAACAACTATCCAAAACATGCACCTATTTAGTCTCAAAGGTCAGTCACCTTGAATCTTAGGTGACTACCTTAAACAATAGGATCAATGATCAACAACTTGAGATTTCAGATCTTAAGGAAAAACTAGCCGGAGACCCTTAAGAAGAGCTCAACCAGGAACACAAGAACCTGTGGATGTGATTGATCTATCCTCCAGCTCACCTATGCAAATGGGTGATGCTACCAAAAAGGGGGAGAAAGTCCGAACAGCCACAGAACCCGGGAGTTCCTCTGAGAGAATGGACATTGAGGACTCACCATCCTTATTTGCAACTGTGCATTCTCAGTAACCTCCTCTAGTTCACACTGATGTGGATTACACAGACTTCTTCATATAGAGTCTGTTTGAGGATGGGATACCAAGAGCCATGTCACCTTCATCATCCTTCAATCACATCATTGGATGGAGGTATGACAACAACTGGAAGGCTCTCATCATCATAAGAGTTCAAGGACAGCAAGAAGTTTTTAATTTTCAGACCTTGAACTACTATGAAGGTCTGGATCTAGTCAACATGCCACTTGTCAACCCAAGCCAATCAAGACAAGCTGACAGACTGGCTAGAAGAATCCAAGACAAGATCATTGCAGAGTTCAGCCTAAGAAGGAGACTAAGGCAATCAGGCAATGTCATCGGTCAACTGGATGTTGAGGCAGACCCTAAGATTAGCTTCATAGGGGAAACCTTGACTGAAGGCCGAGTGACAGAACCTGAGAGCCCTGTCTCATCATCTCCAACTGCTGCAGAGATCCATATTCCTTCTGAGACACCTGCTGGTGAAGGTGCTTCTCAACCTTTCTCTGGCCTGAGCTCAGATGCTGCAACAAGCAATGAAGGCCAAAGCTCTCTCCACCCTGAGTCACAAAGGCCGTGAGTGACAAAGGGAAAAGAAAGATGACATCTGATGAGATTGAGGAGGAGGAGAGAGAGAGGAAAAGGAAGCTGAGGGGAGAAAGTTCCTCTTTTGGGTCTCCAAGACTCATGGAGTCTGCAATCAAGGCTGCCCCTAGACCAGATACTCAGAATGATGAGTTAAGGGCAGTCAGGATTAACTATCTGCAGACTAGGAACTATGACATAGATAATATTATTTCTCTCCCCTTGGATGAATTGAATGAGCTGGTTGATCTGGAAAGGTCAAGAGAGAAGAAGGAGGCAGAAGATGCAGAACTCCAAAAGAAAAAGACTGTACAGAGGTATGCCTACCCTCTCACCAGTTCAAGAAAGCCCTGAACAAGAGGATGTGGTTCAACAAGAACCTCAGGTAGATAAGGAAGAAGACAGAATCAAGATGATTAACTACCTGAGTGCCACAGGTCTCTATCAGGCAGATGCACTCCTTCCCTTACCTTATGACTATATTGAGTTTGAGTATTTAAAACAACTTGAGCTTGAGTTAGTCAAGGAAAGAAAGACAACAAAGAGGAAGATGAGGGAAGAAGCTGTAAAGTCAAGAGCCATCATCCAAAAGAGCATGAAGAAGTCTGCTGATAGGCAGAGGATGATGAGCTTCTTGAAGCTGTATGGATTCTCCGGAAGGAGACTTGGACCCATGTTTCTATCTATTATGGATGAGCATATCAGGGTAATCAAGCAGAAGATTAAGAGTGGAGTGCTTACTGACTTACACTCCACTCCAAGTCAGGCCCCACCTGAAGTGGAGGTTAAGGTTGAACAAACAGACACAACACAACCCGGACCTCCTACTAATGCTCAGCAAGCTTCATCTTCTGATCCACAGCAGGGTCAACCTCCCTGTCTTTCTGAGCCTGAGAGAGAGGAAGTCCCAACTAAGAGAGATAGTAAATATCATTTGGTGCTGCAGGCCAGTCTTCTCAGTTAAAATTTGGAAAGAGAAAGAAGATGGTGGCTTCTAAACCAAAGTCTAAGAAGAAGAAGAAGCCTGCATCCTCTTCTGAACCTCAGGATGAATCAGAACAACCTGAGGATATGCAGCCAGAGGATTCTCAACCAACTCCAACTTTAGTAGCTCCTCTAGTATCAGGAAGACCCATCTTGTCTTGGACATACACCACAAATCCAGAAAGATGACATGTTATTAGAGATCAAGGCATTGAATACATTTATACATGGCAAGATATGTTTCAGTTGCCTCTGCATGATCTCTTTGACATGAGAGACACTTTGACAGCCTGAAGGATCCTGATCAACTTATGAAGAAAGGAATGGTGATCATCCTAATGAGGACTGTTAATATCTGAAGTTTTCTAAGTGTTTTGGTAGCATCAACCTAGGGGGAGTTTGTAGAGATTAATGAAGAGGCTGATGCAACCTAAACATCTTTAGTCACTTCTGCATGCTGCACAAGTGCATTGAAGTAGAATGCTTCGGAAGTTTCACATGTGCAACAGAAATACTCTAAGTGTGAAATCTTTCGAAGCCAAGACCAACATCTTCCGAAGCCAAAGATGAAGTCTTCCGAAGCCTCAGAGACAAAGTCTTCCAAAGCTTCAAGTTCATGAAGACAAATTTCTTCCGAAGACTTTTAACATATGCTTTATCCGATGTACTGTTCCATAAAGCTGGACACCTTTCCGCTGCGACTCTGCAAGTCACCAACTAACATGGTTTGGTGAAAAGGTCTATGCTTTTGGTAACTGTACATTGAGGTCTTGAGTCTGTAACTATCTACTTTATGTACTTTATCCTTTTTGTAATAGATAAGGATGTGAGCTATGGCATGTCATAGTCACTAGTCAAAAGGCAATCTGCCTTTTGACTTTACAATTGATTTTACGTGTGTCTAGTCAATTGTATCCAGCTGGCTTTCATTGTATAGCCAACTGTAGGATGTAGTATAAGTATCTCATGTTCTTGTATCTTTATTTTATGATTCGTAACACTTGTAATAGAACATAGAAAAAGCAATATATTGCATTCGTGAAAACCATACTCTTGTGTTCTGTCTCTTACATTACTTGTGTTCTTAGTGTCTTATCTTGGTTAATCCAGTTTACTGTTTGATTAAAGTTTGGTTAATCTCCTCTTTGTGTTGTTGTGTTGTAACTCACACCCTTCAACGATCCTGCATATTATTTTTTGTCTAGAGATACGCCAGTGATACGAAACCATTTGTGTATCGCCAGATGAAAAAAAAATTAAATTTCATTTGGTCAGAGATACTCCGGAGATACGACACCAGGTGTGTATAGCCGGCGGTTTTTTATTTAAAAAATTATTTTTCTCAATTTATAAAAATAATATATATTATTATTTGTTGAATTTCTTATATATAATAAAAATATAAAATGTCTTATCACGTAAAAACACAATTTGATAATTAGTCATAAGATTTATAAAAATTATACAAACATTATCATTCAATATAATAATTAGATAACTACATGTAGATATACTATAACAAAATCATATAGATTTTTTAAAACAAAAGATGACGAAGATTTTTTTTAATTTCTGATATGCAATATTGGCTAGTAAATATATGCACTTTTATTGTAATATATGCATTTTTGTTAATAAGAAGAAAAGTTGTAATGATTTTTAAAACAAAATCATATAGAAAAGTTTTTATACTTGTATTAATATATGTATTATTATTCAACATGTTGTAATGATTTTATTGTAATATTATGTATGATGTTTTTTTCTTTATATTATTGTTTTGGTAATCTAACATTCTAATGAGTATTATTTAATGAATTTCACACAAATAGACAAAAGAAAATCAAAAAATAGGTGTTATTTTTATAATTAAGTGAAATAATAATTAAAATAATTACAAGGTGATATGTCGGCGATACGCCGGCGATACGTATCGCCGGCCTTATTTTCCCTTCAAATTTTTCGTTTTGGCGATACACCGGCAATACCTAACCATGATGTATCGCGAGTAGGCGATATTAAATTTTTTTTTAATTTTTGGGCAATACGCCGGCGATACATCATGTGTACGTATCGCCGGTTGGCTCTTTTTGGCGATATATAATGCTTTTGTATCGCCGGTTGGAAATATTATGACACTTGACCACTAATGATTAGTCTGCTATTTTGATAATTGTATTAGTAAAAAACTATTACTTAAAATCAGATTGGTCAAATGACCAATCTAATAATTTTCCCAGTTTAAAATCATACTTAGAATATAATCTTTGTTAAGTAACACTAACACTATTCTACTTCACACTTTACCATTTGTATTCTTTCTCATAAAAATCTTTAGATTTCATGTTTGTGATGAAGAAAACAAAATTTATTGCTACCCGTTGTACAAAAGATGCCAAAAGTGTGTGTGGCATTTTTAAATCAATTAAAGAAGGCTATATCATTTAAGTTGCGCCTATCTTTATATCATATGAAGTGACAACTCGTTTATAGGTTGATTTAGAATATCAAACCTTGAATTTGTTAGAAAAAAATGTGTGACAATATCGCTTCATGTCGACCAAATTTGGTTTAGAACGAAGATTTTCCGATTTCATTCATTTATTTATTTATTTACTAATAATTTATATTTATTTATTAATAAAATCATCAGAAAATAGGTTTTTGAACGACGAAGGAACACTCTCCACTATATTTCTAAAATCACTATCCCTAAGTTGTGTAAAATTAAAACCTAATAATCATTTTCTTGAAGAGTATATCATCTTGCTAACAAAATCTCTTTATGATAATGATAGAAATAGACACGCCCAAAAATATTGTGATGGTGTATGAGTATATCTAGATAATGTTAAAATGTGAGACAAGTAATGAAATAAAAGAATGTAATGTTGAATATTAAAAAAGGTGTATGTAAATGATGCAAATAATACATTTGTAAAAATTTATTATGTGTAGGTTATATTTTTATTATGTAAAAGACATTTGCCCAAAGTGGTACTTTTATGCTCCTCTTTTTCAAGATAAACTAGTGTGATGTATCTGTATATGAGTATATATAGCATGTACGTACACTTATAGTATGCAAATACATACACGTGTGATATAGCGTCGGAAGAAAACAATGCCCCGGGTTTAAAAATATGTAGGCTTACTAAAATATTAGTGCTTTTAGGGAAAATGTTTTGTTTCGTCAAACCAAACCATATTTTTAGTAAATTTGAATTATCTTTAAAAAAGTAATAATGCAACATAGTTTAAATATTTTAGTAATATAATAGTTTATAAAGTTGAGTAAGAAAATAGTATATTCAAGCAGGAGTTGTAAAGTTGTGAAAGAAAACCTTAACACATTTATTAGTAACACACTGAAAATTACAAGGGTTATTAAACTAACTACACGGTAAAATTTAACGTACAATAAACAACCACATATGTTTATAATGGTCAAGTTACTATCAAAATGTATACAATATAAAAAAAAGTTCTAAATTTAGCACATGTAATCTTTATAGACATTCTAATATTATTTTTTTTCTTCAAAAATGTATTATAGTTATTTATACATTTTCAGTATTTTCTCTCTCTTACTAAAAAAACCATTTAATTAATTACTACCTCTTTCTCTCCTCTGCATTTTTTAAATCAAGTTATCTTTTTTATTAATAGATATTATTAAGAAAATTAAAAATTATATCTTTTTGTAAATTATAGAAATAATTAAAAATTTATAATATATAAAATTATACAGAAACACTAAACTTTTTTTGAAATAAAATATTTTAAATCATTCTTCTTATAAAAAAATAAAAAAGTGAAATTTCTTAAAACAATCTTATCAAAAAAAACAAAAATAAATAAAAGCTTAAGAAAAGAGGTTGTTGTTTATTTACTTAAAGTGGTTATTTATAAGTAATTTCAATCATATTTTATCTTAAAATATGGTTTTATAATTTATAATTTTCATATAATTATTTAATATTTTATTTATTTAACTCGTGTAATACATTGTATACTAACCTAGTTGTTTATATTCATCTATTGTATATGAAACCAACTAAATCAATTGGAATAATTAATTAACAAATAAGTAGTTCGTTTAAGATTAATATATATTTCATTTACATTGTTTTAGCTTTCTATAGTTTTGTATTTAAGAATTAGGTTGCAGGATTGATTTTGTCTTCCTTTTAGCTTTCTATAGTTTTTGCAATATTGATTGAGGATCATATTTAAATAATTAAATTTTAATATTTGACTCATTTAACTTTAAACTCTAATTGTTTAATCAAATATTTCGAGTGACAGAATACTAAATAAGTTATCTAGTTATAATATAGAATTCAAAAGTTCGAGAACTTCTTGAAATAAAAGTATACTCTTTGATTTAAATTCTTTATTTACTAGTATACTATTTCATACTTACTTGTTTAATTATATTGAATTAATTACCTACATTTGTTTTAGACTTACCTTGTGTGATAAAGCTTATAAATGTTAAACCAAATATAAAAGTGTGAATGTGATGTATCTAAAAAGAGAAAAAATTACACAAGGGCCCCAAAATTTGTTTGCTTGGGGCCTCTAATTCGATTGAGTCTGCCCTTCAAATGGCAATGGATGAAGGTATTTGGAATCTTGCTGTTGAAATGGTTCGTGAGAGGCTGGCGTAATTTGTTATTCAAGAAAGCTTGATGCTTTATCAGTTTGACAACCGCGCTCAACAATGTTGATTTAAAATGTGATCCAACCTCGTTATCATCACATAAGTCATGTTATCCTTAGACGTGATCGTTTAAAATGTTGAAAAGTCGCTAAAAAGAATTAATTTTATGTGTTAAAAATTTAAATATTAGTGTTAAATTATCTACCGATGTTTGGTCGGGTTCAAATAGTTTACAATAGTCATGCATGTATTTTACCATACATTGGGTCAATCTTGAGACGTAAAAAATAATCAACTTTACATATGTTTCAAGAAACTCTTGCCTCTCGGGTTGGTTTTAAAGTTTTTTAACTTGAGTTACTGAGTTAAAATACTACTAAATATAACCAATTACATGAAGTTTTTTAAATCATAAATAAATGTTTATCTCCGGTTTGTTTTCAAAATCTTGTTGAGGTGTTATTTTGATAATTATAAGCGAGGAAAACCCATGATTTCTCGCTCAGTTAGCGAGGAATCCATGGAAATTCGCCGCGTCGGCGATGAATTATGTAATTATCTCGCCCAGTCATCTTTTCAACAAGTAAGTATAGATTTTTCTCATTCACGTGGCGAGAAATAAACATGTAACTCGTTTTTATTGTTATTTTTTTAGTAAAATTTATTTTTTAATGGTTATATTGGTAATTTAAATTGGTCAAATGTATACTTTGCTAAATTTTCAATCACTGTTGTTTAGCAATGATACCTTATTATCTGATGCGTGAACCTCCCAATTGTACGTACCACGCAATAATATATGCATGCATGAATGTACCTACTAACCCACGTTATTCATCTCCAATACTTATCATATATCTCTTTGCCACGTGTATATTATCATATGAACATGAAACACACCAAATAAATTACCACATTTAACCAGCGGAATATTATTCTCACCCTCTAAATCAGAACTACTCATTTTTTTTATAATTTTCTTAAAACCATTGTTCTTTCCTATCACATTAATTCTTTCTGATTTTATATTATTTTAGTTTGCATTTTTAACATTTGGTGCTTTTGAATATGTTATCAAACTTGATGAGTATATATATGATGGTTTAGATTAAAACCTATTATTACAATATAGTTACAACTATTATTACTCCTTCTACTTTTGTTGTATTATTTAGTGGCGAACCTTAAACACTCCCATATGAGGTGCGAGAAGAAATTAATTTTTTATAGGGGGCGAACTTAATAAATATATAAAATTTACACTACCCGACCAAAAAAAGACACTACGTACCGAATCAAATTTTACAATACCAACGAAAAAAAATTTATAAACCTCTGCCATTGGTACTATTGTTATTGCTCCTACTAGATAGTAATAATAATAACAATAATTAAATTTGATGGAATCACTAGATTATTTGATATTAGTGAGGTGTGTTAACACCGAGTAACGTTGGATTCTTTATCTACATTCTTATAATTATTGAAATTCATTATTTTTTCACTCTCACTTCAAAAAAATATTTTTAATACATTTATCATTATATTTTATTTCTCTTCTACTCGCAACAAGTTTCAACACATATTAAAATTCTTATAAAAGTTGAATAGTGTTTTCTCAAATAAACAAATAAATTATAACTTCTTTCCCTTCACAATGTGTATAATCTCACTCCTTAAAAATATTGTATACCCATTTTCCGACAATTCACACATGATGGTGTTCATATTGAAAATGTACTACTGTTTTCGATTCACAAACATATTTATAAAAACAAAAAATTATAAAAAAAACATTAAAATATTTACACAAAAGAGCATATATTTAATTTATTTTATAAATAGATAAACCTTTTGTGATATAACTTGTCAAAAATACAAAACAATGAAACATATGTTGAACCAGAAAATAACACCTGCCGACGGTGGTTATAGTCAATCCCAAAACCATGTTCATTTTATTTATTGCAATTAGCTTCGGTTGGTGGCATCCTATTCAACTCTTGTTTTTTTTACTTTTTACGCGTTTTTTCTATGTATTGCACCAACATCAACTTTAATCCGAAAGTTTTATCATTTTCTTAACAACACTACAGATTTTTCTATGATAATCAGGGTAACACAGAGGAATCTGTAGGTTTAAACACCAAAACTACATCCTTGCAACCGTGCTCGTGATAGTACCCACGGCTTTCAATCCTAAAGGCTTGCGCCTCTAGCACCTAGGCTAGTCTCGTGATGACTACCGGATATTAGTTAACCGACCATGCTAAAACTGAGATCCGTCTTTGTTTTCCTTTGTAGCATGATCAGTAGCATAATGTGTTTAAGTTGCACCGTTAATAATATATATGTGATGCTTTGATTTAAACACGTCATGTATGTTTTTAAGACCAATCTGACAACTAACCAATTAGAAAGACTGATTCAGTGGTTGATTTAGTTTTCAAAACATTGTTTATACCACAACTTTATGTAGTTTGATAATAGAAATACCTTTAATTAATGTAGAGTTTAACCTTAAGAAATTGTATTATTACGATCACTGGTTTTTGGTTTGTAACATATTTCGATCAGTCCTAACACTATCATTAAAAAAATTATTAAGTGATTATTTTAACTACTCTTTTAACAACCCACGAGACTATTTATGTAATTTACTCACATAAAACATATATAAATCTTAATTTCAATGCCTATCCACACAACACAAAAAGACCATGAATAATTTTAATTAGTTCTCATGAGTTCTTGCAATATGTTAATTAAAAAAAAACGTCTCATGTATATATGCAAACGTATATGTGAATTCAAGGGCATCAAAACAACACCAAAACCTTATTGTCGTACTACTTGTTTTTGATCAAGCAAACTAATTAAGAAGCACCTATCGTAGAACCAATGAATACTAATATAATAAAATGATCCATTTTACAATATTTTTCTTGCATGGATTTTAATATTATAAAACTCAAAAAGTGTATTAATGGCATTTAATTGTGCTCGTTTTAGAACCATTAATTTATTAAAAACTGATATATACGCACTCACTCACCATCGAGCTAGTTACATGTATTACTAACATATGTGTCTGGAAATATCTCATGTGTGTTGAAGTTAGACATGACGCATCATCACAAAATAATCTGGCACACTTAAAATCATACTTGATTATAATCTTTGTTACGTAACACGGACACTATTCAAATTCACGCGTTACCTTTTGTACTCTTTCTCATAAAAAATCTATTGATTTTGTGTTTGTGATGAAGAAAACAAAATTTATTGCTACCCGTTTTACAAAAGGTGCCAAAAGGTATGGTATGGCATTTCTAAATCAATTAAATGAGGCGAATTATTTAAGTTGGGGCTATATTCATATCATATGAAATGACAACTCCTTTTTAGGTTGATTTAGAAGATCAAACCTTGATTTTGTCAGAAAAAACGTGTGCCAATATTGCTTCATGACTAGCATATTTGGTTTAGAACGAAGATTTTCCGATTTCATTTATTTATTTAGTAATACATTTTTATTTATTATTAATAAAAACATCATAAATAGGTTTTTTAACGATGAAGGAACGCTATCTACTATATATCTAAAATCACTAAACAATTCCGTGTAGAACTGAAGCACAATTATTATCTTCTTGAAAAATATCACCTTACTATCAAAAAATCTTATTGGTGATGAGAGAAATAGACACGCACAAGATAATTGTGGTGGTGTATGAATATATCTAGATAATGTTAAAATGTGATACAAGATGTAATAAAATAGAAGAAAGGTGATGTTGGATTCTGACAATAGTAATAGAAGATTAAAAAAGGTGTGTTTAAATGATGCAAATAATACATTAATAAAATTTTATTATATGTGTATTTTTAATTGATTGTATTTTTATTATTTAACAGACATTTGCCAAAAGTGATACTTTTTTGCTCCTCTTTTGCAAGATAAACTAGTGTGATATATGTGTATATAACTATATATAGACTATACACTTATAGTATGTAAGTACATACACGTATGCTATAACGTCCGGAGAAAAAAATGCACGGGTTAAAAGTTTATTAGTCTTACTAAAATTTTAGTGCTTCTAGGGCAAATGTTTCGGTTCGTCTGAGACCAAACTATATTTTTAGTAAATTAAAACATCTTTTGAGAAAGTAATAATACAAAATGGTTTACAAATTTGAGTAATATAACATAGTTTATAAATTTGAGTAAGAAAATTGTATATTCAAGCAAGGAGTTGTAACATTGTCAAAGAAAACCTTAACACGTTTAATATTAACACACTAAACATTACAAGTTATTACACTAACTACTAGTAAAATTTAACTTACAATAAACAACTACATATGTTTATAGTGGTCTTTACCATCAAAATTGTTTATTTTTGTATTTTGAATATGAAAACAACTAACTTAATAGGAAAAAATAATTTATACAATAAGTAGTTCGGTTAAGATTTGATATATATTTCAGTTACATTCTTTATAGGAAACAGAATTTATAGAAAAACATACTATATGTGAGATATAAATTTTTTTTATTAAAAATACTACTTTTTGGGCTTTGGACGTATTTTTGGGCTTAACCTTGTTTAGCCCAGGTCCAATTCGGATGAGGATCTAACTATCTAAGGACTTTCATCATGAATATATTATTTCATATGACCCAAGTAACGTGAGATTTTAATAATCTACAACATTATATTGTGAAGCCCAACTTAAAATCCAAACCAAATTTTAAAAAAAGAGCAAAATGTCACAACTCCATTTCACTCCACTATAACTAAGATGTGCATGTAACCAACGACCTCTTCGTGGTCTATTAGATTAAATGCTAAAATCGGTATTAAACTTACAAGAATAGTAGCGATATATCATGGTTTCGCGCGTTGTATATGATCGTACCCGAGAAGAAAGTTTGCAGAATTCGGGTTTTGTTAATAGAAGCTAATGATAGCGGGTATGTTTGGTTAAACTAGCAAAAGCTGAAAGCTGTAGTTGAAAGCAATTTTTTTAACTTGTGGTTAAATGTTAGTAGGGTTAAATGAAACTTTAATTGATCAAATAGTTGTGAGTTAGAATCATAATAATGAAGACGTATTTTTTCCAAAAAAATACAAAATAACATTTTCACATTTGTTTGCGAAATTTGTTTGATCAATATGTACATAAACGTGGTTCCAAATCAAAATACACGATACAATGGGTTCGAGTTCACGTATCAACCAAGTAGATAAAAATAGTAAAGTAGTAAACGCACTTGGGCTAGCACCCCAAGCACTAAGCTCGGATAATAGCATTAGTTTTTATCCACTTTGTGGCAAGTAGCGTTTGAAAACTTTGATATTTTGTCTTGGTGGAAAGAAAGAAAAACCCAATATCTCGTTGTGGCCGCCATCATAGACTGTGTTCTAATAACCGCCCAAGCTTCAACAGTAACTTTAAAATTATTTTTTTCTCTTAAGTGATAGATTTTACCTATCCGGTAAAACAAGTCGCACTCCAACATAGACAGAAATGTACATTTTCCTAAAACGCCACTTAGACGTGATAAAATGTGTAGAACATATCACGTCGTGGAAGAATTACAAGAGAATTACAAGAGAAAGAAGTAGCAAGAGGAAATGTGCTTTCACTTTCCGATGAATTGATACGCTATAGCAGCCTTCAAAGTGAAAAATAAGCACTAAATGAAGATGGCGATGATGATTGTATATCAAAAAATAAAACGTGTTCGTCGTTTTCTATATTTTGAACAAAATCATGTTTAAATACTCTCTAAATTTCAAAAATAATTAAAGAATTGTATTGAGTTTATTTTCATTTAGTTGCTTTTTTTATGAAAAAAGAATTTGTTTGAAAAAACGGTTCTTACACCAATTATTTCGGCTAACCGCTTTACTTTATAACTTAATTGGTTTATATATTTAATGTTTCGGACACTCTAAAACCAGTTATTAAGAAAACTGATAGTGAGTAATTTTAAGTTTAATTGATCAGAATAACCACGTTTCTAAGCCAATCTTTGTCACCTCTGCATCAAGTAAAACTCATAGTTATTAGGTGTTAGTCTAATCTTACATACTCTTTTAAATTAGTGTTGTTTTCCTCGAAATGAAGAAAATACGTGGTCAATTTGTTACAGCTCCAACTCAATAGTTTAGTATTTAATCTACAGGTGAAAGGCAACTTGGTTTCGTGGTGTAGTTGGTTATCACGTCAGTCTAACACACTGAAGGTCTCCGGTTCGAACCCGGGCGAAGCCATGATTATTGTTTTTAAATTTTTCTTCCAGAAGTAACACGTCAGCACGTGAGTCATCAACTAAGGCCATGGCCCACCAGGGCAATCTGCCACGTCAGACAACTGATGAAGTGGATAAGCTTTACAAATTACAAATTGCAAAGTAACAATATATGATGCACCATACTTCACTCGAAACTGCATCCATTAACCCACTTGACACCATTGTGGGTGTGTGAATATTTAGATAATGCAGGTTTAAATCGTTATGACAATTGACAATGGAAGAAGAATTCTGCATCAGTGTCGAAGAGAACTCGTTGAAAAACTTGTCGAGAAGCAGAACATAATCGCATAAATTCTGTTATTTTAAAAATTACTTTTTGGTACGGTTGAGTATCTAATTTGAGCATGAGTTATGATTAGTTATTTGCTACAGTTTTCGGATCTACAAAAATGTTTATCAATGTTCTTATTATTGTTTATATAAATGTGATATTGCTTGAATACTTAAACAGTAGCTATGTGTAACTCATCTTTTTAGCTTTTAACAAACATATTTACGTATCTCCTTTTAATTTTTTACCAGTCAACTCATTATGTATTTTTATTCCATTGTTTATTTTTTTTTTATTTTTTTTGTAGTCAACCCATGATACTTCTTAATTTTTATTTTTAAAGTTTTCCAATCAAGTCATCGTACTTCCTTTTAATTCTTTGTTTTTTTTATTTTAATTAAGTCATTAAGATGATGTTTGATAGTATTTAAATCAGTCTTTTAATGATTCAGATGTTTAAATGGTTCAAACATTTGGCTCTGAATGATTAAGCATTATACTAATACTGAATAGTTAAGATCTCTTATCAAAATTGGTTAGGCATTGACCTTTAAATAATTAAACTATATATTAGTTCTTAAAGGTTCAGTTTTTTATTAGTTCAACATTTAATAATTCAAAAATTAGCTAACAACTCTTAAGTTTCTAATTAATTGACTCGTTATGTTTAATTTTACTTTTTTATATATTTTGAACTAACTCATTATAACTTTTTGTAAAACACATTGTTTAATATAATCATGTTAAAATGTCAAATAAATTTGAAAAATACTATAAGAAACATAAGATACCTACGTAAACACTAAAACTTAACTAACTATTGGTCTCAGTATCAAAATAAACACAACTTGCTGCTACTTGTCTCTGTAAAAACTTATCACTCACCTATAATGCCAAAGATTTCAAATTCCCACTAACATGTCACGTCAAGTGGTACGTTAAATTTTCATTCATATTTCAAAAGCATTTATCCTCTCTCCAATTTACGTTCTTTCACAAAACATCCTTTTTTTCCACATTATCACCTCTTTGTTACATTTATTTTTCATAATCACGTTACTTTTTGCAATAAGTCCACCTTATCAGGAGACTATTCTAATCAAACATCTTATCATTAAGTTTTGAACTTCTTCGCATGATGTTAATTTGATTATCAATAATAAAATGATAAAAAACGAAGCAAATTAACATATCGTATTCTTTGTACTTATGTTAACTAGCATCCAAAACTCTAGTAAAGCATATGGTATGTGACATCATTGAAAGCTAGCATGCAAAAATCACTACAAAATTGACTGGTCTTGTTCACTACCCATCGATGATTCCAAACACATTGCAGAATACCGAATAATAGTATAATACCTCTGTGTTAGAGTACAATTGTATTTAGCCCACGGATTTGCTTGTTCTTTTATGCTCGTCCTTGATGATGTGCGACCTTACAACATGTCTAATTTTATCGGATTACAGGATCCCAAAGTTCATCCGATATCAAGGGCAGACTGTAGGGTCCCCTATTGGGGGAAGCTCGCATCCCATGAAATTAATTTGTCTTGACATATATACAATATAATTTCAACTTACCCTAATAACATTTCGACACCAAACTCATGAAATTTTAAAAAGTTTGACATCTTCGACCAAAAAAGTAATTCAGATTTTAATATTTACGATATAGACATGTTATAACCTAATTAACATATATTTACCCAATTAATCATTTATACATAATTTTAAACCTAATCAAATTATTAAAAACATTAATTAATATATTCCTTGATTAGATTACTTTGGTTTAGGTTTGCAATCTGCTCATTTTGTGTTTAAAGACCTTGAACTCTGGCTCAGGCTTCAGTGTTTACCATTTAATAAATTTTAGCATAATTTTGTATGATAAAAGTTATCTATATAAATATATATTTAATTTAATAGATTACATAAACAAAAAACTTGTTTAAACTCACGAGTTGGCTTCACATGTGAATCTCCAACATGAGCTTGTTTAAGCTTAATTTGATCCGAGCTTTTGGCGAGCATATTCACGAGCCGTCTCGGTTCATTTGCACCTCTAGTGTTATATGTTAATGTTAGTTTGAAAACAGAAACTTGTTGGTAGATCTATTATCAATTTATTTGCTTTAATTTGATTTTATATTCTTATTGTGTGACCTGATCACACCCGAATTAAGGAGACCGTACTATGCCAAAAATTTGAATATTTGGTAATCAACAACCAACCCAAAATTTTCGAACTCCCATGAAAAATTTTGAGTCAGGCACTATTCGATATATGTATATAACTTTAAGATAATCAAGGAAATGCATGTTGCTCGATCATTTTTTTTATAGGTATGAAATTAAGAAAAAGAGACATATTGGTAATAGATATCATTGGATGCTTTACGATATATACAACCATTTGAAACAAATCATCTATACATTGTCTATCAAGTGACTTGTTTAAGTTATAACTTTCTTCAAGTAAGATCAAGAGCGAGAAAATATTTTTGGTTTCTAAGTTACTTTACATGGTTTAACGTTTTGTTACACATGTCTTGAGGCTGCACTGATAATGGTAAAGATCACTTATTCGTGTAATTGTTTTAAACGTGTTATTAGAGCATTCACAGTGTTAAAAATATGTGAGTCTGTTTGGGATATAATATAGAATGATATTGAGTGTTTGTGAGTGAAAAACGAGAAAATATTATTATGAATTGGTATATTTGAAGAATTATTGTTTAATCCTTTTAATTTTTTTAAAGTGGTTGTGAATGGAGGAGAGAAAAAAAATAATGATAAAGATATAAAATGTATTATTTAATTGAAAAAAAAAATATAATGATTTTTAATGTAATCAATAGATAAAGATAAAAAAACATAAATATTTGTACATATAAATAAAAGTTATTTGTTATTTTTTAAGGTCCATCATACAAAAGGTAAAAAACCATTGGAAATGAAGGGCTTGGGGATATATATCACATCTTACACTGTGGCACTACCAAAACCAAATAGAATAAAAGATGTTCATGTCTGGTTTCTGCACTGCAATTGCTGTTGATCATGGATAAAATAAACTAAAAATAAAGCATTTTAATGTGTGTGGCAGTTAATATACAAGTGTAAAGAAGAAATAAAATAAGTAAAAATGTAACTTTTGTAAAGGTCTGTGTGTAATATTTGAGTATAGTGGGTGGGTGTGGGGGCACTATGTTCTATAAAAAAGGCCTGGAGAAATGGGGATCGATTGTGGTTGTGGGTGTCTCTGTTTGTGATGTAATGGTGGTTTATAAATGACAATTTATAATGATGGTGGTGTGGTTGTGGTGGGTAACTCTTATTTTTTTAATACCATAAAATCTTACCTTTATATAATAGTAGTTTCTATTAAAAGTTTTTAAGTTCATGTTGTTTAAAATTTTAATATGAAACTTGAAAATATTTGGTAAATATATATGTCTTTGGAAAAGAAAAGAAAAACAAATAACTTTATAATATATTCTTAAAAATAGACAAATGCATAGTATAGTGTGTACCATTAAACTCGTTTATATAGGGTAAATGTTATGCTCTTGAGCCTTAAAGCATATGAAATGCAATGGATAATCGAAGCCCACCTCTCTCCTACATGACTAGACGTCGTCACTTGTAGAAAAACCTCATGAATGGTCGTTTTGTCTTGTCTACTCGTACGATCACCCATTTCCTTCATTTGTTGCCGTTTGTGGCCAAGGATATTACCCAATCTCTCCTTGCCATGTATGGAGCGTCCATCGCCCTTCCACCCAGGGTCCGCCCAACTCAAACCCAAGTGAAGCAACGGGCTTGAGGCCCCCAAAAAATTGCCCCAATTTTAATAATTTATAAATAAATATGTATGTATATACTTGGGTTTTTTCTTATACATTACATGGACTTTTTGTGGGAACATGGGTAATAAGATTTTAAGCCTAAAAATACATTAATGTTAGTTTGTGTTTGAGTTTTGTAATTCTTATTTTTGTCATCTTGTTTTTATTTTAGTTTTTATAGTTTAAGTTATTGATTTAAGAATTATATTGCATTATTAATTTTCTTTCCGTTTAAGCTTTCTATAGTTTTTGCAATATTGATTTAGGGCCATATTTAAATAGTTAAGTTCTTAATATTTGACTCATTGAATTTCAACTATAATTGTTCAATGGTTTAATTGAATCTTTTAAATGACAAAATGCTAAATAAGTTATCTAGTTATAATATAGAATTCAAATATTTTAGAACTTCTTGAGCATGAGCTCATTTATTTTTTTTAGTATACTCTTTAGGTTTAATTTTTTTATTTACTAGTATATTATTTCATACTTGTTTAATTATTACGAATTAATTACCCACATTTGTTTTAGACTTACCTTGTGTGATAAAACTTATAAATAGTAATATAAATGTTAAATCAAAATCAAAAGTATGAATATGGTGTATGTAAAAAAATAAAAAAAAATACACAAAAAGGGTCCTAAAATTTTAGTTTGTTTGGGGCCTCCAATTCGGTTGAGCTGGCCCTGCTTTCGCCTAAGCATTTGTGAGTTCATAAACACTTGCATTAGAGGTGCTCTTATGCTATGTATTATATAATGTCGATCTGGTGATGCAACAAGTAATTTTGATGACATAAATCGTTTTCCATATTCAACTACTACTTTTGAATTGGTGGATTTGTTTCAATTTTACCTCACGAAGAAGTGTGCTAAATAATGATTAATAATCAAGTTATGTAGTTATCATGTCTATTAAAGTTAAAACATTGTTTCTTATGATGGTGAGGTATAGTTACCATATTCATTTAGATTAGACAACATATTTAATTTTAAGTTATAGTAAGCATTTTTATAATCTTCAATTTTACTTTCTTTCCACAAATTAGCTATTCTTATTTATTAATAAAGACATTTAAAGTTGTTACACAATTTTCTATCTCATAGTTACAAAAAGTGTTTTGTATTTCTATTAAACAATATATATACATGAAGTGAGGGAAGAAAAGGTCAAATAGAAGAAGCTTGATTCTCACATAAGTACATAAAGAAGAAGAAAATAAAAAGCATGTGTCAAGGAGAGTATCAAGTGTTGAGATTTGGTGATTTCATGTGTTGTGATCCACTAACTCATTTCTTGTCATTTCTTTTCAACCATTCCTTACAAGTTATTTATATTCTCGATATATTCTTTTACTGTTTTCATTCTCCCTTTATTTGGGATACATGTATTATAATAATAATAAATAAACACCATTTTTAATGGATAAGTTAGTAAGAATTATTTATGTTGAAAGAGACAAGCATTTTATTGACTAGCTAACAATCCGGAGGGTTGCATCACGATAAAAAAAACAAATGCATAATATATTCAGATAGATTATAATCATTAATAAACTTATTATAGAATATTCAAACAATTTAAATGTTTATTATTTACGGTGTCAAAATATAAAAAACTAATATGTAAAGAAAGTTATATAGAAGGTTAACTATGCACTTATTTTGTTTCCACAAAATGTTACACAACACTTTAAAACCAGAGCGCAAATTGTGATCGTACCCGAATGAAAAGAAGCTCCAAGTATATAAATATATATAAAAACAATAAATGAGCTTATATATCTTTAATATTTAAACCCTAACGTTACAATTAATTTTTTTTATCTGGGTATTTTGTTTGTAGACATTATTCTTAAGACCATGTACTTCTTTTTTTTACATCTTGAATGTATTATATGAAAGTATACATAAAAAAACATATCAGCAATACATATATGTTTTGTTCTCAAAACCAACATGAAAGTCCATCATACGGGTAAGGATAGAGAAAAGTTGTCAAAGACACCTTAAGACTATGATATTTCCAACGTAAAGTTATGATAGTTATCCCTTGTATTCATATAGCAATACATAGTATAATTCAACACGTTCAAGTGTACAAAAAGCCTTAATTCAAAGTCACTAATTCAACAATTCAAAGTTACAATTACAAACCAAGTTATGTACATATCGTATACTTGAGAATCTAGTCATGTCAACCAATCAACTCGCAATGAAACATACAATTCTCACAACAAAACAAAATTTATCACAAGTGATAGAATTATAGTTCTCAATGACAATTCATATGAGAATCACTTCTAAAAATGTAAATTCGTGGTTTCTCATAATAAGCACAAGGGTCCTACCTTGTCAATTTTGATTTGAAGATAAAAAAAAAACTTAGAAGGAAGAGAAGAGAAATAATTAGCAACTATGTCATCTAGCATTTTTACTTGATATATAATGAAGGGAATATGCTTGCATATATGTTTTTTTCTAAATTTATCCGGTTATTAACACATAATTTAATAACATTAAATCAAGTTTTAAGAGTAGATATAATTTCGTAATATTTGAAAATGATATGATACATCTATTTGTTTCACATGATAATGAAGTTAATTACATATAGTTTCGAGAAAATATACTTTTTGGGGGAGTTTGTAACTTTGTATGCCTTGTAAACAACTTTTATTTCTATTTTTACACTAATTTCTATTATTAGAAAAACAATATTATACTCGCAAACTGCATGGTTTGATCAATCCTACAACCAAATTATCCCTTTGGAGACAACAACTTTTATATCTATGGCCATTAAATTTCTAAACAAATTTGTCTATACTATTTTTAGTAAACCTGTGTATTACACGGGTTGAAAAAATAAAACAATAAATAAAATTTTATTAATTTAAAATGTCATTTTAAAATATACGATTAAAATTACGTATGAGTAAAAATATAAATAATAAACAATGATATCAAATTTTTATCAAAGTTTTGTATGAGAAAACCATTTATATGTACATGAGTTTAAAATTCTAATTAAATAACCTAACGTGACAAATAAAAAAGTAAAATATTGACCAATCTCGTCTCGAGCAATTATAAATGACAAAAACGTAAAATGTGATGATGTAAGTAAAATTGTATGGAAATTTACTAAAGAAAGAACCTAATAGAAAGAAGTGTCTGTGATGCCTTTTCGTACTAACTATAACATATAATTATGCACATATTTAGTTGAGTTTACTATTAAACTTACGCTAACATGATAATACGACTAAGCATGGACAATGAAAAAATCAATTAAAAGAACCTCTAAATTCCACATTAAAAAATGACTACTTTATATCTTAATAGACTTGATTAAAGAGTTATATCTTAATAAAAAAATATTTTATAATAAAATGGATAAAAAGATAACAGTAAATAAAACATTATCTAATAAATTAAAGAACCACTTATAAAATAAAATAATATATTTTTAATGAAATAAGAACACGTTTAAAAAATTAGTTAAGAACATCTTAAAATTGGAAAATAATAATTTTGTTGACGGTAACAAATAAAGAAGAAAAAAGAAAAAGAGACGGTAATGAAATAAAAGACAATTGAAAATATTGATGTCTAATTTAAATACCTTTTTAATAGTATTTTATTTTTATTTCTAAAACCAATTCTTTGTTTTAACTAATAGTAGTTTTTATATAAAACATTATAATTGGTGTGCCTTTAAATGGTACTATACAATCTTAAAGTAAACATTTTTAGAATTATTATTTATTTTTTCATTTAAAAAATAAAGATTTAATAAGAAGATAATTTCAAAAATTAACCATTAAAGTTTGAAAAAAGTAAAAGTAAGATATATATGTTTTTTAGTTTAAAATTTAAGGGTTTAATTTATATCATGTTAATTTTGGAAATCGAATGTGTATTTAAAAATTTTAATACAAAAATGGTAGATTGAATTATTTTAGGCGGAAAAATATTATTATTAAATGTAAAAACATGTAACATTAGATGTGTCTAAATAGTGACATGTGAGAAACCTAGTTACTATTTTATTAGAGTAATAGGATGCTTTTTTTTCTTGAATCGGCTTATATCTTTCAAAGGTATACTACTTGTCATACTTAATTTTATTTTTTTAGTTAGGTACTCTTTTTTGAGAATCTGCAATTTTCAAAAATACAAAGCATGGCAAAAAAAATTAACGACCAACAAATAATTTTTAAGTCTGGTCACCGGATAAATTCATTGACGAAAGGTCACCCACACCCGCAAACACAGACAATGCTAGTAACTCGGCTCTTCCACCATTCAAAGGAAATTAAACCCACCATCTAAAGACACATTGTGATAAAATCCTTGGCCCAGTTAAACATATTGCACCTAGTGAGACTGCAAACCATGATTTCCACTTTAAAAAATCATAGAGTGACTACTCCTAAACCGGTTATATATTTTCCATGACATATTTGTATTGATGATGTATATAAATGGATACACGAATTCTTTCACATATTTCATGGATATAAAAATAAAATCATAACGAATAATGTTATATGATCAATATACAAGTAAAAATAAACATATTTTTATGTTTCTCTTTGATTTCTTAGTGTAATTATTTTTTATAGTATTATATCTTCTAGCTATAAGAATCATTTTATATGAAACACATATACGGTACACTTGGAGGTTTAAGTTTTCTTTTTCTTGATAAACATGGACACATGGTGATTCAAAAGTTTGGAGACTGGAAGTATAGGATTTAGTTAGTCAGTAATCATAAAACTATAGTAATTAACGAAGAATTAAGGTTGGATACTTCAACAATGATTTTGTTTTTAATTTGTATCAACAATAATTATTTAAAATTCTCTGTTGTCTGAGGATATATTCTAAGACGATCAAGTTTATATTTAATACACATACACAAACATAATACATACACAAATATATCTTTTTCCCGTAAATAAGTAATTGTGTTTCACTCGTCACAGTTTTATAAATCTAATATCTTTTTCGGTCATGTTTACTTAGTGTATTTTAAATAATAATTTAATAATTATGTTGTTTATTAAGTCACACTAACTCCACTATCAATGCACCATTTTAATTGAATGTTAACATTATTCAATTTATTTAAATTTAACCTGGAAGATTTCTTGTCTACCCAAATTCACTCTATTTTATGTAATTTATTTTTTAATAATTCATGGAATATTTTATTTAAAGCATATATTAGATTTTATGTTAACGTGATGCTATTTAAAGCTTATGCTTTAGTTGTGATACAAAAGGAGGTACGTAACCTCCCACCACACTATCTCATTGAATCAACAATGTATTACGTACGTATAAATGCTTTCATGATTATAAATGCGTGTCTATTCTCTTAGAAAATATGAAACAAGATTTTATAATCCATTTGAAAATAAATGTAATACTTTAAGGACTTTTAAAGGATAAATAAGCATTCATGTTTACCAAATTTTCGTTCTTTAAAGTTTAATGAATACACATGCTTGGTAATGTCAAAGAGCAATTATAGGGTCAACATTCAACATGGTTCTCAATTTCAGGAAAATCTTCAAGATTACTAATGGCATTATAATTTATTCTTATCATAATGGACAAAAAAAATTGAGGAGCTTTATATGCAAGCTTGCTCATGAAAAAGCTACACATAACATGATTGTGCCATATAAACCCTTCAAGCTCAAGCCACATATATGATTTTTCTAATATGTTTATTGGGAACCATTACTATCATCATTATCATCCGTTTTTTCATGTATATACTCAAGTTCATTCCCAACATATTTTCTTCACAAAAAGAAACCAAAGTAATATTCCAAAAAGAGTTTTGCTTTTCATCATAATGGTACAAGTAATCATATTCACAACATCAAAATCAATAAAGGATCGTTTGATTCACAAATTGAAACACGTATGGTTAAAAGAATTGCATTAAAATATAACATAACATAACCTTAAACTTGGTATACCGAAAGAAAATGGTTTTCAATACAAAGGGAGAGTCATCCCTCCTTCTCTAAAACCTCAAGAACTCATACATCTTTATTCGTTTACATAAACATACTAAAAAAAGAACTCTATGATATATCACTTGTCCTTAAAATGTAAATAGAAAATAGTTGTGTACATAAGAAGAAATTCAATCTTGATTTTAGCTTTTAGAATCAAGAAACCAAACCCCACATGATGATGATCCTGGAAAAAGCCAAATTACACAACCAACTTCCTCCACAATCCATTATCTTTTCTTAGGGCAAATTCACAAGTCAAAAAAGCTTTGGTATAAAATGATTTTAAAAGATGAAGCATGACAATAATGGTTCATAGCTTCCCACCTAAAAGTCCATAGCTTCATACCTTCTACACTCATTACAAAAACTGAAAAACATAATTACCTTCCAATTCTATAGAGATTAAAATAAATAACCTTTTTATATTTTTATAGATTAATCCAGCCTCGTGATTCGGCCACGCATTATATGGAAAAGCAGATTTTGGTTGAAAAACTTGACAAGAAACCATTTGTCTTAAAAAAGGATAAATATATAGTTTTAAACTATTATTAAATTTTGGGTTATTTAATATTTATAATTTTTTAGAAAGGCAAAATCTTTTGAGAAAAAAAGCCATTATTTGTATTCCTACAATATCATACGAATTGTCAATTACCTTTGAAGAAGAGAAAATTTTACATCCTCATACTTTGACTGTTTCACAGAATTAGTCCCTCAATATGCAAACATTGATATTTCCATTGTATTTGGCACTTTGTCACACTTAGTGAGTTGAACTACACGTCTGTCCAGACTAGAAGTTTCTGATTCCATCACTTCGTTTGGTCAAGGGGACTTATGCAAGAAACTTGTTTGAAAAACACTTAATTACTTTTAAAGTTTTCATCTAGTTGATATGACCAGTAAAACATTAAAATTAAAAAAAAATAGTAACAAGTCTTATGTGTTAGCTCTATTCCTTTTGTTAAATCTAGAAAAATAAAATCGGTCTCATCCTCGTACTTGATCAAACAATGCATAAATTCCTATAACTTCATATATGAATGACTCAATGTCATTGCTAATTAGCTTTAAATGCATATAAATAATAAATCCCCTGAAGAAAGTGTATATTGGACAAAGAATTATGCAACTAAAAGGTCATAATTTACATTATTTAAACTTAGGGGACTGGTAACGCACTTTGTCCCCAAAGCAATACTTTCTTTACAGAGAGCAACAAGTAACAACAGAGAATAACCCCTCAAATCAGTTTTAAGTCAAACTCAAATCCCTAATCTGTACCTAAGGAATATGAATCTAGCTCTGGTACAATCTGCAGTTTATGGCATTATCCATGTGGGTTCTTAGGTAAAGTCATGTCATTCAACATTAATCTAGAAAAAAGAACAAAATCAAATCTTGTTCAAGATTCAAGATTACTGTTTATATTCCTCTGTTTATTAGTTTATTGGTTTATTTCATGTCAAGAATCTTGGTGGGGAAGAAGAAGTGGATAAAAAGAAGTAAATTGGTGTTATTTATTCATATAACCATATGGTTAAAATGTTAAAAATTTATGAATATTTATTGTTTATTTACCTTGCAGGCAGGCAGACATCAGAAATCACCATCATTATCTCTGTTTTTTTAGTCTGTTGGGAATAGGAATAAGCCTGTAAAGCCACTTTTAGTGTGGAACATACTCTTGTTTGTTCTAAGATGTATAAGAAAAAAACAAATTTAATAGTATATATGTCTTTTTCATTTCTTTTTTCAACTGAATAATCTATATGTGTTTAGAAACCACAAAAGAGGGACCAAAAGCAACTTTTCATAAAAATGCTGAGACCAATGTGCAGAAAATGTTAAAGCATTTTCAGTTGGACAGAGGAATTCACCTCTCTATTCACTTTCAAATAAAAACCAAGCCCATGCCCACATGCTCATAGACCCCAATTCACACACTCTCACCATTTTCAAGCCTGCAAGTGAGCAAAAAAGCTTGCCCCTTATAATGATTATAAAAAACAAAGCATGCACACCATTTGTTTGTTTAAAATCCCCACTGAATATTATTAAAAACAATTCATAGCCTTCATGCCCTCCACTGACCATACACCACCACCTACAATATATTGCTGATTTCTCATCTCATTAAAGGGTTAAATCTTTGGTTTGATTGTTGAAGATCCATGATCAAGAGGATGACAATGGCTGTCATGCTTCTGCTGCTTGTACTGTGTGCTTTCATGGTGGTGAATGAAGCTTCATTGGCTGAATCTGACAAGATTTTGAAGCTTCCTGGACAACCACCAGTTGGATTTCAACAGTTTTCAGGTTATGTTACTCTAGATGCAAAGAAGAAAAGAGCCCTTTTCTACTATTTTGTTGAAGCTGAAGTTGATCCAGCTTCAAAGCCATTGGTTCTTTGGTTGAATGGAGGTAAGAAATGAAACCCTTTTCAAGAATGATGAAAAAAAGGCTTAATTTTTATGAAAATTAGGTTCACTTTTCATAAAGTTTGAAAATTTAAGCAAATTACTTGTCAATTATCTTGTAGGGCCTGGATGTTCATCACTGGGAGTTGGAGCATTTTCTGAAAATGGACCTTTTAGGCCAAATGGTCAGGGTCTGGTAAGAAATGAGTATAGCTGGAACACAGGTAAAGCAATTATTATTGATGAAAAAGATGAAACCCTTTTCAAGATTAGTTAATTTTACATTTTTAATAAATTTACATGGGTTGTTTATGCTTTCTTGAATGTCTTCAGAGGCAAATATGTTGTACTTAGAGACCCCAGTTGGAGTAGGGTTCTCTTATGATTCCTCAAATTCATCTGCTAGCGAGGTTGTCACTGATGCTATAACAGGTATTGCTGGTGCTTCTACTTTCTGTTGAACTATTTGTTTAGTTATGTTCTTTATGCTCTAAAAAGGTTTTGTAAAAAAGAAGTAGCCCTTTTTTAGGAACCTTAAAAAGGTGTTCTTTTTAATGTTAACATTAAAAGATGTTTTCTTCATCTTGCCATCTACAATGCAGAAAAGGGTTATTCTTCTTCATCTTCTATATTTCCTTTTTCTAAATTTATGTTTTTCTTTTTCAATTTAAAGCCAGGGACAATCTTGTGTTCTTGCACAAATGGTTCTTGAAATTCCCTCAATATCAGCAGAGGGATCTGTTCATAACAGGAGAGAGTTATGCAGGTAATCATTGCATGTTTTAGTATAAGAAAATCCATTAATTTCTTGAATTTTCTGTAACAATGTTCAAAAATTTTGAATATTCAATGCTATTTTGGGTTACTGTTCTAGGTCATTATATACCACAACTAGCAGAACTTATTGTTAAATTCAACAAGAAGCAGAAGATATTCAATTTAAAAGGGATTGCTGTAAGTGTTTCAAGATGAACCCTTATTCTTGTATTTTGTAGTTCCATATCAGACAATTCTGTAGAACAGAAAGAACAAAAAGGACACAATTTCCTTTATTCCATTAAGATGTAAGTTTTAACTTATTAAATTTATTAATATTGTTCAATCTGTACTTCAGATATCATAGAATTAATCAACCAAATCAAACTGCATTATAATTACTAGCAATGAGATAAATTTGAGAGCAAGTCTATTAGGATAATTATCTTCATTATACATCCACAATGTACAGCGTTTGACTTTACGAAGTCAACCTTTTCATACTGTAAAGTGTAAACAATGCTATTAACAATAACGATAGTTAATTTTTCTGTGTTACTGTCAAAATGCAGTTAGTAAATCCAGTTTTGAAGGATGGTTATGATAGTAATGTTGATTATACATCCATAAATAACTGCATTTGATTTTACAAAGTCAACCTTTCAATCTTTTTCTGTTTTGATGTCAATATGCACAGCTAGGAAATCCAGTATTGGAATATGCTACTGATTTGAATTCGAGAGCGGAGTTTTTTTGGTCCCATGGTCTTATATCAGATTCAACATACAAATTGTTCACCTCCGCATGTAATTACTCGCGCTATGTGAGTGAATATTATAGAGATTCGGTTTCACCAATATGCTCAAAAGTTTATAGTGAAGTAAGCCGAGAGACCAGTCGATTTGTCGACAAATATGATGTCACTCTAGATGTTTGTATTCCATCAGTACTCTCACAATCCAAGATCATTTCACCTCAGGTACATATTGTTTAGCACCACATTGTATAATAGTTACACAATGGTAAATTGCATATAAAACAAACATCCCTTCAGTAAAAAGATTGGGTCTTTTTATATAAAATAGTAGCGCGATTTAAAAGTCGGCTTCTTAAAGTAGATTTTGACTTAAAAGCTCACACCTTTTACGCGCAATTTGACTATTTAACAACGATACAGCGTAATGCAGTCCTCTTTTCATAATATAGAGCATCATATAGATCTTGAAGTTATGTTGTGTTTTCAGCAAGTGACTGAGAGGGTTGATGTTTGTGTGGAAGATGAAACCGTTAACTATCTTAACCGACGTGATGTACGTAGAGCCCTACATGCACGCTTGGTTGGAGTCCGAAAATGGGATGTTTGTAGCAAGTAAGTTTCCATATAGCGCGTTTTCATATAATGATATCTCAATCAAAACCTGTTGTTAACACTTTTGACCCGTAAACAGCATCCTAGATTATGAACTACTCAACATCGAGATACCTACAATCAACATTGTGGGATCACTCATCAAAGAAGGCATACGAGTTTTGGTTTACAGGTAAACACTCGTGTTTCTTTGATCTTTGATATTTGATCAACACAATCGGTTAAATGCATATCTTTTATGAACCGCGTATGAAGTACTAAATTATTATATGCAATATGTTCTTGATTAAATTTAGTGGCGATCAAGATTCTGTGATCCCATTGATGGGGAGCCGGGCTTTAGTCAATCGACTTGCTACAGAACTAGGGCTCAAAACAACAGTACCATACCGAGCTTGGTTCGAGGGTCAACAGGTATCAAACTAGTTATTACTGATAATTTTCTTAGCGCGTAAGCTAACCTGTAATGTACAATATTTAACGGTATTAACCGTAAAATTATACATTTAAACAACTTGATGAATATATGTTGTTTCAGGTTGGAGGGTGGACCCAAGTGTATGGGAACATATTCTCGTTTGCAACGGTACGAGGGGCGTCACATGAAGCGCCATTCTCGCAACCTCAGAGGTCGTTGGTGTTGTTTCGGTCGTTTCTAAAGGGAAATCCGTTACCCGAAACGTTTTGACAGTTGAAAACATGAATAAGTTATATTGTGGGTGTGGCATTGTAAGTAAATTTTGTCATGATAATGGTAATCTGTAATTGAGTCAACCTCTTTTTTAAATTCTTTTGACCCTATGTCACTGACACTAATACGCGCATTGACATATTACTCGATACGTTTGTTGGTTTGTTTGTTGGTTTGTTTGTTTGAATTGTATCTTGCTGTTGCTCGTGAAGACTGAATATTTATGTTAATTTTAAATGCTAGCGGCGGATTGACCCCGGTTTAGCGATTCGAGGTGTCCGCCGCCGGTGGACGACGACGGTGTTTTAGAGAGAGAAAATAGATCGGTTTGTATGTTAAAAGAGAGTATGGGGTACAATTCGGTGATAAAACTAATTTTCAAATGAAACGTAAGTTACACTTTACTACCTCAAATTAGTTGTATGTTTCAAATATAATCCTGAAGGTGTTAAGTATGAAGGAATTACATGAATTAGAGTTACAAATTTACAATGCATTACCTATAACATATACGTTTAACCGTTAGATGTTTTTTGACGAGAACAGTTTTTGCAATGTAAAATGATGATGAATTTTTGGTTATAATACATTTTTTATAAAGCTACGGGCTATAATGTTTAGGATAATTTTTAATATAATTCATTGGTTTAAAAAACATTAAACTATTATAAAAACGAAGATGAATTTGATTGTAATAACAATTAACCTCATCCTAATTATCATAAACGAACATGTTTTAAAAGAACAAGCATTTTCTTAGCAACTTTCAAGTTTTAAACACGAAAAAGAAATATAACCTACCTCCTTCAATTAGAAAGATTAAGGTTAATAATAACATAGACTATACATCATGTATTATTGAAGGCATACGCATTTCCATTAGTATATTCACATGCCCGCATGATCATATTCACATATAAATTGGATCCCTTGTTTTTAAAAATTTAGAATAGTTCTCAAATCTTTTATAATTCTCAAATCAACTTTCTCGATTCAAACAATATTTTAATCGTCATTTGTTGCATTCATAAACGTAAAGACTTCAATTTTTAAAAATTTAAGCGTTCCTAACAGGACATCTTAATAGCATGGAGTATTTCCTCTATTCAAAAAGTGCAGAATTCAAATTCTACAAGCTATGCTCGTTTGTAGAATAGCTTAGAAGTACATTACAGATTGTTCTAAAAATAATAATTTAAAAGTTAACAAGAAGTTTCTTTAACTTCTAAAAGATTTATTGAACACCGGGTTAAGCGCCCATATGTTTAGATGTTCATGTGTTACACATGTTATAATAATAAAAATTATAATAAATTATATATACGTAAAATCTAGTATATGTTATAGATTCGTATCAATAAAATTATATTATACAACAAACATAATTGAGTTAAGAAATAATATAAAGAAAATAAAATTATTATTTATAATTATCCATTAATCTCATTATATATTTTTTAAAGTATTTTTAGGTTTAACAATACCAACTAAAAATTAAATTATATTTTAATAAATGAAGTCTCATTAAATTATTTCTAATATATTGATTTATTTATTTTTTTATAGAAAGAATTTAATTGATTAGTGTAATAGTAAATGATCATTTATTAAATAAAACTTTTTTGAAAACAAACGATTCAATAACCAATGACATTCTCATCACAAAATTTACAGTCATTACGACAAGAACATATGAACAATCCTAAGTACAGATCATGTGAGAAAAATAAAAAAATAAACATGTAATTATAGTTATTTTATTTTATCAGATAACACACAGTCTCTCTCAAGTTTATTGATGAAATTTCTCTAGACACCAATTACACTAAAATAATATAAAGGGGTTTTGAATCAACTTATGAAACATGAGGGTCGTTTATGTCAATAACCCTTAAACAACGTATATATGACGACCCCACACCGTCGCTAATAAACCGACGACAATCTTCTCCGGCAACCGATAAAAGTTTTCCGATCAGTTTCCATGGCCGCCGGCGAGACAAAAGATGACCTTTACGCTCTCGCTATTCAGGTATCCCTCACAACATCTCTCCGTCATTGCAGTATTGTTTCGTGATTCACATTTCATTTTCAATTCGAAAATGTATTGTACAGATGTGTAGGTTTGATTTTGATGGATCCTAGGGTTGTACATTGCAATGTGCCTCTAATTTTGTCGTTTGATTTACGTGTGTGTATGTGTGAATGTGTAGAAAGACGAAGAGGAGAGGTATAAGGAATTTGATTTCGGATCTGATGATATTGATGCTCCTCTTCCCCTTACTGTGGCATCTAGGGTTTGTAATCTGTTCATCTTTCGTTTTGCTTTTGAGTTTGTGTTGTGATGGTTTGTTGTTATTGCTTTTTTAAAAATAGAGGTTGAATTAGTGCCCTAATCTTCACAAATTGTGGGGAGGGGTTTCATTATGTCACATAGGAATGTTATGTGTGTGTGTGTGTAGTGACTAGAATACTAGATTGATTAAATGAGGTTGGTTGATGCAGGTGTTGTATATGCTAGGTGATATTGCAGCAGGGCCTGCTTTTCGGTTTTCTCAATGGTTGGAGTTAGTTAGGAAACGGAGTGGTAAATATAAGTCATCTGGATTCCCTCGTCGTCCTCAAAGACTTGATAGCATGTTCTTGAGGTCATTTGCAGTTTCTCCCATTTACTTTCTTATGTTTGTTTGATTGATTAGTACGTTACTTGATAGCATGTTCTTGATAGCATGATTTAGAATGTTACAATTAACTGGTATATATATAGGCATAATACAAGCCTAATTCTAACACTCCCTTTCAAGATCATACGTATATATCAAACGCTCCAAGGTTGTTACATATGTATTCAACCTGCAGGGCCTCTTAGAGATTTTGTGAGCATGTCTGCTAGTTGAACATGTACTAGGAATCGTGAGTGCTTAGTTTTATAATTGTGATCATTACTATTCAGTGCAGGAGATTTAAGCTTGGATTTAAAAAAGCTTCCTTCTTTAGAACAAGTTACAGAAATTAGTTTGTGGGAAAGACTTGGTAAGGCTGCTATGTTGAACGTCGAGTCAAGCTCCTTCTCTTGGAACATGCTTTCTTCACTTCACCACACCGAGCATAGCAGCAGCAATGAACATTCCGAGGATGATATGAATAAAGCATTAGAGGTAAGTGTTAAAAGAGTTTTGCTTTTACTTATGTCACTTGTAATTGGAAATATGGATCTAAAGTTTACTGTTTGTGTTTTGGTCAATTACAGGTAACAGTGAATTCAGGAGGAGTTGTATTCTTTGCACTGTTAATCATAATGAAAGTGGCGAGTTTGTCCCTAATGAAGCAGCAGCTGTTATCAAAATAGCATCTTCTAGAATGGCTACACAATCAGAACGACTTGGCTATGAATTTGCAAAATGGCTTGGTGTCAGAACTCCACAAGTTATTATAATTATTTACTTTCCTTTTACCAGATGTACCATCCTTGAAAATGTTAAATATTCTTATGGCATTTCAAGCTGTGCAGGCTAGAGTCATTCACAATTGTAGTCCTGAGTGGTTAAAAATTAAGGAAGCTGCAGAAAAAGCGAGAGAGGCTGCAGTTTCTGAGAGGGATGAAGTCGGTGAAGTGACTTGCTCAGAACTTTTAGAAGCCCTTGAGCTCAGCCGATGTCTTTACCTGATGAAGTATGGTTTAGTATTTTCACAAGTTACAAGTAATTTGTGCAACCAGTGTAATCTTTATAGACATGGCATGTTTTGCTTGAATGTAATCGTTTGTTACTGTCAAAGTGATAAATTTGTAAGCATACATTTCTTGCAGTTATGTGCATGGATCTCCCCTTCTAGAAAATTCAAGTGCATTTCAGACACAAGAAGCTGCAGAGAAGACAGCAGCTGCTCTTGGCAGAATCTTGATGTTGGATCTTGTAATCAGAAATGAAGATCGGCTTCCATGTCGTTATCTGAGGTGGCGAGGTAATACTGCAAATTTATTATTAGCAGACAAAATGGCAACTGCAAATAGAGATGCACTAGAAGAAGCATTTGATTCTGCTATTAATAGATATAGACCAAGGGTAATTCGGGCACTTCAAAAAGAAAGAAGATCAACTTCAGTAGATAGCAGAATGAGTACTGATGATTCAAATATACCATCCAAAAGCTTTCATCTTTCTGACACTGCATTATGTCCAATATCTTGTGATAAAACTCTAAAAAGACAAGTTACAATCGATCCAATAATAACTGATTTTGATATTGTGGCTATCGACTCTGGTGTCCCTCGCCGACCACCAGCTGGCAAACGTTCTCTCGATCAAGAAAACTATCCTAAACTTGTTGAACTCCTTATCAACAGTCCTGAGTACGCCTCACATTTATTACATGAAATGACTATTGGGAAATTAGGATTTCCTACAGAAGCTTCTGAAACTTCTGGCAATAATTCGCCTTTTGTTAAAGATATGATCTCAGTCATTCACGAATTCAGGAGTGGGTTTCGTGCAGCCCTGATGGATTTACAGGGTTTTCATATATTTTTACTCACACTTCACCAAAAATTGGATACTTTGTTGAGAAGCTTTATGAATATTATAGATAAAACATTGAGTGGTGATTTTGATAAAGAAGATTTGATGATACTCGAGTCACATTCACATTCTGCACCTTGTGTTTCTCCACAAGGTAAGGGTAGCCAATCAGAGTCAAATGATATGGATTTGCAGAAAGCAGCTCAAAAGGCATCATCTTCAGGATACAAAGAGAATTTAGAGTCGATTTCTCCAATGTCACGTGATTCTTCTTCACATGGAAAGTCTAATAAAGCGAATGCAGAACCATTACATAGCATGTGCATCACCTCAAAACTGCGTGATTTCCACAAATATGCTAAGGTTTTTACTCTATTGTGTAATTAATAAAAAAATCTATGTTTGTTTATCAGGTCATGTTTAAATTCCATCGGGTCAAACAGGTAAGATTAGAGGTGGAAATTTGTGGCAGGTTCTTATAGCCCAAAAGTTTGACCTTGACTTGGACATTTGTAGCCTGAATATAGAAATGGGTCAAACTGATTGACAGGTTAATGGGTTATATTGGTTGCAAACATGTTGTCAGGAAACATGTTGGGTTATAAACGGGTTGGCGAGTTGAATTTATAATCTTTCTAACTGTAATTTTAAAAGGGTTAGCCATGTCAACCTGAAGCTGACTTGTTTATGGCCTGACCCTTTTTAGCCCCAATCCCAACTTCTGTCATGTTTTTGTCTCCGGTAAGGAAGTACCACTCGGTAAAATAATAAATTAACTTATGCATAAGAAGGTTCGATTGCCACCCGCCATATATTCAATAAGCAAGATTGTTATTGAAACAATATGATCCTTTTAATCATTTTTATATAAGATATTTCCTTGTTGATCTTTCTCAGGTAGATGCTGAACTAAACAAAGAACTAGAGCAATGGAATGAACTGCTAAAAAGTGAAGCGGTAAAGCTATGTCAAGAGAATAGTTTTAATTCAGGGTTTTTCGAGGGCCACGAGAGTAACTCTGTTGTTGATGCTTATGAGTTGAAGGTAATTTTTTTAAAATTACAAAACATTCTCTCCTAAATAGCCTGTTTCCAGTTTATCTACTTATTGTTTATTTGTTCCATTTACAGCTTAGGCTTGAGCATATCCTTGAGAGAATATCATTAATATCTGATGCTGGAAACACAGAAAAACCATCATTAATTACCAGCAGTTTATTCATCGGTGGGGCATTAGCTGCAAGATCTATTTACACACTGCAATATATAGGGATTACACATATATTGTGTTTGTGTTCTAATGAAATTGGACAGTCTGATTCTCAACGGCCAGACATATTTGAGTATCAAAATTTTTCTGTAAGTTATAAATCCTTTATATAATTTATATAGATATTTTAGAGGTGGCAAAATGAGCCCATTCTAGACGGGTCATTTTTTACAAGTCAAATCAGGCTTGGTTGACCAAAATCACTTTTAGTCCAAAATTGGAAACTTTAGTTTACATTGCTATATTGCCAAATATGATTTTACTAAAAATATATTATTTCAGCAATAATCTAAAATTTTGGGTTGAATGAGTTAGGATGCACTAAAATTACACTGTGGCAACCTTCAACCTGTTTGACTCGCTTTGTTTTCAGCTAAACTTTGTTATTTTACCTGTTTTGAATCGACCCTTAAGATTTTTGTTGTATACTTCGCTCATAATTTGGATGTTTAACAGATTGGTGATGAAGACGATTCGAACATCAGTGAGATCTTTGAAGAAGCGCATCAGTTTATCGAAGCTGTTGAAAAAAAAGGTGGTAAGGTTTTGGTTCATTGCTTTGAAGGGAGAAGCAGGAGTGCAACAGTCGTTCTTTCTTACTTAATGATGAGGAAGTAAGTAAACACAGTTTTTGTTGTCACTACCTATTATTAAGAGGTGTTTGAATGTGTGTTTTGAAACTGATTGAATCACAGTAATATTTTGGATAATCAGCTATGAAGTAAAATTACTAATTTATCCATTGGTATTAAACTTGATTTGAGAGACTCAGTTTCAGTTCACAAGTCATCTCTAACTTCTTTCACAAAAAATAAGTGTCGTTTTTCTTGTTATAAACAAATCATTTCTTCAATAATCAGAACTTGTTAAACAGAGAAACATCTTATTGTTCCAACCTCATGTAACAAGAGCACATCCGAACAGTATTTTATACGACCAGTTTTATCATAGGAGGTTATATGATTCTAGTTATTCAGTATCATATAATCACTTTCAAAACACCCTTTCAAACACCCCCATAATCTATGTATGACAGAATAACATCTATGACCATGGTTTTTTCCACGAAAAGAAATGGTTATTTCGATGTTGTAGTTGGTCACACGTGACTTCGTTTTATTATCTTACTCATAATCTACGCTTTTGGTTATTTATAAAGGAATTACACATTACTTAAAGCATGGAATACACTAAGAAGAGTACACAGGCGAGCCCAACCTAATGATGGATTTGCAAGGGCGCTTTCAGAACTAGACAAAAAGTTGCATGGAAAGATTTCAATGGAATGGCAACAGAAAAGGCCCACAATGAAGGTGTGCTCGATATGTGGGAAGAATGCGGGCTTAAGCAGCAACTCGCTTAAGCTTCACTTGCAAAAAGCACATAAGAAATTGTCATCAGGGAGTGTAGACAGTGCCATGACTATGGAGATACAAAAGGTTTTAGAGGCACTCAATATTACACAAAGACAATCTCATTCAAGTGATTGATTGATTAATTGATGAAAATGTGTAAATGGAATGTTGTATAAACTTAAGCTTTTGTAATCAGAATAATGTATGTAAACTGCAATATTTTTGTTTCTGTGAATATTTATTAACAAAAAATGCACCAAAATATTTTGCATGTTGTTTGCTTTTGTTTACATGATAGACTGCATGAGAGTCAATTGTTATAATGTTCACCGGATATGAATGTTAATATGAAGGCAATGCTTATGCATGTAAAGAGTCAAACATAAGTGTTATTGTAATAATTGATATTGTGACGACATGAACACTAGTTTATATGATTATATACATATCATTGATCAAAGAACAATCTCACGAAACCTTTAGGGTCGCCTAGTGGTAAGTGACTTGAGTACCTCTGGTAGAGATGTTAGGTTCGAATACTCTGTAACCCTTGCTATTTAGCACAAACTGTGTTTTAGTTGATTTACATTAATTAGCACTTAGCAGAGTATTAATTGACCGTGAGTTTACCTGTAAATCAGTAATGGGTCTCGCTGTGAAAGAAAAAAAGGTTCACCCTTTGATCATACCAAGTCCAATACAAGTTGAAAGATCAATACATGTGAAGTCAAATAGAAGATGGAAGCTGAAGATCCTTACAAAATTAATCAAGTATTGTCATTTTCTAACTTTTTTTTTTAAAGTTGAATTGTTATGTGGCAACTTTACATTACATAGTCAACCAGACAATCGGTTTAACATGCAACTATATTACTAAAGTAAACCAATGATGATCAATAACGTAAACCAATGATGGTCAATAACCTGCAATCTTTTAACTTCTTGGTGGCATCCATAACATTAGTCACTCCAACTTGAATATATACGAAGCCTATATGGGCGTATACCCACCCTATACTGGTGTATACACATCAAATCAGTCCAATACAGGTGTATACCTGGTACCATACAGCGGTATGCACATCAAATCAATCTAATACAAGCGTATAGGACCAGCCATATCCCATCAAACTACCAAGGGTACATTGAGTAAGACGAAAATACATATAGTCAACCTGATTATAATATCAAACACAAGTGATTTACTTTCATATCAAAGTAAATAACTTGGAGTGAAGTAAATTAAGTAGTTGCAACTAATTTGAATACAATAATATGAAAAAATTGGACAGCATTTCATGACACCCAGAATGTGAAAATCAAAATTGATGATCCATGTAAAATCACAATTACATCCCCAGCCCATGATTCCAACTACTTCTGTCTCTGTTTTTACTGAATGAAAGCTCTAACGACATTGTGAAGTTAAAGAACCTGAGCCCGAATGAAACACAAATGAAATCAAAATCCCAGTAACACGAGCGCTGTGAAATGACTAAAATACCATTTGTCTACACTGCAATCGGTTCAGGTAACAGCTCCTCCGGCGGGGCTCCACCACTAGCATTCAGAACCGTCACGTTACCGTCAGAATCAACATCCACAATTACCGAATCACCCTCCTTAATCTCACGCGCAAGCATCTTTTCCGCCATACTATCCTCCAAAAGCCTCATTATAGCTCTCCTTAATGGCCTTGCACCATAACTAGGGTTATACCCTTCTTCCACCACCCTATCCCTAAATCTCTCGGTCACCTGAAGTTCTATTTCTTTACCCTTTAACCTCTCAAAGACTTCCTTCAACATTATATCAGCTATTTCTTTGACTTCTAATTTAGTCAACTGTCTAAACACTATCATGTCGTCCAATCTGTTTAGAAATTCGGGCCTAAAATACTGTTTAAGTTCTTCGGTGACCAAACTTTTGATCCGGTTGTAACTGCTATCTTTCTCGTCATAGTCAAGATCAAATCCTATTCTCCTTCCACCCTTTTCAATCACACTGCTTCCTACATTTGATGTCATGATTAAAAGTGTGTTCTTGAAGTCAACTGTTCGACCTTTGCTATCGGTCAACCGTCCATCTTCAAGAATCTGAAGCATCATGTTGAACACATCTGGGTGAGCCTTCTCGATTTCATCGAATAGGACCAGGGTGTAAGGGCGCCGGCGGACCGCTTCGGTTAATTGACCACCTTCAGTGTAACCGACGTAACCAGGTGGTGAACCGATGAGCTTTGAGACGGTGTGTCGTTCCATGAACTCACTCATGTCAAGTCGAATCATGGCTTCTTCTGAACCGAAGTAGTAGGCAGCTAGTGATTTTGCAAGCTCGGATTTCCCGACACCCGTAGGTCCTGAGAATATGAAACTGGCTATGGGACGGTTAGGGTTCTTGAGACCGACACGAGCTCGGCGGATGGCTCGGCTAATGGCTTTGACCGCTTCATCTTGACCAATGATTCGTGTGTGAAGGGTATCTTCCATTTTGAGAAGGCGGTCTGACTCATCACTGCTGACTTTCTCTACAGGTATTCCCGTCCATGTGGCGACAATATGTTGAATGTCAGCTTCAGTCACTGTGGGACCCTCATCACCGGCTTCACTCTCAGCTTTACTCATCTCTTTGTTTTTATCGATTAGAGCCGATATTTGAAGCTTGAGATCCATTTCTCTATCTCTAAGCTCACCCGCCTGTTCAAAAGTCAAAAGTCAATCAAGAAAAACATGATTAAACCTTAATACTTATAGTTTTCATGTAACAACCTAATGTAGGGTTTGGATTTGTATAAATACATTAATTTAATGAAGCGAACAATTACCTTTTCAAAATCCTGACCGCGAACTGCCTCATTTTTCTCTTTCGTGATCTGTCTTAGCTCTTTCTCAAGCTCTCTAGCTTCCTCAGGTAGCTATTTCAGACATCAAAATTTCCTACCCGTTAGCTGATGGAAAATCAATTACTAATAGATGTGGCAATTTTGGCCCGTTTACTTATGAGTGGGTTGATTCAGCTTACGTTTTATCTCTATTATGTCAAACAGGAAAAATCACAATATAATCAAAAACAAAATGAGTCAAACATGTTTAAAAGTCGATCAAAGCATATATTCAATGTGCAGAGCCTCCTAATATTTATTTTGATTTGTTAAAATATTATTTGTTTCTTAATTGTTCTGGACCCAGTGAAACCTGACCCAAACACCTTTTGACTAGGGGCGAAAATACCTAACACAACACGAACAGGCACAAAAAAATGGGTTAGGATTGAAGCTAAACTGGTCGAGCGCATGAATGGTTCAACACAATTAATCTAACAAATAAATAGGTTGGGTTAGAGTCACACTAGTCATTAAAATGGGTCATAAGTAATCAACACAGCTAACATGTTCACAATAAACATGTTCATGTCAGAGTTCAAATTTCTGACATGACTAACTAATCCTCCGGTTTGATTAGGTTATACAGACCTGCCAACCCACACCAACAAGAATTTCCACCCCTACTTTTGATCTGTTACCCAACCTGCCTGACTCTCACCTCTAACTACAAACAAGAAATCAGAGACAAAAAGAACCAATAAAGGTACCTGTGCATGGCGAAGCCTAACACGAGATCCAGCTTCATCAATCAAATCGATTGCTTTATCAGGAAGAAAACGATCACTGCAGCATATTAAGAAACTCATCAAACATTGAACAAACAAATGGCACCAAATAAGCCACAAATCGATAGCACGGTTAAATTAATTTAAAACTTATTATCTTTCCTATGACACTTTTTTAGAGTTGCAAGATACAAAGAAATTAATACGAGTGATCATATAATATAGATATAAATACCTTATATATTGATGTGACAACTCAGCAGCAGCAACTACAGCATCATCAGTGTAACGGAGCTTATGATGGATTTCATATCTTTCTCTAAGTCCTCTTAAAATTTGTATTGCTTCATCAACAGAAGGCTCAGGCACCTTAACAGGTTGGAATCGTCTCTCTAATGCTGGATCTTTTTCAATATGCTTTCGGTACTCATCAAGTGTTGTAGCCCCAATGCACTGTCATATAAGACATCAATTAAAAAACTTTCTGAAAAAAAATTAAACGTATGACAGGTTATCAATAACAAGAATACATGTTACATAAAGCAATGGATTACTACAATTACAATATTAGTAATTACCTGCAATTCACCTCTAGCAAGAGCTGGTTTTAATATATTAGCAGCATCAATAGCTCCTTCTGCTGCTCCAGCTCCGATAAGAGTGTGAACCTCATCAATAAAAAGAATTATATCATCACTTTGTTTTATTTCTTCCATCAGTTTTTTTAATCTTTCTTCAAACTCCCCACGATACTTTGTACCAGCAACAAGAAGACCCATATCTAGGGTTATCACCTGAATATATTTGAAAACAAAAAGAAACCAGTTTAAACATTATGAATAACAAACAAACACAACTCGATCAATCAAGTGCATGGAATTGTGAGTAAAAATGCAACTTGCTTATGCTGCATTTTTTCTAATGTGGTGGCTTTTCACCATCTTACCACCTGTAAAGTTTCTTGAAAGTCATGTAGTCAGACTCACCTTCTTTCCCTCAATGGTTTCAGGGACATCACCATTTGCAATCCTTTGAGCAAGCCCTTCTGCAATGGCTGTCTTCCGACACCAGGCTCCCCGATAAGGCATGGATTATTCTTTGTTCGGCGCCCTAAAATCTGGGTGACCCTTTCGATTTGTGGCTGCCTTCCAACCACAGGATCCAACTTACCCTACAAAGAAGAAAAAACAAATGCTTTCAATATAAAGAAACTTCACCTCAAAGAAACCAATTGCTAGTCTGCAACGTACCTCCTCAGCTAGCTTTGTCAAGTTTGTTCCATATTCCTCCAGTGTTGGCATCTTGCTGCCAGAGGTCCCACCTCCAACACCTGCACCCACTGCTTCTGCACTCTCACCGACCATTCGAATCACCTACTCATGAATATAGAAAAGAATGACCAAATTAAAAACAAAAAAAGAAGAAGAATAATTAAGATTTTGAAGGAAAAAAAAGTCTAGGCTTGCCTGAGTGCGAATGTTACTAGAGTCAGCTCCTAAGTTCTCTAGAACACGAGCTGCAACGCCATCACCCTCTCGAAGTAACCAAGTAGCAAATGTTCTGATCCAATATAGTTGTGACCTAAAAGTAGTCCCATAGTGACAATAAGTAGCTGTATTGTAGAAAAATCTGCCAACAAAATAAAAAATAAAATACCAAGTTGGCGAGCTTCCTCCAATGAGAGTTCCAAAACACGTTTAGCTCGAGGGGTAAATGGGATCTCAACAGCAACAAATCCACTGCCCCTACCAATAATTTTCTCAACTTCCACACGTGCATCTTTTAAACTAATTCCCATAGATTTTAAAACCTTAGCAGCAATTCCAGTTCCCTCACCAATAAGCCCTAATAATATTTGCTCTGTGCCAACAAAATTATGACCTAAACGACGTGCTTCCTCTTGTGCAAGCATAATTACTTTTATAGCCTTCTCCGTAAACCGCTCAAACATAGCTTTTGGGACAATACGGGTTGCCCGTTTTGACCGAAAGGATGTTGCCAAAGAAACCTTAGAATGGAAATCTTGTCCCCTTTTCATAATGTTATCTAAAGCATTGGACCCACGTAACCCTGAAAACGTCCTAATTCTCATTGGAGGTGCATATGAACATGACATCATTTTAACAATTCTTTTAGCCTTCCCAGCTCCATTTCTGTGAAGCTTTCTTTCCTGGTCGACCGAAGGAAAGCAGGCAGCATGAATTAATGACCCAGACATGGCTGCATCCAAAATATATAGTTAGTTATACCAGTTTTTTAAAGTATCTTAAATAACACAATTAAAAAGACCACAAACAAGCATGCAAATCGCATGTATTTCTATAAACCCCCCAACTTGTCATAATTCATATAGAGTCATGTAAATGCAACCGCAAAGGATCTATCTCTATTTCACATAATCAGAATATAGTGTAAGCTTTTAAATATTTAAATAGAAGAAGATGAAAACTAAGAAAAAAGAAGAATCAAAAGAGACAACTTCTTTGTTCGTGTTTGCATTACCATTTACCCACGGAACAATGTAAATCTCCAAACAACAAGATGAACATGCAATTACAGCCAGAAAGTTGAAAATAGACTACTATAACATTGATACAAAAGGAATCGTGTGCAATTGGTCAATTCATGATCACATACATGATGAGGTATTAATAATAGAATTGACCAATCTCATTTCCTCAAATAATGACATTAACAACATATTATTATCAAACTAGTTGAAGATCAATATTGATAATAATAAAGTTAATTGTAACAAGCTGACAATTTACAAAAGCAACCATAAACAAACTCCTTACTCCACATTATCCTTTACAAAATCTAGGTTGTTTGACAGCTTTTGAATGATTAAGCGTTGAACCAATAAAAGATCTGAATCATTAAGTGCTAAACTATTAAGAGTGCTAAACTATTAAGAGGTCTAAACCATTAAGAGCTAAGTATATAGGTTAACTTTTCAAAGACAAATGTCAGACCAATTCATAAAAAAATTCTTAACCATTCAGCGCCAGACCTCTTAACCATTCACCATTAGTATAATGCTTAACCATTCAGATGAAAATATCTTATCAGACATTTGCTCACGAAACAAACAGTTTGAAACATTAAACCATTCATACATCTAAAACTATTAAAATCCTGATTTAGATGCTACCAAATAGCCCATTACTTTGTAAAGTCAGACAGCAAATCAAGCACAACCTCTGGTTTCTGAGTTTACAACTTACAACCTCACCATCAGTAAACAACAGCTAATCACTACAAGATGATGCTACAAACTACTAGCATCAAACAATCACATAAACAAATAAGTAATCAACACTTTCTTCTCCTACAAGAAAACTAATCACTTCGTCAGCGAACAACAGAAACGATGCACCATACGTCAAATCACTTCACATTTAAGCCTATAAGCTCCGAATTACACCGTGGAGACACAAATACACATGTAATTATGACGAATGATAAATCACATTCAGGCGAAACAACTTCACTTCGAATCAATCAAAAGAACAGAAGTATGAAGTAAATCAAGTGCAGAACACTTTACCAGAGTACCAGAGGCGGTATTTGAGCTCGATATGAATGGAAAATAGGGTTTTGAGGAGGTTTAGCTGAAGAGATGATGCAGGCGGTCTATCGGATGATATGGTGCCCCTTCACGTACCCAATGGAAACCGCACTGGAGCTTCGTTTGATGTGTTACTTTACTTTTAAAAGTTGAATTTGATAACCCTAAAACTTTGTAATCTCCACGTTTTTTGTACTTATTAATTTATGGTTACACTATTAGAAATATAATTTTATTGTAATTGTTTACATTTAATCTTTTTAAACAATAAAACATTTAAAAAGGATAAGTTTAATAGATATTTTTTAATATTATTTATGGTTTAATAGTTAGATAAGACTTTTTAGAAGTTTATTTTTATTTATTTCTTCTATGTCATGTAAATTTAAAATGTTAATAAAATGTCGTATCCCGACGGAAGCATGAGATGATTAATTGGGTGTGACTTGTTCGTACAAATCTTATTAATTAACAGAGCTTATCAGATAGCACAGCAGCATATATCAAAAATAGGCATAACATAATTCATAGGATAATAATAAGGCTGGGATTACATTAAATCATGATAGTCAAAATTGATCTAAATATAATCCTATTACAGCATATTATCTAACTGCTACATCTTCAGTAATGGTGGAAATGTGCGTCCACCGATATGCTGAGATCATACATATTCACAGTTAGATTCACACAGACTTTCCTCACAACTTCTCCCCAGCCGTTATACACATCAAAAGAGAACATTAAGCCGTTAGACATGATGAATTCCTAAAAAAACATACTCAAAATAGTCAACATAATATTGATGAGTTCATAGGTTTATCTTACACAAAATATTATTGATGCATTCATATACAACCAAACCTTACTTAATAATCAGATCAACCATACTGTCATAACATAATTCATAAATCAGATAATATAGCATCACAACACTCATCCTGTTGGTGCACGAAATTATATCATAAGTAGTGCTACCTATATTATCCAACGGTTCTACATCCGAATTAATAGTTGTAACATAAATGAAGTATAACTCAAAAATTTGCATCAATCATAAAAATCAATAGTATGTTTTTCCCCCCAAAAGTTGATAAAAATCAAAATGGGGCTATGAATCTCACCTTTACTCCAAGAACTCACCTATAAACAAAATATTTATAGTTTAGAAAACATAAATATTTTCTTCAAAATTTTTGGTACCTCAAACAATATCAAAATTGTTACAATAAATAGGTAAAAAAATAAAACATAACATACTCAGATTTCATATTTTAATTATTTACAGTTGATTTCCTATAATTTCATAATATTCCAATCAATTGTTAAAAATACCTTCTGGTTTCTAAAAATTCCCAAATTTGATCAGAATATTTGGTATAATATTTATAACTCTTCAAAATTTTCCCAAATCTTAAATCATAGCAGAATCAATTTTTATGATTTTCATCATTTTACTAATATTTAGTAAAAATATCAGAATATGTCCAACAATTCCTATTTTCGTACAGAATGTTTTTTTCAGCTTTTCATATTTTCTGAAATTTTCTCATAATTTATTGTAAAGTTAAAGTATTTTTCTTGATTTTCATGTGGCAGAAACTTTCAAAATTCATAACTTATTCATAACTTCAATTTAGGTCATGAAACTTTTTCTGTAAATCCTATAATTCATAAAGGTTAACATATAATTTCCTCAACTTTATTCCAGGTTTAGTTCTTCCAACATAAATTTTTCCTTCAATTACTAAAATAATTTATATAAATTATTTCACTCATAGGAATGGCATCAAAATTTACAGAACTATATTTCTTAATATTCTAAATATATTTTCAATGTTTGTTCCCACAATCATAGTTTATAACATAATAACTGAATTTAACAAGTTGCACACAAATTTTTTAACCCTTAATTGATAATTTTCTTTATATAACTTTTGATTATCAAGATTTACTTTATTTATTTCAGATTCTTAAAACTGACTTACTGACTTTTTAAATAAACTTGATATGTTTATAGGATTCATAAAAATCTTAAATGTTAATTCAAAAGGGTTAGTCATATGTGTTTATTTAAAACATATATAGCTTTTGTATCTTAACTAGTGATGATTTAAGAAATGAAACCTTGATTTTGACAGAAGGAGATGGTGAAAAGAAGATGTTGATAGCTTCTTTCTTCCTTGATGAATCGATTGGAATGGTCTTGAGCTTCAAAGCCTTGTTCTCCTTGCAACCGAGAATTTAGAGAGAAATAGTGGTAGTATAGTGGTGACCGTGAGTGGAGATGGTGGTTTGTGGCTTACGGTGGTGGTGTTTGGAAGTGGTAACCGAGAGAACAAGATGGAGGATTGTGGTGTTAGCCGAGAGTTTGAGAGAGTAGGGATGGTGGTGACCGGTTTCAAGGTGGTGGTGGTCGTAAATGGCCTTCGGCCGAGTAGTGTATTTAGTGGGGTTTTGGTAATGATTAGTTCTAGGTTATGGGTTAGTGAGGTGGTGCTACTAGGCTTGCTTAGTTAATTCTTAGGCATAGGTGGCGAGTTGTGGGAGTGCTTAGTGTTCCTTGTGAAGCTTGGTGTTCCTTGTGAAGCTAGGTGTCGACCAAATGATCCCTTGAGTCACTGGGTCATTAGCACCATATTAATTATTGCTTAAGTGGTTTAATCGAGTTGTTTAAGCCAAGTTTAGTATGTAGATGTTCAAGTTTTTTATACTTAGGGTTTCATGTTATTAGTATCAAGTTTCTTTGATGTTATCTTTGTATTGTGGTGTTTGGTTTGGGTTGTGTTTTTGAATCATTTGGTAAATGATTTGGTGTTATTAAGTTGCAACATTAGATCCTATTGTGTTTGATATTCATGACTTATAAATACAGATACATGCATACGTAAAAGTTGTACCTGCATGCAACCATGCATACATGCAACATATATATACACACATAAACACATAAACATATATGTATATATTTATCAAAAGATGGGCACATGTATACGTAAGATATGTATGTAAACATGTATACGTATATTTTTACATATATGTGCACATAAATATTCATAATTTATATATATAATAGATAACATATAATAGAATTTATTCATAAACTAATTTTGCCTAACTTTATTTTTAGGATCGTCACATAAAAACGATCATTTAACCAATTTTTTTATTGTTTTGATTTTATATTATCTTAGCCGGTTTAAGAAAATATATATATACAACCAAAACACTGACTTTTCGAGCTTCAAATCATACGATTTGAAGACAATTTGTACTTTAATATAGGTAAATTACTAAACATATATTTTCATATGATATAGTTTTTAAATTAATTTATAATTCTTAACGTATAATGTTTAATAAAAAATATAGGGTTTCTTGTGGATATTGATAATATACTAATAATTTATAGGGTTATTGGATTTTAATAATCTTAACTTTCATTTATTGGTTGGGATTAATCCTAACTCAGAAAATGTTTACAGTCACTTTTAACTTTTAACTTATTTTCCTCCAATGATTCCTTACTAGCTGAGAGTTAACCCTCGTTAGTTTCTTTGATGAAATGAGATCCACTTTGAGTTATTTTTCAACTCTAGCACCACCTAGTCTTAATTAGGTGTATTTTCTATCGTCTCACGTCCATCGTCATCTGAAATCTACCTCCAACGAGTTCGGTGGTTCAATTCAGGAGGTGGAGACTGGCGGGTTTTTAGATGCGGAAGTTTCGAATTGACGGGCTTAATGATAGATTTAAACTTTCTAGTTAGTGTTCTGACTACAAAAACAACCCATGCCATCCAAAAATTAACAGGCTTGACTCTCAATTTGTAAAAGATCATTGGAGGAAAATAAACTCAACGTTAAGAGTATCTGTAAACATTCACTGAGTTGAGATTAATCTCAGCCAATAAACGAGACTTGGGATTATTAAAATCCAATAAACCTAATTTATATTAGCAAGGGCATAATGATTTTTTTAATTTAACATTAAAGACTAATGATCATTTCATGTTGCTTTCTTGACTAGTGTCTATTGTGTATGGATGTCACACGATCGTGTGGTTATATAATTTTTCATGTTTAGTTGTTATGATTGACATGTAATCTAGTGCATATTTTATGTCAATTGTATGTTTTATGTCACATATGGTATTAGTGATCACTTGCTATGTGTTGCTTTTCTATTTATTAGTCATTGTGTACGTCATGTATGTGTTTTGATATGTGATATGTTGTTTATGATCTGCTACATGGTGAGTGTGCTCTGTGTTAGTTTTATTGCCTTTTTTACAATTTAGTTGTTTTGGAGTGGTGAGTCTCATTGGAATTATTATTTTATTGGTGTGTTAGAGGTAAGGTTAACTTACATTCCTTCTTCTCTTTTATTAAAAAAAATAACTTTGTTATAAATGTGATTTACTGAAAATGGTTTATAGTTATTGAAAAAACTAAGGGTCATTTATGTCGTGTGCCATCGACGTTGACTGTTACTATAATTTTTCATAACTTAGAGTTATGTATGCAATGTGAACTGTAAAAAAAACATTTATGGAATTATAATTGTTATTTTATTTAACGCGACGTTTGAAACTACCTCCAATACATGAGTGAACATTTTTTATACAAAATATTAATCGTTTTATATTGATTTTGACGTTTCAAATTCGACTTATTTAAAAGCACTATTACCAAGAAAACTCACCACAAAAAAACCTTTTGTATATTGTTTGAATTTGAAATCTTAAAGACTTTAGGCATGAACATTTGTGTAACTAACTAAAAAAATGGCAAATTGGATTTGAATAATCCAAATTATTATTTATTAACCGATAATAATCTATACTATTAATTCGGTCGATAATAATCCGAGCTTTCACTTTTGTTACCAACAACAATCTCATTAACATAATTATTAAATATTTACGCTTGGCTTGCACTCGATCTCGTTTATGATTATAAATGAAATGTAAATAAATACAAGCCAAATCGAGTCTAGGATAAATACAAATTAAATATTACCAACCAATTAATAATAATTTACATTATTAAAATCCAATTTAGTGAAAAATTTAAAATGTAGGTTATCCATCAATCATCATCGTTGACCATATTATAGAAAAACCGACCCGCACTAAAGCGGGTCGCTCCATTTACAAAACTGTGAAAACCATCTTCTTCTTCGTCCCATTCCCACCGTACTCCTTCGTCAAACTCCGTAAGATGCGAGCATCAAACCTCATATCTCAAAACCCCATCTTTAAACCACAAGCATTCACAAAATCAAGATTAGGGTTTTCAAACTCCCACTGCTCAAAGATCTCCAAGCTACAACACAACGAAGAAACCGTTAAACAAATCGCATCTATTCTGCACCACGATGATTGGGTTTCACGCATCAATTCACTTCAAAACCTCCATCAGAAGCTAAACCCAGATGTAATCGAATCAATACTTCATCAAAATCAATCATGTGATCCCAAAAGACTCCTCCATTTCTTCAATTGGTCCTCTGCTCAAATGGGTACTTCTCAAAATCTGAAATCTTTCTTGATTCTTTCGATGCGATTTTGTGATTCGAAGCAATTGATGAAGGCTAGTGGTGTTATAGACAGGATGATAGACACCCGTAGGCCGGTTTCTGATGTTGTAGATGCTGTTGAAAGTGTTAGTTTGAGTTCTGTAGGATTTTCGCAGTTGATTTATGCTTATAAAAGTAGAAGTATGTTTGATGAAGCTGTTTGTTTGCTGTTTAGTACTAAGAGTGCTGATGTCTTTCCAAATTCTAAGTGTTTGAATTCTTTGATGAGTGATTTGTTGAAGAATAATAAGATGGATTTGTTTTGGAAGGTGAATGAGAGATTAGGTGAGGTGAATGTGGCCCCTGATGTATATACATACAGTCATGTGATTACTGCTTATTGTAAAAGTGGGAAAATGGAAGAGGCGAAAAGGGTGTTTTTGGAAATGGAGGGGAGAAATTGCAGCCCTAATTTGGTAACATACAACCTGTTAATTGGAGGGTTATGTAGACATGGGCTTGTTAATGAAGCAATTGAGTATAAGAAATCAATGGCTGAAAAGGGTTTGGTTCCTGACGAGCATACTTACTCGATAATTATAGATGGATTATGCAAAGCAAAGAGGCCGAGTGATGCAAAGCTGGTTTTAGATGATATGAATAATGCAGGTTTGATTCCTAAAGTTGCTACTTACAGTTCTTTGATTGAGGGGTTCATGAGAGAAGGTAAGATAGAGGAAGCTTTATGCTTCAAGGATGAGATGGTTGCTAAGAAGTATGAACCTCAATCCACATTGCGGTGTATTAACCATTTGATGAAAGATTTGTTGAGACTAGATCAAATGAAGTATTTTTGGAATGTGTATGAGAAAATGTTGGTTGAGAAGTTAGAACCTGATGCTTTTACTTATAATAATGTGATTAGTGGTTACACGAGGGTAGGGAAAGTGGATGAAGCGAAAAAGTTGTTTCTTGAAATGAGCAAGAAGGGTTATGTTCCGAACATAGTAACATACAATGTGCTTATTAGTGGGTTGTGTAGAAACGGCCTTATTGATGAAGCGTTTGAGTTAAAAAGATCAATGGTAAAGAAGGGTTTGAGGCCTGATATTTTTACCTACACAAATCTTATAGACGGGTTATGCAAAGTGAAAAGATCTCAAGATGCAAAATTGCTTTTAAATGGCATGTCATATGTGGGTTTGTCTCCTGATAATATTACTTATACTGCCTTGATTGATGGGTTCTTGAAACAAGGTGAAGTAGACGAGGCGTTTAAGTTAAAAGATGAAATGGTTGCTAAAGGGATTGAAGTTAATCTTGTGACTTACAATTGCATAATAGATGGATTGTGTAAGCTTGGTCAATGTAATGAGGCGATCAAGATTCTTGAAAAAATGGAGGACACTCGTGTTTTGCCAGATGTTTGTTGCTACAATTCATTAATTATTGGTCTTTGTAAGGCGAAAAGGATGGAGGAAGCACGTGGTTATTTGACTCAAATGGTGGAAAATGGAGTAAAGCCGAATTCTTTCACTTATGGAGCTATTATTTCAGCTTATAATAATATTGCGGAAGTTAAGACTGCAAATGTGTATTTCAGTGAGATGACCGGCCTTAGAATTGTGCCTGATCAAGCTGTTTTGGCGTCCATGATTGATGGTCATTGTAAAGAAGGAAATTCGGAGGAAGCACTCTCGATGTTGAACAATATGTTGGGGAAAAGTATCATTCCTGATGTACAAATTTACAATGCATGTATACAAGGTTTTTCAAAGAATCAAATGATGGAGTTAGCAATGCAGGTTTTCTCTATGGTTCGGGAGAAGGGTTTAGATCTTGATGTTTTTGCTTACAGTTCTCTTATTAGCGGGTTCATCAAGCAAGGTGATCTCCAGAACGCTTTCCACTTGTTCAATGAAATGCAACAGAGAAATGTTCGTCCAAATATTGTCACTTATAATATTCTTATTTATGGGCTATGCAAGATGGGTGATGTTAAAAGAGCAAGGGAGTTGTTTGATGAAATCCCAGGGAAAGGTGTGGTGGCCAACGCCTCGACTTACGCTAGAATAATTGATGGGTACTGCAAATCAAAGAATCTGTTGGAAGCATTCAAGTTGTTAGATGAGATGCCAATGAACGGGATTCAAGCAGATGAATTCGTTTATAAAGTACTAGTGAATGGCTGTTGTGAAGAATCGGATACCGAAAGGGCATTTTTGATACTTGACAGAATGGCAGAGGGTGGGTTTGCATCTACCCCCACATTAACACTTTGATTAACGGGCTTTGCAAATTAGGGAAGCTGAATGAAGTAAGTGCAGCAGTGAGAGAATTTTCTTCTAAGAGTATGGTGTTGAGTCAAGCCACTTTCTCGACTTTAATACATCATTATTGTGAATCGGGGATGATAAAAGAGGCAGAACATCTACTAATGGAGTTGAAAGCGAAGAAAATGACGCCTAAAATCGACGCATACACACCCTTTTTACATTCTTACATCAAATCAGGAGAAAAATCAAAGATCTTTACAATCTTTGAAGATTTGATCTCATCGGGTACCAGTAAAAACGAAGCTTCAGATCTCTTGCTTGATATTCTTTCTGAAGAAAATGATTTTAAGAAATCTTTTGAGCTTTTGGACGAACTATTGGTTAAGGATCTTTGTTGTACGAACGTTTTTTATGGATTATTAGATATGTTTTGCCAAAAAGGGAAATTTACTGAAGCATTGGGTTCCACTGATGAACTAAAGAAGAGAGGGCTCAAACTTGGTTTTGACACATGCAAGACTCTGATTGTTGGTTAAAATCAGGTGGCTATGATGACGACGACGTGGATGTGGTTTTGTCAAAGATGGTGAAGTTTGGATGGGTTCCTGGTTCAACGAGTGTAAATGAGTTATTAAGTCAAGAAGAAACAGATGTGAAAGAGATTAATATGTCGAATGAAGCAGCATTGTAAGTTGATATATGGTGTGAATCTATCAACGGCTGACAGCTGAAGGTGCGGGTCAAACATGATAGCAGCTTGTCCGTTTCGGCACATTAAATTGATCAAGACAAGATGCTTCACTTCATGATGATTTACACCAGGTATTTTTGAGTTCTTAATGTTGTATAATTACTTTTCTTTTTTTTTATAAAAAAAGCATATATGATCATAGTTCAGTTCTAGTTAACTTCCTTATTTATCTTGCTGTCCACAGAAAATTTCATTTAACAAACTTCTGTTTTTTGTAGGCTAGATATCTGTTGCATTCGTATGAGCTCGTCTTTTGTGGGTCGAATTGCTTATAAACTGATTTGGAGGAATTATGGGTGAAGGGAGGAAGATGATGATGAAAAAACATTTAACTTGGAGAATTACAGGTGTAGTACCTGAGAAGAATACAATTTTGGCTACTTTTTTTGGTTCATAATAATACCATATCAATAATTATGGGTATTAATAGAATATGAAGGAAATTTAGTGAAAAGCAACCATTTTTGTGTGCAACGTCAATTGACAAATTAAGTCCTAACCATTCACTCAGGTTTTGTAAATTATTTGTAGTTTTTTGCTCATTATGTTGGTATTCATGGAACTTCTCTTACCTTTTATAAATATAGTTTTTTGAGATTGTTTTTAATCTTTTATTTGGTTTGTTGGAGGCATAGGCAGTTATTGTTTGCTATGGAATTCACAGTGAAATCCCTAAAATATGTGAATGTGTTTCTTATATTATATAGAATGATTTTGAGTAATTGTGAGTGAATAAAAGAGAAAATGTTACTGTTCATCAGTATATTTAAGGAATCACTGTTTAATCCTTATAAATTTTTTGTAATATTATTAAAAGTGGTCGTGAGTGGAGGAGATAAAAAAAGTAATGATTAAAAAGAAAAAAAAATGTAGTGATTTTTAGTGTAATTATATGAATAAAGATGAGAATTTTACAATGAAGGTTTGAAGTATGCACAAATATTTGCATACCTAACTTCAGGAGCAGCAGTAGATACTGTTATGGATTTTTTGGTATATCTTCCACACCAGCGTGTGAACTTCAATGATTTATACAAACTTCTTAACATACAATTATTCTCCTTAGCAATATTGTGCAAGTCACCGATTTCCGCAATTAACATCACTAAGTTCTTCACTAAATCGCCGGAATGCACGAGTTTATTGAGAGTTAATAACGTAGCGTGTGTTGATACATGTGTTTCCGTGCAATTATGAACAAATTGTTAATTGAGAACTTAAGATTAATACTGATCTGATCAACTAATATGAAAGTCACATCGTTGTTCTCTGTTGATATAGGTGGTTCTACTCCTAAACCACATCACCCTAAACTAATCTTTATTTTTACATGATAATATTTTATAACACTTTTTATGTTTATCATATGGTATCTTTAAATAACATTAATATAGATTTTATACAAATTACATTCTTTAATCTCCGATGAACTTTCGGTTTAGTGGTATTTGATGTTTATCTTTATAAAATTGGCTGAATCAAATCCCATAAAAAAGAACAATTGGTGAATTTTAAAAGTAGATGTTAGAGAGGTGTGTTCATTGTCAAAAAAATATGTTCTTCCAAAAATAATTAATGTATAAAATATGATTAAAAACATGATATAATAATTTGAATTCTAATAAAAAATAGTTTTGATGCCATATGCATAAAAATACACACAAATAAATTAGAAATAACTGATTGGAATTTGTTTGACTAAACAATGTTAAATGTTTTTACTGGTTAGAGTTGTTCAAACTCATAAACTTGAAAAGAATTCTACATTTCATCGCTGAATGCTCCAAAGTCAAACAAGTCTTAGATTTGGTGATAGTATTGTATGGCATACTAGTATGTTTCGTTGGCGCGCCACCGCGCGTGGCGTGTGATGATTTACTCAAAACGATTTGAAACCATATAGTCGTTATGCTCGGGCTCAAAACTGGGGTTCGGTTGCGGCTGCTAGCCGCAATCGATAGTCCCACCCAAGCAACTGACACCCCTCCGGTTATTCCATCACCGCCCAATAAAAATCATTTTTAATATGTTTACAAAACAAGCACAATTGTGCTAAATATCATTTCATGTAAATGAAAAACAAATCACATTCCTTAAAATTAAAATTTTCTAGTAAAAAGGTTTTATGAATACTCTACAAAATGTTACTTGCATCAATGACCTAAGGAGTGACCACTTACATTAAAGTTTCTAAGTACTTAAAGTGTACTTAAAGTGTGAGAAAAAATTAATCTCTAAATATATCTCTACATTACAATAGACTTTATATAGTCTGTGTTCATCGCATCACATTAGACCCGTTTAAAAACACATAAAGACTAATGACGTCAATACGACACCCATCATTGGGTATTCTTGAAGATATTTGCTCGAACCTTAGCTATTACATTAGAGATGCTCTTATATATCTTATGATCTACCCTTTTCTTTTTAATACAACGTTATTATTTTATCTATTTAAAGTTCATAAATAAAAAGGTTGTGTTGAAAAGATCTGTTAAATAGATAAATTAGACCTCTATTAACCCTTTTTCTGACAGTGCAAGCCAACACTACTATAAAAACACATCATCAAGGGGCAAGAAGAAAAACTAACATCTCTTATAGATGGTTTTATTTAACATTAACATTCACAATGACTAGTCAACTGTAAATGCACATTACAACTTACAAGCACCAAGAAAGTGCCTAATTGCATATCTGCAAATCAGATTATTGTAGCGTCCGAGCAAGCGTCTTACCAACCGTCACTATGAAGGTTCGTATTTCCATAGGTGCAAGTTCAACAACCAGCTTTTGAGGATCAACAGGTCCACCCCTCTGGCCTGTAGGTTCATCATTCTTGGACCCTTCAACTTTCCACACTAACCTTTTCTTTTCCATCTCCGCTCTTCCTTGATTAGCGGATAAACTCATTTCCGATATGTTGGTTATCTTCAATAATATACAAATAAAAGAGGTGACTAGATAATACAAAACTGGTAAAAATAAATAGTAAAAACACCATATATGGTGTTATACTGTTATGGTGTGTTAAGATGAGCTGCATTTGGATTTTACCTTTCTTTTAGCGAATAGTTTCTTCAACTCGACGCTTGTTATAACCGAGAGATCCTTATCCTCTCCGATCTAAAACAAGAAAGAACAAATACCAGCTTAGTTTCATGGTATAGTGAAACAGAAACTTAATCTAGAGAAGGAGATTGTAAACTCACAATAATGAAATACTCCCTTGATTATACACTAAGTATCAATTAAACTAATACAAGATATACACAATAATGATATATAAATAATATATTCCGATTGGAATATATCAGTTAATAAAGATTTCCATGTATGTACTTTTGAATGGGTCGATTCAGGTTATTTGTTATCTTCCTTATTCATTAACCGGCCAATAAAAAGATTTAGCTAAAAAGGAAACCGGTTAAATGGGTCGAAGAGGTCAAACAAGTCGTAAATTGTCCAAGTGTGTTTTCAATGCTATCAACCTTCTAAATTGTCTTATTCAAAAAGTTATATTATTTTAGTAATAACAAGGTTTTTATGATCAAGCTTTCATTCTTTAACGGGTCAAATAGAAAAAAGATTAGCCTAATTAAAAAGGAAACTGGTCAAACAAGTCAAAGGTCAAATGGTCCCAAATTGTTCAAGTGAGCTGTTAACGCTAACAACCTTCTACACCTATCATATTAAAAAAGTGATATTATTATTGTAATAATATGGTTTCTACAATCATATCTATCACACTAGTTAGCTTATTAAAACCAAGATTTCCTTCACAAATGAGAGTTTCAAGCCGACCCTACCCGTATTGAAAGATGACTCGTTTTGACATGTTACCTACATTGGACAGCCCATGTGTCATCTCTACTTAAATTTATAAGGAATATAGATCCTAATTGATACATGATTGATATAATCAAGCTGTCACACTTATCTCAAGGAACAAATTATGCTATTTAATATTTTACTTATTTAGTTCCATAAACTTCTTCTGTACATTCAATGGATAGTTATGACTCCTCTTGTATATTCTCTATAAATTGTTTGTCAACATTGTACAATAAATTAATAAAAAATATTCAATCCTTTCATGGTAATCAGAGCCTTCTTGCTCCTCTGAGCCTTTACGATCCACATATCACTATCTTTTTCTTTTCTTTTTCTTTTCTCTTCAATCACCATGCCTATCATTGAGCTCTCTACCCATGCTCACTTTCCCATCAAACTAACATCACACAACTTTACCTCATGGCGCAAGTAGGTCCGATCTACACTTACAGGCCTTGAACTTGAACAATTTGTTGATGGCCTAACTGAACCACCACCGAAAGTTCGTGACGACAAACCGAATCCCGAATACCGTGCATGGTATCGACAAGATCAGATTCTTCTTGAAGCTCTTCTTGGAAGCTGTTCGGATACGATCCAACCCATCGTATCCTCTGCTGAAACATCCCATCAATTGTTCAAACGCTTAACCGAAAGCTATGCCGGTGTATCGTGCTCTCGGATTATCTCGCTTCGATCCAAACTCACTACCAACAACAAAGGGAACAAGCCTGTTGCGGAATTTCTCCACGAGATGAAAAGTATTGCTGATGAACTCGCACTCGCTCAAAAACCAATTGATGATGATGATCTCATTGTTCATATACTTGCTCAACTGGGTGAAGATTATAAGCAAATCACTGCTGCTTTGAAGATTCGTGATACACCAATCACATTTTCTGATCTGTTCGAAAAGTTAGTCGACCATGAGCGCACATTATAGGAATCCCAACCCACATCCCTAATTTCTACGGTTAATAATACACAAAGACACGAGCCACGTAATTTTTCACAGTCCACCAATTCTGGTTCTCACACCGGCCCGAGACGTTTTTCTAACCGGACCACTCAATTTGGGCCGCGATCCACCGTTGCTCCACCTACCATTGGAGGCCAACCGACGAATTATCATACTAACCGTAACAATCTTTTTTGTCAGTTTTGTAGCATTCCAGGACACGATACCAAGGATTCTCGAAAGCTTGCGCGGTTTTTGCAAAACAACAACATTGCTATTGTCGGGTCATCCTCAAATCCGCAAGTCAACTCATCCATGGCAAGTGCATCATCCTCGCTAATGATTGACACTGGTGCCTCGGATCATGCCGCACCCAACCAAGCCTTCATGCACAACCTCTCCGAATACGGGGGTCCCGATGAGATCGTTCAAGGTAATGGTAATACCCTTTCCATCTCTCACATTGGCAACTCTTCTATTCCTACATCATCTCGTTCTTTACAACTTCACAATGTCTTAATCGTTCCTAAACTACGTAATCATCTTATTTCGGTTGCCAAACTTTGCAGAACTAACAAAGTTTCCGTTGAATTTTTTCCTTTTCATTTTTTGGTTAAGGATCTTCGCACAGGGGCGCACCTAATGCGGGGAGTGAACATTGATGATGTTTACTATGCAAGACCCAACTATCGACATTCTCCCATGCAAGTTCATTCAAGATCAAGCTGTCTAGCTCTCTCCTTTCGTGGCATCACAAATTCGGACACCCATCTATTCAAGTTCTAAAGCGCCTACTAAATAAGTTAGGACTTGTTTATAATAATATGCCTGATAGTTCTTTTCATTGTGTTGCATGTTCGTTAAATAATAGTCATAAATTACCCTTTGGTGAAAACTCATTTATTGTATCTAAACCACTTGAACTTGTTTACACAGATGTTTGGGGACCGGTCCAAACCTCAAATGATGGATATTCCTACTATGTAATCTTTGTCGATTTTTACTCTAAGTACACTTGGCTATATCCTATTGAAAAGAAATCAGATGTTTCTATATTGTTTCCACAATTTAAAACACTAGTTGAAAAGTTCTTTCATACACCATTAGTGTCACTTTTTTCGGATAATGGAGGCGAATACATAGGACTTACTTCCTATCTTCAACAAAATTGTATTTCCCATTTCACTACCCCTCCACACACTCCTGAACAAAACGGAGTTGCGGAACGTCAACATCGACATATCGTTGAAGCCAGGCTATCCCTCCTTTATCATGCTAATCTACCTCTAACATTTTGGTCTCATGCATTTCAAACCGCGGTCTATCTCATAAACCGCCTTCCTACCAAAATACTAAATTTCTTGTCGCCTTTTGAAAAATTATACAAATCAACATCTACTTACACAAAACTTAAACCCTTTGGTTGTTTGTGTTTTCCATGGCTCCGTCCTTATGCTAAATCAAAACTTCACCTTAGATCATCCAAATGTATTTTTCTTGGCTACTCTTCCTCAAAATCTGCATATAAATGTTATGACCCCTCGTCTCATCATCTATACCACTCCCGCCATGTTGAATTTGTTGACCATATTTTCCCATTCAACACTCAAGCTACTAATCAAAGCTTTCTACCCACTCCTGCCATATTTCTTCCTTCACTTTATAAAAGAAAACAATCCATCTCATCTCCTTCTATGCAATTATCACATCCTATAAATCCTTATAATTCTACCACATGCAATGACCCCACCACCTTTCCTAAACCTGTTTCATCCACCCAATCCCAACAACCCAACACCTCACACTTCCCTACCAATACATCTCCTCCTCCCTCGTCCCCTGTTAGTCAACATATTCCTTCACCCACCAACTTTCCAATTAATTCTTCAATACACACATCCGACCCCACATCTAATTTATCTACTACCACACCAACATCCCCATCCGACTCCAACACTATTCCTGCCGTTAGCCAACCACCGTCCTCCACAACCGAAACCACTTCTCTCCTTGCTGCTCCCACTCGGCCTCAACGAGTTAGAAAACTGAACCCAAAATATTATAACTCTCATACAGTTAACAACACTACTCTCCACCCTCTTCCACCCGCACTCGAACCTACAACTCGCAACCAAGCATCTAAGGACCCACAATGGCGCGCTGCTATGGACTCTGAGTTCAACACGTTACTTCAAAACCAAACATGGGAGCTTGTTCCTGCCACATCTGACAAACCAATTGGTTGCAAATGGGTTTTTAGAATTAAACGTAATCCAGACGGCTCCATTGCAAAATACAAAGCACGTCTTGTAGCGAAGGGGTTCCTTCAACAACATGGAAAGGACTACTTCGACACCTTTAGTCCCGTCACTAAACCGATCACCATCCGGACCATCCTCTCTATCGCACTTACAAAAAACTAGCCATTGCGTCAATTGGATGTTAATAACGCCTTTCTTCATGGAACACTTCATGAAGACGTCTTCATGATTCAACCGCTAGGCTATGTTAATCCACAATACCCTAATCATGTTTGTAAGCTAAAAAAATCCTTGTACGGCTTAAAACAAGCACCAAGTGCTTGGTATATTGAACTTGCAAACTTCCTTCTTCGCTTTGGATTTCAAAAATCCCTAGCCGATGCCTCTCTTTTCATCTACAAACATCAAGATATCACTTGTTACTTCATGGTTTATGTAGATGATATAGTTCTTACAGGCAACAACTCTCAATTTCTTGATCATTTTATCGAGGCTTTAAGCCGCAAATTTTCTATCAAGGATCTTGGTATGCTCTATCACTTTCTAGGCGTTGAAGTAATCCCCACACCAAAGGGTCTTTTTCTATCACAACATCCCTACATCCAAGACATTTTGCATCAGTTTAAAATGGATGGAGCAAAAGATGTTACTACGCCACTCAATGCCACGGAACCTTTATCCGGTTTTGACTCTTCCCCTACGGTTGATGAAACACCATATGGCAGCTCGTAGGATCTCTCCAATATCTACCATTCACCCGCCCGGATATTTCCTTCGCCATTAACAAACTCTCTCAATTTATGCACCAACCACGCCAAACACATTGGCAAGCCCTCAAACGTGTCTTTCGTTATCTTAAAGGCACCATTCATCATGGCCTGTTTTTAAACCGAAACTCCTCGCTCGATCTCTCGACTTTCTCAGATTCGGATTAGGGCGGTGTCCATGATTCTGGTAGGTCCACCACTGCCTACATGTTGTACCTAGGCACTAATATTATTTCATGGAAGTCCACTCGTCAAAAGTCGGTTTCACGCTCCTCAACCGAAGCCGAATATAAGGCCCTAGCAAACGTTGCAGCGGAAATCACATGGACTAAGAATTTACTGCATGAACTCAGTTTTACTATGATGAAGACTCCAACATTGTTCTGTGACAACTCCGGTGCTACCTACCTATGTGCCAATCCCATATATCATTCACGGATGAAACATATTGCACTTGATTATCACTTTGTTAGAGAACAAATTACGGCCAGACAGTTACGGGTTCTCCATATTAGCTCTCAAGATCAATTAGCGGACATGCTCACCAAACCATTAACGAGAGCACCCTTTCTTCGTAATCGGTCCAAGATTGGTGTATCCGACGGATCCTCCATCTTGCGGGGGCGTATAAGGAATATAGATCCTAATTGATACATGATTGATATAGTCAAGCTGTCACACTTATCTCAAGGAACAAATTATGCTATAAAATATTTTACTTATTTAGTTTCATAAACTTCTCCTGTACATTCAATGGATAGTTATGACTCCTCTTGTATATTCTCTATAAATTGTTTGTCAACATTGTACAATAAATTAATAAAAAATATTCAATCCTTTCAAAATTTAGCACGTTTAAGTGAATTTATGTAAAGGAAACATCTAGAACCTCGTATAAGTGTGCCAGACGGAGAATAACTTTTCCAATTTCCAGCTCCTGAAGTGTTAACAGTACTACATTATCAGGGAGACTATAAGTGGAATCCATTCCTGAAAATCTCGACAGTTGAAAGTTTGTCACTGTTTTTTCATCCTGTAAAACACAATCAAATTAAGTAACAATGATTTATGAATTCTAAAATAACACTAAAAAATGCACTTTTCTTTCACCTGCTCAGTGAACGCTAAAAGTAGTGGAGAATAGATCTCCTGACCATACGATCGGCGCCACTTGGCGCCCTCTCCAAGTGGATCAATTCTAATATAGTATTTTCCTTGAACCTGTACATACAAGTTCCCTAAGATAAGAAACTAACAATGCTAATAGCAAACTTAAAGCATCAGTTTGACGATATATATTGGCATTAATAAAAACAAGTAGTAAATCAAATGAACTAACAGAAGATGCTTACAGCTAATCCTCTACAGTCGTTACCAACACAAACTGTTTCATTTAGAGCTTCTGCAACACCTTTTCCATCATCATACAGCAACCTCCTGCAAAAACAAATTATTCATATTTTATAATATATAATTTGAGCAAATTCAAAAATTGTTTAATTGTTAATTGTGAGAATTAATGACATCATCAAGAAATAATGTACCTGTGGAGCATCAACTCCAATTGCCCATCCACAATGCTGGATCCACCAATGGATCTATCTACCAAAACCGAGAGCTCACTTTTTTCATCTTTGAGATAAATACCTAGATTTATCTGGAAAATAATCCAACTTGAGTTACATGTGTAATCCAACTTGAATAGTATATGAAAAATAAAGACAAACGTACAGGATAATAGTTTCCTGCAATAGGTTGATTCACTTCAAGATTCCAGTCAGCTCTATAGTCTCGAACCTGCCATAGAAAATAAACTTATAATCAAATCATATATATAACTCTTTACCAAATAGAAGCACTGCAGCGTACCCGTTCAATGAAATCTCGGCCATTGGAATCAGTGTAAAATGTTTTATTGCTCTTTATGGTGGTTGTGATCTTAGTTGCGATTTCCTTCCCAACTCTGTCATCAATAGGTATGGGACCCACCTGAAATGCAGATTATTAGTGATAAACATGTCCGCAAAACAAAACAGACAAAAAGAGTAAAGAATGTTGAACTTGCAGTGAATTCGACTTCAGCGTGTTCCTTATTTTTGTACACTCTAGTGATCTGCCCAATCATGAAAAAGATCACAATAGATGATAAATCCACCGGTTTATCTGAAAATTAATCAAGGATGTTGATTAACTAATTTATTACCTGGTAAATCCAGGTGTTTATTTTCTGATGTACTTCATCATATATTGGCCCCCTCAAAACTGTTATATTCTGTAACATTATTGAACATTATTCATTTGGATCGGTTTACAAATCATATGAAACATACATCGGAAGAACTTTATACCTGATCCTGAGAACCAATAGGATATGTACCATTCGGACGGAAAATATACGCCCCAGATGCCTAAGACAAGAAAATAAACCTTTATGAAGGCCTCATTTTTTAAGATGTACAAATACACAATTTCCAGGTGATATAAGAAAAATCATAACAATATGACATAATAATAACAACAACAATAATTATTATGATAAAATTACCTGCAGCCCCGTAGTGCCATCATATCCAGCATAATAGCTATATGATTGCTTCAAAGAGGCTTCAATCTTTCATAACACCACATCAGACAGATTTGATACACATTAGCAATTTAGATGATAACAATACATATCTTATTAGTAACAAAAAAATAGCAGGTTTGATGAATAATATCAAACAAAAAATGATATTGTACTTACAGAGGTTCGACTATTAACATACTGAGAAAGCTTTCCTTCACTTGCAGAATATACTAACTTCAAATTTCCTGTGCCTATTTCTATATCATCTTTTCCTGTACCAGTATGTTTGTACAACTCTTCTTTTACTGAAGTTGAAGCTGCATGGTAATTTAGGTCAATATATAAGCAACGATGTTCAACTTCAAATCAATTTATTTTAAATAAGAACTTAGACATTTACCTGGTTTTTTTGTGCTCGAAATGGTGTAGGTGCTAAAACCCAAAGGCAGAACAGATGCTGTAAATGAAAGCCAATATTTGGGAGTAGAACTTGGTGATTTACCCGTATACGCAGTGGTGTAGTAGTTCCTTATGGATATAGATTCACTTATTACAGGGAGAATTTGAGATTCAACTTCTTTCTCACTGGAGTCATAGACTGCAATATTCTTACTCCCAACCTGTTAATTATAAAAGATGCATGATGATAAGATGTATAAAAGAACCAAATGACCAACACGTATAATATAAAGTAAAGGAATATTGCATGAAACCTAATGTAATGCTTACTGGAAGTCTTATAACATCTGATCTCTTCCACCCCAGTGAGTTATAGACAACAACAACCTATAGCAAAAGAGACAGTAGTTCATTTAACTTTGACATGCATATGCAGAATATAACATAAGTTTTGTTGCCATTTCCTTGTAATTGGACAATGTAAGATGTTAAGCATCTCACTAACCAACTTCTTGCCGGATGATAGATCAGCTTCAGTTGGAGGGCAATTGCTTATGTTCAAAAGTGGACACTGGAAATGAATGAAGAAACCGAGAAAAAAAAAACATTATATACAAATAGATATAATTTTATTATATACACATGTGCATATATGTTGCATATGTACCTGTCGGATATTGGTTGCTGAACTTGCACATCCTGGGTTTGGTGATATCATGCAAGCTAATGATTCTGCAACCACCTTTTCAGCCTGCGAGAAATGATATCGATTCATGAACTTTTTGCAGATAAAGTAAAAAGTTCAACTTGCAATAAACACAATGGAATTCGAATTAATTAGCACCTCCTTGTGACCGATTGAGAGCCGTTTTGCATAATCATTAGCAACATGTTGTTTAGATGTACCACTAACGGCATCATGATGCTGAGCAATCCCTAAAGCATCACCCAAATAGTCTGTAGTGGGCCCTGTTTTATTCCTCCCCTTCATTACTTCCAGTTGCCTTGCTGCCTGTTAATAGTTGTTGTCGAATGAGTATCAAATTCAAGTATTTTCGTGACAAAACCAAGACGCAAATTAACTAAAAAACTTGTGTTACACACCAGATAATAGGCGCTCAACATTCTGACGTAGCCCTTGAGAGCTGCCCTACTAGTAAAATATCCTGTCCAGTAGGCATTTATGTCGCTTGCATATCTAAAAAACCCATGTAGAGCTTAAACTATTAGCAAAATAAAGACTAGAACCTGTATATGTTAAGGTTTACAAAACTATACTTACGGAAAGTAGTCATCCTTTTTGAGAGGCCAGGTGTCAGTCTCAGCATATTTAGCATCAGTGTATATAGATGGTGTTGAATAGAGAGCATTGACTCGACCATCCTATATGCATATGCAGTCAGAGTTCAAAAACCAAAAAAGGTAGAGGTGGCAAGATGGGGTTAGGTAACGGGGGTGCAAATTGTTAGTTTTAGTATGGGTCAGGTTGGGTTGATCAAGAACCATTTTTAGATCCATTTTCTAAAAAATTGCTGTGACTAATGCCTTTAATATGTTCTAAAAATCTATATTATTATAGGTTTATAAAATAAGTGAATTAGGAGATTGTACGTATTTAGGCGACTTCCAACAAGTTTAACCAATTTAACCCATTCCCTTTTTAGTTACACATTATGATTTGAACTGTTTTCATCAGAAGTTAACAAGTTGAAACTCCACTAAATAAGGCACTATGGATGCCAATAAATAGTAAATGAAGAGTAACAGGCTAACAGCAAACAAATGCAAAGTATAGAAGGGATTGAAAGAGTAACTAACTTTATTGACGTAATGAATAAACTTGTCCATATTCCGATACCATGACTCTGCATACTGATATTTGAAATCAGTCCCCATTGTCCACATTACATGATTTGTGCGAGTAATGTTCGCCTGATAATCCAAGTTAAATTCAATATATCTTTGGTTAATATATACTCTTAAGCCATTAAGCAAAAACTGAGAACAGCTGTTAAAACATATATGCAACTCACCTGCGACAATGCTGCAGCCACAAAATCATTAACTCGTTCTTTAACATTGTAGTCAAACAAGTCCATGTCATCCTTCAGAATAAGAGATCCAATTTTGTTACATGTCAGTAAATTAGTTACTAATAGCAATATTATTAAAACATACCTGGACGATTGGGGAATCATCATTGACTTCAAAGTAGAAACCACCAGGTGGAGGTTCATAATTTTCGGGGAAAGCACCGGCAAAAATCTGTAAAGATTAATGAAATTGTTAGATTGCAATTCTTCTGTACAAACAAATGATGAAAACATAGTACTGATAATAACAAGATTACACTTTTGTATTTTTTCAGTACTAATGATAATAATATTGAAACCCACCTGTGAAGATGAACCAAGACTCTTGGAGGCACGCCAGATAACTTCAAGAGTTTTATCCACTTTTCGCTTAGCTCTATCTTGGTAATCAATTCGGCCAAAGAAAACAGAATCAAATCCAACCTAAACGATCATAAGGACTAAAGTTTAAATAGGTTTAAAAAATGTAAAAAGATTATTACTCATGATGCATCTATAATAGCGGTTTACAGACTACAGTTACAAAAATGAACCTGCAATCTTGAAAATTAACAGTTTTTTGAAGAGTCAAAAGAACAGAATATATGACCTCTGCCCCCAATAGATAAGCCTGCACTGCTGAATGACCAAAGGGGTCTATTTGCCAACCAATCCTTGGTGTTACATTAAACTGTTCCTTGATAAATTTATGCCCATATGTTGTTTGATCAATCATATCTATATAATGGGGTGCGGCTTCATCATGCATACACCAACCTCCATTTCTGCACAACAAAATCATCAAACTACTCATACACGACAAAATGTATTAACACGAATCATTAATAAAAGAATCTATAAGTTTACATCAACTCAAGTTGACCCGAGCTAACAAGGCGCTTGACTATAGCTTGTGTTGCCTCACTTTGCTCCCTCCACCATCGTTGGAAAAACGCCTGCAACATTCATAAATCAAAACATCTCAATTTAATCAAACGATTTATTCTCCTTTCTCACCCTCATTCATGTGCACCCTCATTTAACTTCAAATTTTCAAGAAATCATCGATGAACAGATATTAACAGACACAATTAAACAACTAGTTCAATCTGAATTCAATCTGATATAAATCAGTAGCAGGGTCAATAATCAATGATCAATGTTGGAGAATGTGTTTCAATTGAAAGGTCAAAAACTCAAAAGCACAATGAAACCAAAGGTATCAAGATGTTTAACCTGCTCAACATAAACAAACTTTCGATTCTTATCGGCCAGAAGTGCTTGAACTGTGGAGTCAAGCACGTTTTCAACACAGGCCACCTGCATAATCCATCATCAACAAACAAACATTCAGAAATCAAACAATGAATGAACAGAAATCAAAGCGCCTATTATCTACCTGAATGGAGTTATTGGATCCAACATAGTACTGATCAACAGTCTTCAACCAACCAACATCATCATGCGTATGCGCCACCAGATGAACATTAAGCTTCCCCTTCACAACCCCTTGTGCAGTATCATAAACCATATACTTCGACTCCACACACACAGACACACAAAAACACCCAACACCCACATCACCAACACCCCAAAATCCACCATTTCCAACAGCAAAACCTACAACCCCTCAACACTAACACATTAACACCTCTATAAAACAAGAAAAAGAAGGATTTTAACAAAAGGGTAATACAAAAACTTACAAATGCACTTGTTTGTCGTTGTAAATGATTCAACTTGATACTGAATCAGATAAAGAACAGGGGTAGGTGAATGTGACAAATAAGAAGCCGTTTGATTCGAATAATAATAAAGGGGGTCATCAGTTATGTGATCGAATATTTCAATGGGTAAAAGATACATAAAAAAGTAACTTTGGGCCTGAGTGAAGAAAAAGAAGAAGACGACGAAGAGATTGTGGTGGTCACCATCGAAGGGGACTTTGCTTATTAGAGTTATTGATGGACCCTTTGAAGAAGACGAAGTGTAGTTATATATACTGTAAGTAAATTATACTCCACGTTTGTGTAATGGGTGGATAAATTATTAGATTTGAAATGGAGAAAATAATGATAATAATTATTAGTGAATCTTGATATGGTATTGTCGTATCTTATGAATCATTGAGTCGTATTTGTTTGTTACGGAAGATCTTTATGAGTAATCATTTTATTGATATTTCATCTCTTTAGAAATTTTTAGATATCTTTTCCTTTTTAAAGTTTTTTGTAATGTAACTTTTTCTTATAATTATCTTTTAGCTTTTCTTTATTTGGTTTTGATTTTAATGATAATATTTTAAAAGTAAAATAATTTTAAAAGTAAATCATACTGAATTATACGATTTCAGTCATATTTCATCTTTAAACATAGATTAATAATTTTTAATTTTCATTAATTTATATTTATAATTTCTTAGATATATATTATTTTTTAATTTCACCATGGCTAATAATATACAAACAAAATATTCATAAAACTTATGGTTTTAATGCATTCCATCTATGTAATACATAAATTTTAACCTAGCTAGTAAGTAAATCTATAAGATTTATTCTGGTTTCTTGCAATTATCCTCAACTTTTTCCCGATTGATTCCAACTCTTGTAATAATAATTTTACTTCTACATTTTTGAGCATTAAATTATTAGATATTACATAAATTAAAAAATTAAATTATAAATGTTCTTAATATAATTAAAGATAATTTTTTTGTTAAATAAATATAACAGACATCTATATATATGTGTACTCTGTAAAATTTTAAATATTGTCCAAGTGTGCGACAACTTGATAGAAAAAAATGTATATAATAATAAAACGATTAGGAAAACTAATTTGGTGGAATGAAATGTATTTGAAGAAAAATAGAAAAATAATTTTTTTTAACAAATACATGTAGTGAAAAAGAAGGGACCCCTATCTATATCCATGTGATATCTTTTTACAAAGATTAAAGGTTATCTTTTAAAAAACAAACCTTAGCAATGCATGCACTTATCTATATGACATTATTGGCTATCTTTTAGGACTATTATTGTTGTCGCTTGGCATCACTGTCGTTTATGTGATGCTATAATCGTCCATTACAATTACGTATTCATGGTATACTATATAGATCAAATCGCTACTATATATCTTTAAACTAAACTTAAATCATTGGAAATTATAATTATCATTGTTTATGGTTTGGCTTTCCTGGTTTTAAGAATATGTAACTTTAGTTAGTAGTAGAAAAAGGAGAAATTTTTTATTTCAAATGTTGTTAACTTACCAAAGTTAATGGATTCTGTTGTTTTTTTTACTAAAAGCTTTTTGGTTATTGTTGTTTTTTATTTGAAATAGTGGATGTGAGTTACGTGACAAATGGATCTAATCCTAGCTCAATATGCCAACCTACCACCTCTTGTGACACAACCATGTTCATGCATCACTCTTATAAACTGAGATGTGAGATGAATAAATTATAAACTTTTAAGTTAAATTATAAGGTTAAATATAAGAAATATATAAGGCATGAGTGGCATTATCCACTCATCCACCATGCATCATTCTTCACGTCGCTGGAACTCTCCACCCTGTTCTCTCACCATGAATTTCACTTTCCGATCTGGAGAAATGATGTAAATAAGGTGCAACTGGATACATGAATCGGACATGCGAAGACGGTGGAGAATGTGATGAAGATGTTGATCGATGAAGGTTCGATTCAAGGAGTTAGGGTTTGTGATGCAGGTTTTGGCACCGAATTGCTGTCGATTCCATTGGCGAATGAAGGTGTGAATGTTTCTGCTAGTGATAGTTTATCTTTTATCAGGGGCGAACCTAGCTTCTATCGTCCGCCATTGGCTTATATGATTTCCACAATTAGCATAACCATCTACTTCAATTAAATCATCAACGAGCATGCACGAGTACTACGAAGAGCGTGTGTTAATACATGTGTTTGTGCACAAATAGGAACAAACCATTTATTGAAAACTTCGAACCTGGTACTAAAATACGCCTCGTGTGCACATGTAAATGAGAATATTCGGAACGGGTACATATATAAACATGTTGTATGAAAAAACCAATGTTTTCAGAACCGGATCGGACGTCGAATCGGACGCGTCACTGGTTTGGTGGTCGGACCACATTTAACTATATTTTAATTATATTTATATATGTAATTAAATATAAGTAATTTATATATGATTTACGTATATATATTTTATAGTTATATATAAAATTTAACTATATTTGTATATCCGATGTACTAATTTATGGTTTAACACCCATTTTTACCCATTAAAATAAAAAAATAATAAAATCAAATAAAAAACCGGTCCGAACCGGTCCGGTTTCCCGGTCCGACCAGCGGTTCGGGACGAACCGGCCGGTTCGACCGGTCCAAAACGAATCGAAGCGAACCGGACCGGCCACCGGACCGATCCCCGATCGAACCAGCCGGTCCGATCCGGTCACGAAATCATTGGAAAAACTAGTATTAAGAACCCTTTGTTGCAACGAGAGCGTAAAACCATGTAAAAAGCTAACGTGAAGACATCGACGTGAACCTACGTGTTAAATGAGACATTGATAACAAAGGTAACTTTACATAAGAAAATTGAAACCCGGATAATATTGATAACATTCGAAGCTTTATATAAAAAAGGCAAAACTATCACAAACTCATGGGTTTCGGGAAGGTGTTGATAATATCTAGAACTTTATGTAAAAACACGAAGTCGTTGAAAAACATTATGTTAGAACGTTGATAAAATAAGCACGTCGCAATTCACGGAAAACATTGATAGAAATATCATTTACAAATTTGAATTTAATAAAAATAGTTTGATGCCTATATACACACATATTTATAATAGTTACTAATTTAAGTGTAGAATAGCGGTTTACACACTTAAAATATCCCACGTGTCAAATTTTAAGTTTCAAATTTAATTACCATATTACCCTATATATATTTATAAACCAAGGTGAAGGAATAAGATAGATATGAGCATTACCCCCTCAAATGTTTTTATAGAGATACAAAAGGGGGGAGAAACCTTCATATTGTCCCTCTGGTTGATTCCTAGAGAGAGAAATGACAACTGTCGTGTTTCTGTCGCCAAACTGCATTGATTGTGCTAATTTGTTTGTTTTGCCGTCAGTGGTAGCGGCACCATCATGTGTGCATGGTGATGTTTAGGGTTTCTTTGAGGAATGGAATTCCACCCTCCGCCATTAGCGTTGTGGTGGCCGTAGAAACAACTGGTGGTCTAGATGCATGCCGGTTTGATGTCGGTGACACTAACGCCAATGTGGTCGCATGGTTGTGTTTAGGGATTGTTTGCCCAAATAATGTGGTTGTTGCTTAGTATTCCATTTTCTGGGACCTGAGGTTGTGATGGTGGATTTGTTTCGATGAGTGGTGGCCGTCTATTGGGTTTCCGGTTTGATCAGTTTTCGTCGCTGTCATTGGTTGATGACCTGTTATCATCATCGCTGACGTGGATGTCAACAACAAACCATCGTCGTCACCGGATGTAGCCTTAGGTCACCCTCTACCTCCGTTGCCGCCAGGTGCGTGCATGGGTTTCCCGTTCCTCTTTTGTTTTCCGTGCCCTAGGTGGCGATGGTAGAATTGACGACAACGATGGTAGAACCAGCAACGACTATGGTTTCTTGCTCAGTTACCGACCCGATTTCGATCTCCGATGGCCATTGTGGTGGTCGATTCGTCACCAGTTCACTTCAAACTTTGTTGTTCTTCGCTAATTTATGCTTTTTATTTGTCTTGGGAGAACCCTAGAGTTGGGTTTATTATTAGTTAGAGTATTTGCTTTTCTTTATGATGTTGTTTGTTAATTGATCAAAGTGCTTGTGCCAACACTTATGTTGAGCTATAGATGTAATTTTGTTTGGTATGTGATGATGAAACTAACTCATCTGAGATAATTTGTTATTATGAGTTGAGAATAGCTAAGGCAGTTGTTATTTGTGATGCTACAGGAAGCTGCTGATAATATATGTTTATGTGATTTTATGTGAATGCTTTGTTATGTTTTAGGGTTTTATCATCTGACTGGCTGTGATGAGTTCAAATTCAGGTTAATAATTTCAAATACAACACAGCCTTTGCGTGGCAGGGTTGAGGACGACCGGTGCATACCCGCAACCCCCCTGCAGCCATTGGTTAATAATCATATTTGGAACTTTGAGTCTTAGTTTGCGTTGAAGTTGTTTTTATGAGTCGATGTTGTTATCATTAGTTGGTATGACTCCTATCAAGCGATGATGTTGAAGAAAATGAGAACATTCATTTTATCAGAGCCTCGATTTAATCCGTTCATCTAACGCGCAACGCGCGTTCGTGTATACCCTAGTTTGAATTTATTTTGAAGTTTTTTGTTTTCTATTTTTATATTATATTTTGTTTTAGATTATTGGCTTTTTTCTAGTTTTTCACTTTTTCTCTTATAGGTTTTATGATGCTGTAATGAAAGCAATCAAATGGCTTAAGAACAAAAGTTTGATCAAAGTCTCACAAGAAACCTTAACGGTTCAAGAACACAAAAATTTTAATTCAATCCAATTAACAAAACTAACAAAAGTCACCAAAACCCTAACTAATAACCTAATAAAAATGATAAACTAAATAAATAAAATAAAAAAGATATTTCATTTGAACAAATATTCAAATTCAAACTTATAAACTATCCTGCATCATTTTAAAGTATAATATGTTATTAAATTTTAAATATATCATTGCTACGTGTTTGTTTCTATATACGTTGTTATATGTTTGTGTTCATCCCTACATATACATCCTTGTAGTAAAACCATTGAAAAACAAAAGACGAATGAAGTCGACATGATACCTATCATTGGAAATTCTTGAAGATGTCAGCTCCATCCGCCATCCTTAGCTCTTGCTTTGGAAATGCTATCATATATCTTGTGATCGACCTTTTCTTCCTAATAAATAGTTTTTATTTTATCTATTAAAAGTTCAATATAAAAAGGTAAAACTTATAACACTAGATCAAAGGTAAAACTTATAACACTAGATCATACGACTCAAATAAAAGAAAAAAAGTTAACCTCTATTAATAGTTTTCCCTAACAATACAAGCCAATACTACCATCAACGATGACTCATCAAGAGACACAGAAAAAACTACCATATCTAATAGATGGTTTAATTTCAATTAAGCAATCACAATCACTAGATCAACCCGTAGATGCACATTACAAGCACCAAGAAGGTGCCTAACTACCTATCTATAAATCATATTTTTGTAGTGAAAGATCATAGCCGACTAATCTCTGAGCAAGCGTCTTACCAACCGTCAGTGGCGGACCCAAAATTTTTTTTCTCCGGGGTAAGTTTTCCATTCTCAAGTAGCCATGTATGGTTGTCAAAATTTTCGGGTCGGGTCAGTTCACATAAATAAAAAAACAACAATATTATAAGACAACTAACAAAAATACAATGTCATTAGAAAATTAAAAAAACATTACATTTCTAGTTGTTGTCTACGTGTCTTTATCTTCTGAAAACGATCCATTACATCATCAATTGAAACCTTTTTGAAAAACTCTTTCTCAATGTAACAAATACAAACATCGTTCATATATTCATCACTCATTCGATTGCGTAGTTCGTTCTTCACATACTTCATTGAAGAAAAACATCTTTCAACACTTGCCGTTGCAACCGGTAAAACTAATGACAACTTTAATAAGCGATAGACTAATGGATACACAAAATGTTTTTGGGTTTCCACCATCAACTTTACGAGATTAGGTATACCATTCAAGTTAGAAAATCTTGTATCCGCTCTCACATTATCAATGTAGAAAGAGAGTTCATACTCGAGTGTATTCATAACATCACAAACAAAATCACTTGGATACATCTTGGCCAACCTTAATATCTTTGGTTGATCAAATTGTGAAAAATTATCAAGCGGACTTAAAGAACCCATACACGTAAGCAATTCGGAGGTTACCTCGTTAAAGCGGTCGCCAAGCTCTTGGACTTGCATATCAAGCACGGTGTTGAAACATTCAACCTCATAATATTGCCGAAGGGTGATATTGGTCTTTTGTCTTTGATTTTTTGGGTTAATGTATGGTCCGTTCATGTCTGGCAATTCAATATCATATTTTTCACAAAAGGATGTGACTTATTCCAAAAGATATTCAAAACCTTCAACTCTAACTTTTTGTAGTTGTAGCTTTGTTGATTTTACCATCTTAATAGCATTTACGATATCTTATTCTTTTCTTTGGAGAGCTTGTGATAATATATTTGTAATCCTTAAAAGATGCTTCATCAAGTGTACATAATAAACAAAGTGGAATTTTTTCAAATATATGTGAAGCCCACGTGCTTGTTTTTTACTATCATTAATCTCATCTTCATTTTCAATATATTGTAGTATTTCAATAATAGAAGGATATAAATCAACCATACGGACAAGTGTTTTGTGATGAGAACTCCATCGGGTATCTCCTGCACTTGCAAGAGACATTTCTTGATTCAAACCGCTTCCGGTTTCAATTTCTGAACGCCCTATTGCTTCTCTAGTTTCTTCTTTTGACTCTCACGAAGCATATCTTGTATTTTGCAAGATGCACAAACAACATTAGTTAAAGTTGATATTTTTGAGAAAAACTTCCAAACTTCATCATGTTTGTTGGCAATGGCAACAACAAGTTGAAGTTTATGGGCAAAACAAAGTATATAATACGCCGAAGGAATTTCTCTCAAAATTAAAGCTTTTAAACCCTTGAACTCACCAGACATGTTGCTTGCACCATCATAACCTTGACCTCTACCCTAGTCATACTCATATTAAATCGAGCAAATAATTCATCAACGGCAGCTTTAAGAGATAATGAAGTTGTTTCCATGACATGAACAAGGCCAATAAATCGCTCTTTAACTATTCCATATTTATCAACATAACTTAAAACCACGACCATTTGTTCTTTATTTGATACGTCTCTTGATTCATCAACTAATATTGAAAAAATATCATCACCAAGCTCTTCAAGAATTTGTTTTAACACTTCTTATGCGAAGCAATTACAAATATCTTCTTGAATCTTTGGAGACGTCATTTGATTATTACCCGGGGCATTTCCAAGTATAACTTTACCTATAGATTCATTTATTTCTCCCAACAATTTTAAAAATTCCAAAAAATGTCCTCTATAAGGAGAATCTTCAGACTCATCATGAGTACGAAAGAAAATCCACCATTCAATAAAGATCTAGCAACAATAACCGAGGTACTCAATCGAATTCGATACTCCTTTTTCTGCTTTTCACTTTGTTTCTCAAATGCAACATGTATAGATTGGTTTTGTTTAAGTAAATCATCACATTTCTTTACTGATTTATTATGAAAACCGTTCACATCATCGACATGAAGCACAAATCTATCAATTTTATTCCAACTATTAAACCCGTCTATCACAAATGCATCACTTTGATTTCCACCATATTCTTTAAACAAATAACAACACAAGCAAAATGTTTTATCTGTCTTCACGCTATACTCTAACCAATTTGCATATTGGTCAAACCATTCTTTTCTAAAACATCTAGCATTACCACTAAACATTCTTTGCGGAAACTTATGACCCCGTGGTTGACACGGACCTCTCATCCAATATGCTCATCTAATTTCATCTTTTTGATTAGGGTGATAAGAGTTAATAGGTTTACATTCAGAAGGATCCCATGGAAGATGTTCTAAATCTATTTTATCCGGATACCACTTGGTGATGATGATTCCGGTAACTTTCTTTTAAGAAATTTCTCCATAATCCTAAAATTGAAATCAACATATATCGTTCAATATTTATTCAAATATTAACAATTAAAAACCTAAGAATCAAAAACTTTAGTTAACATAAAATAAAATAATTATAAATATTCAATTAAGATGAATCATCACAAACATTCACAATTATAAATATTCAATTAAGATGAATCATCAACAAACATTCACAATCACTACACGTGAGCGATATAATTCATATAAAACAAAACAATATATATTCAAAACTTACAGATATTTTTTCCACTAACTTGTTTTGGCAAATAGCAATTCTTCAAGAAGCTTTTTAAGATAAACGGATGACGAGTTTCTGCGTTTCTTTCCGTGGTATCCGATTCCGTCGTCGACCTTCAATTTATTTTTAAGGTTTGTATTTTAAATGAAAGTTTTACAATGTTTAAAACATTTTGGATTAATGAAGTATAGATTGGGCTTTTAATTTAAATAAATGGGCTTACCGGATTCAATAACAAATTAAGCAATTTATTAGTGATTATATTTGAACTTATTTTTTTTAAATTGAAATAAACTATTAATTTATATTTTAATAGGATGAATATTTTTAAAACTTTTTTGATTTTAGGGGGTCGTAATTTTTTTTCATAAGGGTCGTAATTTTTTTCATAGGGGTCGAAGTTAAAAAATACACGGGGTCAGTTGAAAAACGTTAATACACTTATAGTAAGTCTACCACTGCCAACCGTCACAATGAGGTTCGTATCTCCATGGGGCGAGTTCAACAACTAGCTTTTGCGGGTCAACAGATCCACCCCTCTAAGTCATCATTCTTGGACCCTTCCACTTTCCACGCTAACCTTCTCTTTTCCATCTCTTCTCTTCCTTGATTAGCAGACAAACTCATTTATGATATGTAACTAATCTTAAATAATTTACGTAGTAAAGATAAATAAGAGAATGATCACGAATAAATAGTAAAAATGTTGTATACAGTGTTACAGTGTGTTAAGATGACCTACATTTGGATTTTACCTTTCTTTAAACAAATAGTTTCTTCAACTCAACACTTGATATAACTGCAGTTTAGTTTCATGGTATTAATGAAACGAATGCATAATAAAAAAATAAGTATGACCATCAAATGAGGTGACGGGCCGGGCATGATACTAGGATCCCAAAAACATCACAAAATAGTAGGTCCAGTAGGGTTTTTTTGTACCTAGGTATTGGTGAACCCGGGTACGAACCCGGGTCGGGGTCACTTGCGGGAAAACTCTACCCGCCATACCCGGGTAGGGTCGGGTCGGGTCCGGAACCGGGTTTAGTTTATTTTTTCTAATTTTCTTTTCTTTTTTTTTATGTCCAATACCGGGTTCAATATCGGGTCCAATACCGGGTTCACTTTGGGTTTAGACCGGGTCGGGTACGGGTAGGGTCGGGTTTTGGAAATTAAAAAAAACCAAACTGGGTTGTAACCGCCAGTTTATTCCGGGTACACCCGGTACCGGGTCGGGTTGTGCAAGTCTACTTGCCATTAGTTGGACCCATGAGGAGGAAATTGTGTGTGAATTTGTCCTTCACAACAAAGAAATTAGAGTGAAATTCAAAAAACACATTATTGTCATGGAAAAATTTTAGGACCAAAAGTAGGTTTTGTTCATTTTAGAGACATGAAGTATGGGTAATCCCTTCCAATTCCAACATGAAGTTTGTCTTCACTACAGTAGGCCTAAAAAATTTGACGAAGCTTAAAATATCCAGGGTAACATCATGATTGGACCTGTATCCCGCATCCTAATTGTGATGATTGCGAGTGGTAATAAGAAAAGTTAGGAGATAGTTGTCTCATCCAAAAAGGAGGGGTCGTGGTTTGGGCATTGAGATAGGTTGTGGCCAATACCCCACCAGTTAAACGCGCCATATTTTGAATAAGCCCGAAAAAGAACTAATTATGATTGCCAACCCCTTGGTTGTGTTTGTATTTGTAATGCGCCTGAACCGGTTGTGTTGGCCACCTCCACAATAATCAGCAGATTAGTTAGGGAGGCTGCGAATTTAACAGTTGAATTTTGTAAACCAAGTAGGGTGACAAGTTGTTCGAGAACTTAGATGGTGTCTGGTTGGAAGATGAAATAGTGGCAATCGAAGTGGCTGTTGGTTGCTACAGTAAATATTGAATCTATGGCACATGAGTGGTTGATTCCCGAATCATGTAGTCATGATCGGACATAAGTCCATAGAGTTTCGGGAACATGGTTGAGAACCATCGTGCAAGAATTGTATTCTTCTCCAATGCCGGAAATCACAAACATAACAAGTTTCTTTTTTCTTTAATAACGGCCCAAGTATGGAGGATTAAAGGCCCATGATCGTTTGTCCAAGGTGGCTTCACTAAAATGGTCATAACTTGGGCTAAAAGCTTCCGTTTTGGGCCTGTGACCGATTAAAACGACATTTGGATCGAAGAGCACGTGTCTACAAATGCAATAAGTGGTTTAGGTCATCGTTTCGGCCCAAAAGCAGCTTATTTTTTGAGTTATTATATTTTTGTCTTATTTATAGTTGTTGTACTTTGCTTATGGCCTGGTTTTTGGCCCGTTTGTGTTTTATGGCTCATTTGACTTTTGGATTGTTTTTTATATTCATGTAAATCATGGGAGATGATTGGTTTTAAAGTTTATGATAAAACAACTTTCTCCAGATTACAAAGTATGTGATGTAGATCAAAGATATTTAGAGGATTGTTTATGGTGTTCTTTGTGAATTAACATGTTCAATTGGTTATTTTTTTCTTCCGCCTACATCAGTTGGTCCCGATCAAAATGCCTCTAAGGAAAAGACCTTTTAATGACGTTCATGAGTAGGAATTGAAATAACGTATTATGGCAAGAATGGAGCGGTTGGATCAATTTTTTAGTTGGCTGATTAGATGCAAGATTTGAAGAATCAAGAAAGATGTAATCGTAACCGTCATGAAGCAATGGAGAATGAAATTTTGTTTTTTTGGGTGACGGTTCTTTTGACGAACAACAAAAGCAAAATCAAAGGGGTGATAATAGGCTTTGGGAGTCAAGAATAAGAACTAATATTCCTGAATATGATAGGGATACTTTGAACCTAGAAAATATCATTCGTTGGCTTCTTGTTATTGAAAAAAATATTCGAATTCAAGAAGGATCCTTATACAAAAAGGTTTCATTGGTCACTTCCTAGTTACGTGGAAGGACACTTGCGTGGTGGCAACAATTGAAACTAACTTAGGAGAAAGTAGGAAACTCAAGGGTCACAACTTGAAGGAAGATTAAAAAATGCGTGAAGGCCAACTTTATTCCTTGTAATTACCAGCGATTAATGCACCCACGGTTAAAGAATTTGAGACGGGGGTCCAAATCTATTAAAGATCACTCAACTGAATTCTACTAGTTAATTGCTAGAAATGATATTCAAGAAACCGAAGAACTTGTTTCACATTACATTGGTGGTCCGAGGTCCCAATTTTGGAATTCATTAACATGTTTGATCCCGTGACTTTCTGATCCTCATCAACGTGCTTTGGCTTTCGAAAAATAAAACCAACTTTGTTGGTGGTTCATTCTTCTTTCTTACCGAAGGAAGTTTGTGTTCGGTTAACGTAGCACCTCACTTTGTATGCAACTAAACAAAAAGTGCTGGTTATATTGGACCAATTTCTAAAGGGGCCGGCAGTAGTAGCATGAAGTGTTTCAATTGTGGAGGATTGTCCATCGACAATCATCATGTAAGAAGGTCGGGAAAAGACAATTATTTGCTAATCCCAGGGAGTGGGAAGGAGTGGGAAGATGGCGGTAAGGCTAATGAAAATTATGAAAACATCCCAATATTTGATGAAGAGTTTAAGTATGAAGAAGATGAGTTGGTTGGAGACGTGGGAACATGCTTGGTGGTTAGATGCTCGTGCTATATACCAAAGGCAAATGATAATGATTGGCTTAAGCATAACATCTTCCATTCAACATGTACCGTGTTAGGAAAAGTTTGTACTTCTGTTATTGATTTGGGAAGCCTTGATAATCACCTTCCACGAGTTGCATGTCATTCTAACTAATCATGATTTAATGCTTCACAAATTCAATCTTACTACCATAGTATTTTGTTACCACCACCGGGAACCCAACCACAAACTCGAATGCTATTAAATCTCAAATTGCCAATTTGCATCGGTTAGCATCGTAATTAGGATATCAACTAAGTCTTATTGCTTTTGCTAATCCTTAACCTCAAGCCTTTTTTGCCCCCCGTCCATTCAATACTAGCCAGGGTGATATCGTGGTAACTCGCGAGGTAATTCTTGTGGTAACCTCAACAACCATGATTGGGATCACAATGGGAGTTCTTAAGACTATATTGGTTCTACAAGACAATTTTCAAGGGCTTCTTCTCAAAACACGGTATATGGCCATTTGGTGTGGTATAGGTCATCTCCCGTCTATATACCCAAATCAGTCCGATTAAATGCCCAAATCAGTCCGATTCTTCCACTTTATTTCCTCCTCAAGCAAACTTTGTAGGATTTTTGGATGTTGTTTCAACATGAGGGACTACTTGGTTCTTTCAACATGAGGGGCTACTTGGTTCCATGACATGGGTGCTAACAACCATGCTAGTCCGAACTTATCTATCCTTGACATCTTCAAAGTCTATCCAGGTAATGACTCCCTCCACGGTGGTGACAGTAAACCTCTTCCCATATTTCATATCGGTTCCTCTACCATTATTCACCAAATAAAACTAATAATCTCTCCAACATTCTTCTTGTTCCTGAACTTCAAAAGAACTTGATATCAGTTTAAAAATTTTGTTATGATAATACTGTTTTCTTTGAATTACTCTTTTTTGTTGTTGTGAAGGACGAGTCTACACACACTATCCTTCTCACGGGTCCAAGTGAATGGGGTCTTTACTCCATTCGACTTATTCATATCCAGTCTATTCCTAAAGTTGCTTTCACCTACCAAAGCATCTTCAACTATATGACATCCGTATCAATGAGTTTTTCATTCTATTGTTTCAAACTGTTCTTTACCTCCTTCTTCAAACTTTTCTTCTTTACGTACTTTCTGCCAGTCAAGAAAATCGTTCAAACTTTCTCCATTATATTCTAATTTTAAAAGTAATAATGTTTTTGATATAATATATTATGATGTTTGCGGGCCTCACCCACTTTATCTCTCGATGGTTATCAGTTTTTTTATGTTGTGTGTTACCACCATTCTCGTTATATGTGGTTTTACCCGTTAGCACAAAAAATTAATGTTTACTCCACCTTTAAGAACTTTGTTACTATGGTCAAGAGACAATTTAACACAAAATTATAGAATGTTCAAATTGATTAGGGAGGCGACTTTCAAAACCTAGCATCTTTCTTCACCTCCCTTGGCACAATCCATCACCGATCTTGTCCTCACACAAGTGAGCAAAACGACACCGTTGAGCGTCGTTAGCGTCACGTTGAGGAAACTTGGCTTACACTTCTTGCTCACTCAAATTTTCCTTAAATAAATAACCTTTTCAAAATATCTTCAATCATAAACCAAATTATTCTTTTCTTCGGGTTTTTGGTTGCTAGTGTTTTCTTCGTTCATATAATTGTCACAAAATGGATTTCAGGTCTACCCCCTGCATCTTTCTTGGGTACAACACTATTTTTCATAGATATTGTTGCTTTGACCCAACTAGTGAGCGCATCTACATAGCACACCATGTTTGTTTCAATGCATGTCTTCCCTTCTCGCTCACCTCCCCCACCCCACCCCCTCCCCAAACATCACCATCCTATCTCTTTGTTTTTCCTAATCCACCTCCACAATTTCCCCTAAACCTACTCATGTCCACCTTCCAACCTAACCCACCACCCCCTCATACTCCTCCTACCGAACCAGCACAACCACCATTTACTAAAACCTCACCATCACCTCCACCTCCTCCTCCACCTCGGCCTCAGCCCCTTAATCTACGAACCCCAAACACACTGTTCCAGACAATCCATCAGCCTACACAACTACTGCTTCTCCTGATTTGCCTACTAAACCTACCTGCTTTACTGTTTCCAACAAATCTCCAGAGTGGCGTAGTGCCATGACGGAGGAGTTTCCACGCTTCATAAGAATGGCACATTGTCGTTAGTTCCTTATGTCAAGGAGACTAATCTTATTGATTGTAAGTGGGTGTACAGGTTAAAGCAAGATTCCCAAGGCAATGTTACCCGACACGAAGCTCTCCTTGTTGTCAAAAGGTTTCATCAACAACCGGGGATTGCTTATCATGAGACATTTAGCCCGGTTATTAAATCTACCACTATACGAGTGATATTATCTCTTGTTGTCACCAATAAGTGGTCCCTTTGTCCATTGGATGTGCAAAACGCTTTTCTACATGGTGATCTCAAACTGTTTACATGAAACATCTTGGTTTTGTGGACCCAGACAAACCAAATCATGTGTTTTCTACATAAATCTCTATACGAGCTTAAGCAGGCTCCTCGGGTATGGTTCCACCGGTTCTCTACTGCATTTCAACAACTAGGATTTTGTGGATCCAAAACTGATCCATCCATATTATTCTTAATTCGGAAGGTACTCTTGTTTATGTTCTAGTCTATCTCGATAATATCATCGTTATGGGCAATAACAACCAGACTATTAACCATGTTCACAGTTTGAGCTCCACTTTTGCAATCAAAGACATGGGTCGGCTTCACTATTTTCTGGGTGTATCGTATCGAGGTTGTTCATCATGGACTCAATATTGTCTTGTCACAAACGAAAATACATACCGGATATTCTCAAACGACCGGCTCTCTCTAACTGCAAACTAGTTTGTTCACCAATGAGCACTTCTCAAATTTTAACCATTCACAACAGTCCCTTGCTTTCCGATCCCACAAGGTATCGTCAAGTTGTTGGGGTGCTTCAATATGCTACTCTCTCTTTTCCGAATATTGCCTTTGCAGTGAACAAGGTGTGTTAGTTTATGCACAATCCCTCATAAAAGCATTAGGCAACTATTAAAATGCATCTTGCATTATTTAAAGGGTATCACTAACTTGGGCCTTCTCATACGTCACAACTCCAACTCCTCTCTAAAGGCCTTTACTGATATGAACTGGCAGCCCAATTCTTCCCACTCCGTTATCGCCTACTCGGACTCCAATTGGGCTGGCTGTCCTCATTTATCCACATGGTGGTTTGCAATTTACTTGGGATCGAACCTAGTCTCATGGGCAGCTCGCAAACATCAAACAGTTTCAAGATCTTCAATTGAGTCGGAATACAAAGCCCTTGTTCATACCGTAGCATAATAATGTGGTTGAAGGCTCTTCTTCATGAATTAGGCATTGTAACGAAATCCTCACCAACTCTTTGGTGTGACAACTTAAGAGCCACCTATCTTTCAACAATTCCAGTATATCATGCTCGTACAAAAAATGTCGAAGTGGACTTCCATTTTTTTCGTGAACAGGTGATGCCAGGTCAACACTTCTTCCATTTTGTTCGTAAACAGGTGATTCCAGGTCAACTAAATGTTCAGTTCATTGCACAAGTGATCAGATAGCTGATGTCTTCACCAAGCCGCTGCCCTCACAGAGATTCATTTATTAGGAGAATTCGAGATTCAACCTCTATTTCACCAGAGTCCGTGACTGCAATCTTCTAACTCGCAACCTGTAAACTATAAAAGATGCATGATGTAAGATATATAACAATACCAAATGACCAAGACCTATAACATAGATTAAACGAATATTTCAGTGATATTCTTACTCATAACCTATGACAATGTTGCAGCCACGAAATCATTAACTCTTTCTTCAACATTGTAGTCAAACCAGTTGATGTCATCCCTTCAAAACCGTTATATTCTACAATACGATTGAACAAGCGATTTCTATTTTGTATACTCTAGTGAGTTGAATCCGACTTCAGCATGTTTCTATTTTGTACACTCTAGTGAGCTACCCAAGCGATTTATTTCCGTCATCAACATGCATGCATGGGACCCACCAAAAAATATGGATGATTAGTGATAAACATGTCCTCAAAACAAGAACAAAAAAAGGTAAAGAAAGTTGAACTTACAGTTGAATCCGACTTCAGCATGTTCCTTATTTTGCACACTCTAGTGAGCTGCCCAAGCGATTTCTTTCTGTCATCAACGGGCATGGGACCCACCAAAAAATTTGGATGATTAGGGATAACATGTCCTCAAAACAAGAACAAAAAAGGGTGAAGAAAATTGAACTTCCAGTTGAATCCGACTTCAGCATGTTCCTTATTTTGTACACTCTAGTGAACTGCCCAAGCATGATGAAAAAAACTCAAAGTAACAATAAATCCATGGATTTAATCAGAAAATGGATTCAACAAATAATGTTGATTAGCCAAGTTATTACCTGGTAAATGCAGGTGTTGCAGGTCTTTATAATCTGATGCACCATATCACATATTGGCCCCTTCAAAACGTTATATTCTACAATACGATTGAACAAGCGATTTCTATTTTGTATACTCTAGTGAGTTGAATCCGACTTCAGCATGTTTCTATTTTGTACACTCTAGTGAGCTACCCAAGCGATTTATTTCCGTCATCAACATGCATGCATGGGACCCACCAAAAAATATGGATGATTAGTGATAAACATGTCCTCAAAACAAGAACAAAAAAAGGTAAAGAAAGTTGAACTTACAGTTGAATCCGACTTCAGCATGTTCCTTATTTTGCACACTCTAGTGAGCTGCCCAAGCGATTTCTTTCTGTCATCAACGGGCATGGGACCCACCAAAAAATTTGGATGATTAGGGATAACATGTCCTCAAAACAAGAACAAAAAAGGGTGAAGAAAATTGAACTTCCAGTTGAATCCGACTTCAGCATGTTCCTTATTTTGTACACTCTAGTGAACTGCCCAAGCATGATGAAAAAAACTCAAAGTAACAATAAATCCATGGATTTAATCAGAAAATGGATTCAACAAATAATGTTGATTAGCCAAGTTATTACCTGGTAAATGCAGGTGTTGCAGGTCTTTATAATCTGATGCACCATATCACATATTGGCCCCTTCAAAACCGTTATATTCTACAATACGATTGAACAATATTCATTTGGATCAAGCTACAAATCAGAGGACAGATGCATCAGAAAAAACTAATTAACACCAAGGACCAATAGGATATGTACCCTTTGGACCGAAAATAAAACATGAAAAACATAACTGTATTAGGGTGGGGTGGGGGGTGTCAACTTTAAAAATGTACAAGTACATAATTTCCGGGCGATATAACAAAAATAATAGTAATTTGACATAACTACAACAACAGCAATAATAACAAACCTGCAGCCCCATAATGCCATCAAATCCAGCACAAAAGCTATATGATTGCTTCAAAGAGCCTTCAATCTTTCATAAACCAACACCAAACAGATTAGACACACATTATATTAGCAATTTAGATGATGATGACAATATATCTTAAGCGACTCTTTCAAATATGAAGCAATATGAATAGATAACCAAATTACATGAAACTGTCTGATTACACCATGTTATTAGTGACAAGAAATGACAGGTCTTATGAAAAATATGAAACTAAAAAGTGATAATATGCTTACAGAGGTTCTACTAAGAAAGCTTTCCTTCAATTCTAGAACATATTAACTTCAAGTTTCCTGTCCCTAGTTTTGTATCATCTTTTCTTGTTCCAGTATGTTTCTAGAACTCTTCCTTTACAGAAGTTGAAGCTGCCAGGTAATTTTGATCGATATACAAAATTGATGTTCAACTTCAAATCAATTTAATTTATATTAAAATTCAAATATTTTACCTTGTTTTTTTGTGCTCGAAATCGTGATTGTGTTAAAACCCAAAGGTGGAACAGATGCTTTAAATGCAAAACAATATTTAAGAGTAGAACTTGGTGATTTACCCGTATATACAGTGGCGTGGTAAGTTCTTATGGTTATAGATTCAGATTCATTTACTACAGGGAGAATTTGACATTTAACCTTTTTTTCACCGAAGTCATAGACTGCAATCTTCTTACTCGCATCCTGTAATTTATAAAAGAAGCATGATATAAGCTATATAACAAAACCAAATGACCAAGACATATAACACAGTATAAACGAATAATTCTGTGATATTCTTACTCTTAACCTGTGACAATGCTACAGCCACGAAATCATTAACTCTTTCTTCAACATTGGAGTCGAACCAGTTGATGTCATCCCTCAGAATAAGAGGTTCAATTTTGTTACATGTCAATAAGTTAGTTACTAATAGTAATAATATTGAAACAAACCTGGACGATTGGGGAATCAACATTGACTTCAAAGTAGAAACCACCATGTGGAGGTTCGTAATTTTCAGGGAAAGATCCTGCAAATATCTATAAAGATTGATGAAATTGTTAGATTGCAATTCTTCTGGATAATCCAATGATGAAAATATAGTACTGATGGAAATAAAATTACACTTACCTCTGTTTTCAGCACTAATGATAACAATATTGAAACAGACCGGTAAAGACCGGTAAAGACGAACCAAGACTCTTGGATGCCTGCCGGATAAACCATTGTCCACATTACATGATTTCTTCAAGTAATGTTTGCCTGATAATACAAATTAAAGAAAAAGAATCAAATCCAACCTAAATGATTATAAGGACTAACGTTTAAACGAGTTAAGAGAGCACGTAACAAGATTATTATTTTGCAGACTCTACAACTGCTAAAGATAATCTGCAATCTTGAAATTAACAAGTTTAGAAGAGTCAAAAGAATAGAATGAATGACCTATGCCTCCAACAGATTAGCCTGCACTGCTGAATGACCAGAGGGATCTGTTTGCCAACCAATCCATTTCTGCCCAACAAAAACAAATTACTCATACGTAAAAAAATAAATTTACACAACCTCATTATTAAAAAAATCTGACTATCTGTTCACATTATCTCAAGTTGACTCGACCTACAAAGGTACTTGACTATAGCTTGTGTTGCCTCACTCTGATCCCTCCACCATTAGAAAAAAAACACCTGCAACATTCAAATCATAAAATCTAAATTATTCAAACAGTTCCCTCTTCTCTCTTGCTCTCATTTAACTTCAAATTTTGAAGAAACCTTCAACTGAAAGATACAAATAAACAATCAAAATAACTTGTTCACTACTTTAATCCGAAATCAATCTGATATAAACTAGTAGCAAGGTCAATGATCAATTTTGGAGAATGTGCTTGGATTGAAAGGTTAAAACTCAAAACAACAGATACAAACAAACACAATCAAATCAACTATCCAGTACTTAAATCAGAAATTATCTGATATAAATCAGTAGCGGGTTAATGATCAATTTGGAGAATGTGTTTGGATTGACAGGTCAAGAACTCAAAAAACACAATCAAATTAAAGGATTCAAGATGTTTAACCTGTTCAGCATAAATAAACTTCCGATTTGAACGCAGGCTCCCTGTAGAACTCATCACTGATCAACACACGAAGCAATTTAGAAATCAAATAGTGAATCAACAAAACAAAATGGAAATGAATGCGTCTATTAGATACCTGAATGGAGTTATTGGATCCAACATCATCGTGAGTGTGTACCACCAAATAAACATCATCGAGCCCCCTTCACAACCCCTTGTGCGGTATCATAAACCATATACTTCGATTCCACACACACAGATAACACAAAATAACTCAATACCCATATCACCTACTATCACTAGCACTCAACATCAACACATTAACACCTATATATATATATATATATATATATATACATACATGCACACACTATTCAATCAAATCAAGAGGGTAATACAAAAACTTACAAATGCCCCTGTTTGTCGTTGTAATTGATTCAATTTGACACTGAATCAGATAAAGAACAAGGGTAGGTTAATGTGAGAAAAAAGAAGTTGTTTGATTCAACTTTAAAATTAATTTGGTTTAAATTAGAATTCAGGCATTTTACCTGGGTTTTTTTTTGTGTTAGAAATCGTGTTTGTGCTAAAAACCAAAGGTGGAACAGATGCTGTAAATGCAAGCCAATAGTTGGGAGTAGAACTTGGTTATCTACCTGTATATGCAGTGATGTAGTAAATTCTGTAGTGGGCCATGTTTTAGTCCTTCCCTTCATTGCTTCCATTTACCTTGCTACCTGGTAATAGTTGTTGTCAAATGAGAATCAAGACCATCAATTATACTGAAACTTGTGTTACTTACAAGATAATAGGCACTCAACATTAAGTTAACGGGTTGATACTCCACCCCTACAGATAAGACACTGTGGATGCCATTATGTAATAAATGAAAATTAACAGCAACCATATACATAGTATAGAAAGGATTGATAGAGTAACTAGCCTTATTGACATAATGAATAAACTTATCCATATTCCAAAACCATGACTCTACATACTCATATTTGAAATCAGTCCCCATTGTCCATATTACATGATTTCTGCAAGAAGTGTTAGCCTGATAATACAAATTAAAGTTCAATAAATTCATTTAAGCAAAAACTGACAGCTGTTAAAACATATACACGTAGCTCACCTGTGACAATTCTGCAGCCACAAAATCATTAACTTGTTATTCGACATTGTAGTCGAACAAGTTGATGTCATCCTTAAAAAAAACCACCTGCAAAAATCTGTAAGGATTAATGAAATCAATCAAATGTAAATTAGTAGCAGGGGCAATGATCAATTCAGGAGAATGTGCTTCGATTGAAAGGTTAAAACTCAAAACAACAAGATACAAATAGACACAATCAACTAAACTATTTCAGTAGTTTAATCAGAAATCCATCTGTTACAAATCAGTAGCAGGGTCAATGATCAATATGGGAGAATGTTTAAGGTCAAGAACTCAAAAAGCATAATGAAATCAAAGGATTCAAGATGTTTAACCTGTTCAACACAAATAAACTTCCGATTTGAACTCATGCTCCCTGTAGAACTCATCATTGATCAACACACGAAACAATTCAGCAAAACAAAATAGAAATGAATGCGTCTATTAGATACCTGAATGGAGTTATTGGATCCAACAACATCATGAGTGTGCGCCACCAAATGAACATCATCGTGCCCCCTTCACAACCCATTGTGCTTCGGTTCCACATACACACACACAGAAAACAGAACACCCAATACCCACATCACCAACACTCGAAATTCCGCCATTGTCGACAGTAAAACCTAGTATCACTCAACATCAACACATTAACACCTTTGTATGTATGTACTATTCAATCAAATCAAAAAGGGTAATAGAAAAACTAACAAATGCCCTTGTTTGTCGTTGTAATTGATTCAATTTGACACTGAATCAGATGAAGAACAAGGGTAGGGGTAGGTGAATGTGAGAAAGAAGAAGCCTTTGGTGAAGAATACCCGGCCAAAATAGCTTTTGACATGTGTGAAGAAAAAGAGGAAGAAGACGACTAAGAGACTACGGTGGTCTAAGGATTGTTATATGCTGTAAATTGTAATAGACAAAATAATATTAATAATATTAATAGACAAAATAATATTAATAAAAAATGGATCAACAAATAACGTTGATAAAATAATTTATTACCTGGTAAATCCATGTATTAAATTTCTGATAACTTCATCATATATTGCTCCCTTCAAAATTGTTATATTCTGCAATATGATTGGAACATTATTCATTTGGATCAAGCTACAAATCATAGGACAGAAGCATCAGAAAAAAATAATTAATACCTGCTCCTGAGAATAGGATATGTACCATCTAGACGGAAGATATATGCTACAACTGCCTCAAACATGAAAAACAAACCGTTATTAGGGTGGGGTGAGGGTGTCATCTTTTAACATGTACAAATGCACGATTTCCAGGCAATATAACAAAAATAATAGTAAAATGACATAACAACAACAACTGAATAATAACAAACCTGCAGCCCTGTAGTGGGATCATATCCAGCATAAAAGCTATATGATTGCTTCAAAGAGACTTCATTCTTTCATAAACCAACATCAGACAGATTAGACACACATTGAATTAGTAATTTAGATGATAATAATATATCTTAATCGACTCTTTCAAATATGAAGCATAACATAAACATAATCAAATCACATGAAACTTTGAGACTACACCATGTTATAAGTGACAAGAAATGACATGTCTTATAAATATATGAAACTATAAAATATTAATGTGCTTAGAGAGGTTCGACTATTAACATACTGTTAAAAGCTTTCCTTCTGTTGCAGAATATATTAACTTCAAATTTCCTGTGCCTATTTCTCTCTATCATCTTTTCCTGTACCAGTATGTTTGTAGAACACTTCTCTTTCAGAAGTTAAAGCTGCATAGTAATTTTGATCAGCATATAAGAAATGATGTTCAACTTGCAATCAATTTAAATTTACTGAAAATTCAACTTGCAATCAGTTTATTTTGAATGAAAATTCAGACATTTTACCTGTTTTTTTTGTGCTTGAAATGCTGTATATGCTAATAATCCAGAGGCAGGACACATGCTGTTACAACAAGCCAATATTTGGGAGTAGAACTTGGTGATTTACGCAGTGGTGTAGTAGTTTCTTATGGAAATAGATTCATTATTTACAGGGAGAATTTGAGATTCAACTTCTTCTCACTAGAGTCATACTATAATATTCTCACTCACAACCTGTTAGTTAATAATAAGAGATGCATGATATAAGATGTACAAAAAGAACCAAATGATCAAGATGCATAACGTAGAATAAAGGAATATTGCATGAAACCTAATGGAATACTTACTAGAAGTCTTATAACATCAGCCTCTTCCACCCTAGTGAGTTAGAGACAACAACAACCTACACTAAAAGGGACTATAGTCCATTTAATTTGACGTGCATATGCAGAATATAACATAACTTTTTTGTCATTTACTTGTGATTGGACATTATAAGAGCTAAAGCATTTCACTCACCAACTTCTTGCCAGATGATAGATCAGCTTCAGTTGGAGGGCAATTGCTTGTTCAAAAGTGGGACACTGGACATGAATGAAGAAAGCGAGAAGAAAAGTCACTAAAGACAAATAGATATATGTTTATTATATACAGATATACATATATGTTGCATATGTACCTGTTAAATATTGGTTGCTGGACTTGCACATCCAGGTTTTGGTGATAGCATGGAACCAATGATTCGGCAAACCACTTTTTCAGCCTGCGAGAAATGAAATCGATTCGTGAACAGTTTGCATGTAGAAAAAAAATTTAAAGCAAAAGTTCAACGTGTGATAAAAACAATGAAATTCGAATTGATTAGCACCTCCTTGTGACCTATTGAGAGCCGTTTTGCATAATCATTAGCAACATGTTGAGATGTACCACTAGCAGCATCACCCAAAAGTCTGTAGTGGGCCCTGTTTTATTCCTTCTCTTCATTACTTCCAATTGCCTTGCTTCTTGATAATAGTTGTTGTCAAATGAGTATCAAGATCAAGAATTTTATTTTAGTAAAAAAACCAAGATGCAAAATAACTAAAACCTTGTGTTACCCACCAGATAATAGCCATTCAACATTTTGACATGTCCCTTGCATGTCTAAGAAACAAACATAGCGCTTAAACTATCAGCAAAATGGAGAATGGAAATGTGAGTACAAATTAAACTGCCCCTATAATTTAAGGTTTATGAAGTATACTTACAAAAAATTGTAGCCTTTTTTGAGAGGGCAGGTGTCAGTTTCAGTATATTTAGCATCAGTGTATATAGACGATGTTGAATATAAAGCATTAACCAGACCATCCTATATGCATATGTAGTCAAATTTCAAAAACCAGAAAGGTAGAGGTGGCAAGATGAGCAGGTTAGGTAACGTGTGGAGCTGTTAGTTTTGGTATGGGTCAGGTTGGGTTGACCCACAACCTCTTTTAGATTCATTATTCATTTGGATCAAGCTACAAATCATAGGACAGAAGCATAAAAAAAATAATTAATACCTGCTCCTGAGAACCAATAGGATATGTACCACCTAGACGGAAAATATATGCTACAGCGGCCTAAAACATGAAAAATAAACCGTTATTAGGGTGGAGTGGGGGGTGTCATCTTTTAACATGTACAAATGCACGATTTCCAAGCAATATAACAAAAATAATAGTAAAATGACATAACAACAACAACAACAGAATAATAACAAACCTGCAGCCCTGTAGTGGGATCATATCCAGCATAAAAGCTATATGATTGCTTCAACGAGACTTCATTATTTCATTAACCAACATCAGACAGATTAGACACACATCGAAGTAGCAATTTAGATGATAATAATATATCTTAATTGACTCATTCAAATATGAAGCATAACATAAACATAATCAAATCACATGAAACTTAGTGACTACACCATGTTATAAGTGACAAGAAATGACAGGTCTTATAAATATATGAAACTAAAAAATGATAATGTGCTTAGAGAGGTTTGACTATTAACGTACTCTTCAAAGCTTTCCTTCTGTTGCAGAATATATTAACTTCAAATTTCCTGTGCCTATTTCTCTATCATCTTTTCCTGTACCAGTATGTTTGTAGAACACTTCTCTTTCAGAAGTTGATTGAAGCTGCATAGTAATTTTGATCAGCATATAAGAAATGATGTTCAACTTGCAATCAATTTATATATACTGAAAATTAAACTTGCAATCAGTTTATTTTGAATGAATATACAGACATTATACCTGGTTTTTTTGTGCTTGAAATGGTGTATGTGCTAATAACCCAAAGGCAGGACACATGCTGTTACAGCAAGCCAATATTTGGGAGTAGAACTTGGTGATTTACGCAGTGGTGTAGTAGTTTCTTATGGAAATAGATTCATTAATTACAGGGAGAATTTGAGATTCAACTTCTTTCTCACTAGAGTTATAGACTGCAATATTCTCACTCACAACCTGTTAGTTAATAATAAGAGATGCATGATATAAGATGTACAAAAAGAACCAAATGATCAAGATGCATAACATAGAATAAAGGAATATTGCATGAAACCTAATGGTATACTTACTAGAAGTCTTATAACATCGGCCTCTTCCACCCTAGTGAGTTAGAGACAACAACCACCTACATTAAAAGGGACTATAGTTCATTTAATTTGGCGTGCATATGCACAATATAACATAATTTTTTTTCCATTTACTTGTGATTGGACATTATAAGATGCTAAAGCATTTCACCCACCAACTTCTTGCCAGATGATAGATCAGCTTCAGTTGGAGGGCAATTGCTTGTTCAAAAGTAGGACAATGGACATGAATGAAGAAAGCAAGAAGAAAGTCACTAAAGACAAATAGATATATGTTTATCATATACAGCAAAATGGAGAATGGAAATGTGAGTACAAATTAAACTACCCCTATGACTTAAGGTTTACAAAGCGTACTTACAGAAAATTGTAGTCTTTTTGAGAGGCCAGGTATCAGTTTCAGTATACTTAGCATCAGAGTATATAGACGGTGTTGAATATAAAGCATTAACCAGACCATCCTATATGCATATGTAGTCAAATTTCAAAAACCAGAAAGGTAGAGGTGGCAAGATGAGCAGGTTAGGTAACACGTGGAACTGTTAGTTTTAGTATGGGTCAGGTTGGGTTGATCCACAACCTCTTTTAGGTCCATTTTTCAAAAACTTTAGAAGATATTAATGCATTAAATATGATTACAAGAAAAACTTGTTATAAGTTTATAAAATAAAATGACATGAGAGGTTGTATGCATTTAGGCGCCTTCCAACCCATTTAATAAATTCGACCCACTCCCCTTTCAATGACATAAAAGGTTGTATTCCGAAACCATGACTCTGCATATTGATATTTGAAATCAGTCCACATTACATGATTAATGATCCCCTGATAATACAAGTTAAAGTTCAAAAATCTTTGGTTAATATTTACTCTTAAGCTTATTTAATAAAATTTTGACAGATACATGTTAAAACATATACATCCAGCTCACCTGTGACAATGCTGCAGCCATGAAATCATTAACTCTTTCTTCAACATTGTAGTCAAACAAGTTGATGTCATCCCTCAGAATAAGAGAGTCAATTTTGTTACATGTCTAAATAAACATTCATAAACCTTAAAATTGTGTTTTGAAATTTACCTGGACAATTGGGGAATCATCATTGACTTCAAAGTAGAAACCACTAGGTGGAGGTACATAATTCTCAAGGAAAGCACCTGCAAGAATCAGTAAAGATTGATGAATTATTAGATCGTAATTCTTCTGGATAACCCAATTATGAAAATACATTACTAATGACAATAAAATTACCGAGTAGCCTGTTTTAAGCACTAATGATGGTAATAAATTGAAACACGAATATGAAGACGAACCAAGACTCTTGGAGATTTTATCCCTTTTTCGCTTAGCTCTATCTTGGAAATCAATTCAGCCAAAGAAAAATAGAATCAACTCCAACCTAAATGATCACAAGGACTAATGTTTAAATAAGTTAAAAGCATGTAACAAGATTATTAATTTAAGAAGCATCGAGACCCTACAACTACAAAAGTTAATGTCGAATCTTGAAATAAATAGCTTTTAGAAGAGTCAAGAGAACAGAATGAATGACCTCTGCCCCCAATAGATAAGCCTGCACGGCAGAAAGACCAAAGGGATCTATTTACCAACCAATCCTTGGTGTTACATTAAACTGTTCCTAAATCAATGTATGGTTGGTCGATCAATCATATCCTAAATCAAGCTACAAATCATAGGACACATGCATCAGAAAAAAATAATTAACACCTGCTCCTGAGAACCAATAGGATATGTACCCTTGGACTGAAAATATATGCTCAAGTTGTGCCTAAAACATGAAAAATCATACCCATATTAGGTGGGGTGGGGTTGGGTAGGGGGTGTCATCTTTTTACAGGTACAAATAAACAGTTTCCTGGCAATATAACAAAAATAATAGTAAATGGACATAACAACTACAACAACAGCAATAATATCAAACCTGCAGCCCCATAGTGTCATCAGATCCAGCATAAAAGCTATAAGATTGCTTCAAAGAGCCTTCAAATATGAAGCAATATGACTAGATAACCAAATTACATGAAACTTTGTGACTACACCATGTTATTAGTGACAAGAAATGACAGATCTTATGAAAAATATGAAAATAAAATATGATAATATGCTTATAGAGGTTCGACTATTAACATACTGAGAAAGCTTGCTTTCACTTCCAGAATATATTAACTTCAAATTTCTTGTCCCTACTTCTGTATCATCTTTTCTTGTTCTAGTATGTTTCTAGAACTCTTCTTTTACAGAAGTTGAAGCTGCAAGGTAATTTGGATCAATACATGAAAAATGATGTTCAATTTCAAATCAATATATTTTATATTAAATTCAGATATTTTATCTGGTTTTTTTGTGCTCAAAATCATGTTTGTGCTAAAACCCAAAGGCGGAACACATGCTGTAAATGCAAGACAATATTTAAGAGTAGAACTTGGTGATTTACCCATATATGCAGTGGTGTAGTAAGTTCTTATGGTTATAGATTCAAATTAAGTTATTACAGGGAGAATTTGAGATTTAAACTCTTTTCCACCGAAATCATAGACTGCAATCTTCTTACTCGCAACCTGTAATTTATAAAAGATGCATGATATAAGCTATATAACAAAACCAAATGACCAAGACGTATAAGAGATATTCTTACTCATAATCTGTGACAATGCTGCAGCCGTGAAATCTTGAACTCTTTCTTCAACATTGTAGTCAAACCAATTGATGTCATCCCTCAGAATAAGAGATTCAACTTTGTTACATGTCAATAAGTTAGTTACTAACACTAATAATATTGAAACAAACCTGGACACTTGGGGAATCAACATTGACTTCAAAGTAGAAACCAATGGGTGGAGATTCATAATTTTCGGGGAAAGCACCTGCAAAAATCAATAAAGATTGATGAAATTGTTAGATCGCAATTCTTCTGGTTAAACCAATGATGAAAATATAGTAATGGAAATAAAATTACACTTTCCTCTGTTTTCGGCACTAATGATAACAATGTTGAAACACACCAGTGAAGACCAAACCACGACTCTTGGATGCCCGCCGGATAACTTTTAGAAAATGTGCTTGGATTTTAAGGTTAAAACTCAAAACAATAGATACAAACAGACACAACCAAATAACTAATCAGTACCATAATCAGAAATCTATCTGATATAAATCAGTAGCAGGATCAATGATAGATTTTGGAGAATGTGTTTAAGGTCTAGAACTCAAAAAGCACAATGAAATCAAAGGATCAAGATATTTAACATGTTCAACATAAATAAACTTCTGATTTGAATGCAGGCTCCTTGTAGAACTCATCATTAATCAACACATGATACAATTAAAAAATCAAACAGAGGATGAACAAAACCAATTAGAAATGAATGCGTCTATTAGATACCTGAACGGAGTTACCGGATCCAACATCATCGTGAGTGTGCACCACCAAATGAACATCATCGAGCCCCCTTCACAACCCCTTGTGCAGTACCATATAAACCATATACTTTGATTCCACACACACAGAAAACACAAAAACACCCAATACCCACATCACCAACACCCCAAAATCCGCCACCACCAACAGCAAAACCTACTATCACTCAACATCAACACATTAACAACTCTATATACATACACTATTCAATCAAATCAAAATGGTAATAAAAAAACTTGCAAATGCCCCTGTTTGTCGTTGTAATTTATTCAATTTGACACTAAATCAGATAGAGAACAAGGGTAGGTGAATGTGAGAAAGAAGAAGCCTTTGATTTATCTTTAAATCAATTTGGTTTAAATTAAAATTCAAACATTTTACCTGGGTTTTTTGTGTTCGAAATCGTGTTTGTGCTAAAACCCAAAGGTGGAACAGATGCTGTAGATGCAAGCTAATATTTGGGAGTAGAACTTGGTGATTTACCTGTATATGCAGTGGTGTAGTAGTTTCTATAGTGGGCCCTGTTTTATGCCTTCCATTCATTGCTTCCAATTACCTTGCTGCCTGGTAATAGTTGTCATCAAGATCAAGAAATTTAATGAAACTTGTGTAACTTACCAGATAATAGGCACTCAACATTCTAACCCAAATAGGCCCACTTTTAAGTTAATGGGTTGAAACTCCACCTGTACAAATAAGACACTATGGATGCCATTAAATAAATGAAAATTAACAGCAACCATATACATGGTAAGGATTGATAGAGAAACTAGCCTTATTGACATAATGAATAGACCTGTCCATATGACTCTACATACTCATATTTGAAATCAGTCCTCATTGTCCACATTACATGATTTCTGCAATAATGTTAGCCTGATAACACAAATTAAAATTCAATAGATTCATTTAGGCAAAAACTGACAGTTGTTAAAACATATACACGTAGCCCACCTGTGACAATGTTGCAGCCACAAAATCATTAACTCGTTCTTCGAAATTGTAGTCTAACAAGTTGATGGCATCCTTCAAAGAAGATATTCAATTTTGTTACATGTTTAAATACTTTCATAAACGTTAAAGTTGTGTTTTGAAGTTTACCTGGACGATTGGGTTCATTATTCTCAAGGAAACCACCTGCAAAAATCTGTAAGGATTAATGAAATAGACACAATCAAAATAACTAGTTCAATACTTCAATAACTTAATCAGAAATCAATATGATGTAAATCAGTAGCAGGGGCAATAATCAATTCCGAAGAATGTGCTTGGCTTGAAAGGTTAAAACTCAAAACAACAGATAAAAACAGACACAATCAAATTAACTATTCAGTACTTTAATCAGAAATCTATCAGATATAAATCAGTAGCAGGATCAATGATCAATTTTGGAGAATGTGTTTAAGGTCAAGAACTCAAAAAGCACAATGAAATCAAAGGATTCAAGATGTTTAACCTTTACAACACAAATAAACTTCCGATTTGAACTCATGCCCCCTGTAGAAATCATCATTGATCAACACAAGAAACAATTCAGAAATCAAACAATGAACGAACAAAACAAAATAGAAATGAATGTGTCTATTAGTAACCTGAATGGAGTTATTGGATCCAACATCATCACGAGTGTACGCCACCAAATGAACATCATCGTGCCCCCTACGCGACCCATTTGTGCTTCGATTCCATACACAAACACACACAGAAAACAGAAAAACACCCAATAGCCACATCACCAACACTCGAAATTCTGCCATTGTCGAAAACCTAGTATCACTCAACATCAACACATTAACACCTCTGTATGTATGTACTATTCAATAAAATCAAAAGGGTAATAGAAAAACTTACAAATGCCCTTGTTTGTCATTGTTATTGATTCAACTTGACACTGAATCAGATGAAGAACAAGGGTAGGGGTAGGTGCATGCGAGAAAGAAAAAGCCGTTTGATTTGAACAATAATATATGGGATTATCATTATATGATGCAATATTATTTCAATAAATAAAGGATACAAAGCCAAAATAGCTTTTGACATGTGTGAAGAAAAAGTGGAAGAAGACAGCTAAGAGACTGCAGTGGTCTGAGGATTGTTATATACTGTAAATTGTAAACGTATTTGTAATAGACAAAATACTTAATACCTGCTCCAAATCATAGGACAGAAGCATAAAAAAAATAGGACAGAAGCATAAAAAAAATAATTAATACCTGCTCCTGAGAACCAATAGGATATGTACCACCTAGACGGAAAATATATGCTACAGCGGCCTAAAACATGAAAAATAAACCGTTATTAGGGTGGAGTGGGGGTGTCATCTTTTAACATGTACAAATGCACGATTTCCAAGCAATATAACAAAAATAATAGTAAAATGACACAACAACAACAACAACAGAATAATAACAAACCTGCAGCCCTGTAGTGGGATCATATCCAGCATAAAAGCTATATGATTGCTTCAACGAGACTTCATTATTTCATTAACCAACATCAGACAGATTAGACACACATCGAAGTAGCAATTTAGATGATAATAATATATCTTAATTGACTCATTCAAATATGAAGCATAACATAAACATAATCAAATCACATGAAACTTAGTGACTACACCATGTTATAAGTGACAAGAAATGACAGGTCTTATAAATATATGAAACTAAAAAATGATAATGTGCTTAGAGAGGTTTGACTATTAACGTACTCTTCAAAGCTTTCCTTCTGTTGCAGAATATATTAACTTCAAATTTCCTGTGCCTATTTCTCTATCATCTTTTCCTGTACCAGTATGTTTGTAGAACACTTCTCTTTCAGAAGTTGATTGAAGCTGCATAGTAATTTTGATCAGCATATAAGAAATGATGTTCAACTTGCAATCAATTTAAATATACTGAAAATTAAACTTGCAATCAGTTTATTTTGAATGAATATACAGACATTATACCTGGTTTTCTTGTGCTTGAAATGGTGTATGTGCTAATAACCCAAAGGCAGGACACATGCTGTCACAGCAAGCCAATATTTGGGAGTAGAACTTGGTGATTTACGCAGTGGTGTAGTAGTTTCTTATGGAAATAGATTCATTAATTACAGGGAGAATTTGAGATTCAACTTCTTTCTCACTAGAGTTATAGACTGCAATATTCTCACTCACAACCTGTTAGTTAATAATAAGAGATGCATGATATAAGATGTACAAAAAGAACCAAATGATCAAGATGCATAACATAGAATAAAGGAATATTGCATGAAACTAATGGTATACTTACTAGAAGTCTTATAACATCGGCCTCTTCCACCCTAGTGAGTTAGAGACAACAACCACCTACATTAAAAGGGACTATAGTCCATTTAATTTGGCGTGCATATGCACAATATAACATAATTTTTTTTCCATTTACTTGTGATTGGACATTATAAGATGCTAAAGCATTTCACCCACCAACTTCTTGCCAGATGATAGATCAGCTTCAGTTGGAGGGCAATTGCTTGTTCAAAAGTAGGACAATGGACATGAATGAAGAAAGCAAGAAGAAAGTCACTAAAGACAAATAGATATATGTTTATCATATACAGCAAAATGGAGAATGGAAATGTGAGTACAAATTAAACTACCCCTATGATTTAAGGTTTACAAAGCGTACTTACAGAAAATTGTAGTCTTTTTTGAGAGGCCAGGTATCAGTTTCAGTATACTTAGCATCAGAGTATATAGACGGTGTTGAATATAAAGCATTAACCAGACCATCCTATATGCATATGTAGTCAAATTTCAAAAACCAGAAAGGTAGAGGTGGCAAGATGAGCAGGTTAGGTAACGTGTGGAGCTGTTAGTTTTAGTATGGGTCAGGTTGGGTTGACCCACAACCTCTTTTAGATTCATTTTTCAAAAACTTTAGAAGATATTAATGTGTTAAATATGATTACAAAATTTATAACAAGTTTATAAAATAAAGTGACATGAGAGGTTGTATGCACTTAGGCGCCTTCCAACCCATTTAACAAATTCGACCCACTCCCCTTTCAGTGACATAAGAGGTAGTATTCCGAAACCATGACTCTGCATACTGATATTTGAAAAGAGTCTCCATTGTCCACATTAAATGATTTGTGCAAATAAAGATCCCTGATAATACAAGTTAAAGTTCAAAAATCTTTGGTTAATATTTACTCTTAAGCTTGTTTAATAAAATTTTGATAGATACATGTTAAAACATATACAGTGGTGTAGTAGTTTCTGTAGTGGGCCCTGTTTTATTCCTTCCATTCATTACTTCCAATTTCCTTGCTGCCTGGTTATAGTTGTTGTCATCAATATCAAGAAATATAATGAAACTTGTGTAACTTACCAGATAATAGGCACTCAACATTCTAACCAAATAGGCCCGCTTTTAAGTTAATGGGTTGAAACTCCACCTGTACAAATAAGACACTATGGATGCCATTAAATAAATGAGAATCAAAAGCAACCATATACATAGTATAGAAAGGATTGATAGAGAAACTAGACTTATTGACATATTGAATAAACCTGTCCATATGACTCTACATACTCATATTCGAAATAAGTCCCCACTGTCCACATTACATGATTTCTGCAAGTAACGTTAGCCTGATAATACAAATTAAAGTTCAATAAATTCATTTAGGAAAAAACTGACAGCTGTTAAAACATATACACGTAGCTCACTATTTCAGTAGTTTAATCAGAAATCCATCATTTACAAATCAGTAGCAGGTCAAGAACTCAAAAAGCACAATGAAATCGAAGGATTCAAGATGTTTAACCTGTTCAACACAAATAAACTTCCGATTTGAACTCATGCTCCCTGTAGACCCATCATTGATCAACACACGAAACAATTCAGAAATCAAACAATGAACGAACAAAACAAAATAGAAATGAATGCGTCTATTCGATACCTGAATGAAGTTATTGGATCCAACATCATCATGAGTGTGCGCCACCAAATGAACATCATCGTGCCCCCTACACAACCCATTGCGCATCGATTCTACACACGCACACAGAAAACAGAAAAAACACCAAATACCCACATCACCAACACTCGAAATTCCGCCATTGTCGACAGTAAAACCTAGTATCACTCAACATCAACACATTAACACCTCTATATGTATATAATATCCAATCAAATCAAAATGGTAATAGAAAAACTTACAAACGCCCTTGTTTGTCGTTGTAATTGATTCAATTAACACTGAATCAGATAAACAACAATGCATGGTACGGGTAGGTGTATGCGAGAAAGAAGAAGCCGTTTGATTCGAATAATAATAATAAAAGGGGTGGGTTATCAGTTACATGATGGAATATTACTTCAATGGATAAAGGACACACAGCCAAAATAGCTTTTGACATGTGTGAAGAAAAAGAGGAAGAAGACGACTACTGTAATTGTACGATGATTATTATATACTACTGTAAATTGTAAACGTATTTGTAATAGACGAAATAAAATATTAAATAATAATAATAATAATTGGTGTATCTTGAATTCTTGATATGTTACGAATCATTGAATTGTATTTGTTTGTTTGTTTACACCGTTAATTTGAGATCTTATGAGTAATCATCGTCATGATATTTAGATATCTTTTAACAACGTTTTAGATATTTTTTCCTTTTTTAAAACCTTTATTAATATGACTTTAGCTTTTCTTTATTTGGTTTCAGTTATTATAATAATATTTTAATGGGTAATATATTACACTTCGTATATAATTATAAATATAATTATTTTTGCACAAAACAAATATTAGTAAATTTGATGACAATTATAATTATATTTTTATACTTTTATATAATTGCAATTTGTAGATATGTTTATATATTTAAAATTGCTTTTAGTATTCTTTTGTATATTAGTAGTTTAGTTAAAGGGTCCCATTGTCCACTATCAATACCCACATGACATAACGACATCTTGGAAAAACAAAGCCTAACTAATGCATATCCTTTAAAAAATATCCATATAACAATGGTTTTACATCGATTATGTTTATCTCAAATGGTTAAAATAAAATACTCTAATATTATATAAAAAAATAAGTGAAGGTTTTGTGTTTAAATTTCATTTATGATAAAAACAAAAAATGGGTTATAGATGGGTTATAGATGGGTTATAGGGTTTTCTCATCTAATGTGAGTTTTCTTTTTTGTATAATCTCAGATTTCGTCCTTCATTAATGAAGACAATCAAATGAGATAATTGACAGTTAGCGATCCAATTTATCGTTCATAAAAATTTCATTGAATTTAAGAACGGAATCCAAATTCTAAGTGCAACGAATTCTTACCAATCAAACATAATAATCAATAAATTCATATTCACAATTTATATTTCATTAAATTTCTAAAAACCAAACGCCCCCTAGTAATCAAATTAACAAACTAGTAATAGTTTTAAAAATCTCAATAATGTTAGTTAACAACTAACAACCAAAACTTTAAAAAAGAATCACAACAAAAAACTAAATTTCTAATAAACTATTATTTCATAAAAGTCAGTCCACTAGTGTATCGCACATATCACAATTTACAAAACGCATAGAATAAGAGCCTTTTGTTTATAATTTGCAATGAGCTTTGTCAATAGAATTTTTTGTGTCAATAGAATTTGCAATGATTCTTTATTGGTATTCGCGTTTTAAAATATTAATTTACATGATTTTTGGGTTAACAAAGTAACTATCCCTAAATTACCAAGCGATTTAAAAGTTAAATTAAACAGACTGACGTAGAGGCCCTTCATCTTTCGTTATTTTAACTATTTTAACCATCCCCAAACAATCTAGAACTGTTATTGCCTATCGAATTGGATCCTAAATTAACGGTTTATTGTGAGCTTATCCATGCGGTTACACTCTTCGAATAGGAATTCATTTTTTGACCTGCATATATTTTCCACTAAGATAGAAAACCCTGTGTATTGCATTGAACAAAATAATAGTAATGTATCATGATGATTTAGAAATTAGGGGTAACTTTGTAAAATAATAACCAACTTTTAAAAGTATTCCAATTAAGTAACTCAAGTTTTAAAAGTGTTCCAATTAGATCACTCATTTTTATATTTTATACAAATTAAAAGTTATAACATATTTTTTAGCATGTTATACTTTTGGATTCGGTTAAAAAATATTTTTTTCTATCTTTTGAAGCTGATATAGAACGTTGACGTAAATTTTAGTCACTTTTTTTTATTTTTTTCATAATTAACATGTTTTTTATTATTTTTTAATATAATTTTATATATTGAAAATTCTAACTCCAATGTCTTTTCCATCATTACTTTCTTGTCATAATAAAATTTGGTAATGACTCGATTTGATCGTTTGGATGTTCAAGTTGAGAAAAATATGCATGAGTGACTAAATTAGAACACTTTTGAAACTTGATTACTATTCTGTGACATTTTTCCTAGAAATTATTAGTAATTGAACAATTTAATTGATGAAAACCAAACATTTTGAATTCAAAAAATGGGTATGTTATACATACACTCATATTGATATCTGGCACCCTAGATACGACTCATAAGAGCCTTTACGGACCTATTGGTCTGTAAATATCAAATCAGTCAATTCATGATTTTTTACGGCGACAAGACCGTAGTAAACCTTATGACCGTAAGTAAAATTCTGATTTTTTTTATATTTTTTAACATTTTTATCATTTATGATTTATTAATTAATAATATTTTTGGGTTTATTTTTCGCTTTTATAAAATACTTATTTATAAGTTATATAAATAAATGTTTTAGTTGGAGCATTCAGATCCTGTTCTTTATAAATTTGTGAGTGCAGTTGTAACATCCTGTATTTCTGCATTAATTAAAAAGTTAGCATCGTTACTTCTTGTATGGGCCTTGTTTGTCGTTTTGAATCTTTGAGGACTTGTTCTGCTTAGTAAACTTATTGTTGGTTAACAAATTTAGTTATTGGTGATTAATAACAAAGTGTTATACAAAACTTAATATTATAATGCTTAAAATGATTGTAACCTTACAAATAATAGTTATCAATATTATCAATGGTAATAATAATGCTTAAAATGAATTTAACAAAAAAAATGTTAATAATAATAATAATAAGAATTATTATAAAAGTAATAATCTCTAATAATAATATAATACTAATAATAACTTTTATAATAATAATAATAATAACAATAATAATAAAAACAATCTTCTTTAAAACTCAAAGTATGGGGGGTGTTTGGTAATTTTTCAAACTTGTAATCAAAAGTTTAAAACTCATGCGCCCAAACTTCGGGAGTCAATATGTAAACCGCCCAAACTGCAGGGACTGCTGGTGTAAATTATCAAACCAAACCCCCCCCCCCCCCCCCGATTTTCCGGCTGCCGGCTGCGGCGAGCTCCGGCAAGTCTCCAAACCCCATTTTAAAAACCGATTTGATCCAATTAAACCGCCCCTCGTCTTCGACTATGGGTTTCAAACCCAAACCCAACTCCAATTTGAAATTCCCGCTCGTTCCTTTTTTTTTCAAAACCGAACCCGTGCCTAAACCTTACCAAAATCCGAATCGAATCTTGCCAATTTCACAAAATTGAATCAAATTAATCATTTCTAAACTTAATCATTTCTAAACTTAATACGCGTCCTAAACAATCAATCAATCAATTATAATTACACAATTACAGCTCGAATCTCTCAAATTTGGTAAACGGGAACGCGGTTTCAAAATCAAACGAGTTAAGCTCGAATCAGGAAATCAAACCTATATATTGTGGCCTTTCGGTTCATTGTGGGGTTCCTAAACTCCCTGAACCTCCAATTTCACCAAAAACCTCCTCGATCAAGAAGCCCCAATTCGCGAACACCGAAGTTTGAGTCGATCTTGAAATCACACAAAGCTTAATCGAAACAGGTAATTAGAACCTGTTATTGACTCGATTTGGTCCAGGGATCAAAAGCCCCATGATTATTTGGGTGTTTAACATCGAATCGGAGGTCAATTTTGACCCTGTTGAACCTAGGGTTCATACAATTTGGGGGAAACCAGAGAGGCAGAGCTTAAATTCAATACAAACCAAAGTGAAACCAAGGCCTTGGCCCTGGTTCACTGGTTCCCGCACTTCAGCCCTCCAAGGGAGACCCGAGTTCAAACCCCGGGCAGCCCCTTTCCCCTTTTTCTTTTTCTGATTTTTTTCTACTTTTCTTCACTTCTTTTTAATTATTTAACTTTTTTTTTATTCTGAAAATTTCTAAAAATAATTTTATAAAATGCAGATTATTCTTTTATTTTTGTTTATTAATTTGTGACTAAATGAATTTTTATAAAATACCTTTGTATTTATAAATACATTATTGTATTTCAAAAAAATACAAAAGAAATGTGTGAACATAATACTTGTATATTTATATATATATATATATATTCAAACAATTAAATTGTTTAGTTATTTATACCTATATATATATATATATATATATATATATATATTATATATATATATTTACATAGCTCTTTATAATAGCTAAATCACTTATTATAATATACAATATTATAAATCGATTAAACGTACAATTAAATCAAGTTGTACTTATTCTTTCTCACACGCACAAATAATTAATTATTTCCAAGTATAAAAATCCACTCGTTCCATTTATTCGATCGCATCAATAACATATAATAGATACGAATAATTATTAAATCCTATTAGACCTACAATTAATCATCAAACAAATTATAACGCGCTACTTTATTTCGTTTAGGTGTGTTGTGACGTTTGTGTTGGATCTTATTCGTGGTTATTCTTATTTCATCTTCAAACCCTTATTAACAAGTGAGTTCTTATGCCCCGTTTACTTATATTTTACACCTTTTGAGGTGAAACATGTTGGTTATACAAACATACTCTTACACGCTTGATACTTATTATGCACGTGCAATTCTTTACATAGTCGTGGTTATTTGAATGTGTTAAGTTATATATGAGATGAGTCATATGTGTGCAATCATTAACTATGTCTAGCCTGGCGAAGTCTTAGATCTTTGGGCCTGACAAGCCTATTTGGTGCTAAAGTTGATGTATTGCCGACTCCTAGGAGCCGTATGCTTGTGCACTAGGGAACCAAATACACTTAGCTAATCATGCTTATTCATATGTTGTTCAGTCAAGGTTTGGTTGTAACTATGCATGTTCTATATACTTACTTATTCTGTGACCACTGACTAGAATTGCCACTTTTCGAGATACTTATTGTACTTAAAACCATGGGAACTCACCAACTTGTTAGTTGACCTTATTTTTCAACATGTTTCAGGTAATGTGCAAGTTTAAAGATGATTGAAGGAAATGCTTAAATTTAGGACTCGGACTTAGACTTAATAAAGACATTTGAAATTTCCTTCTATTTTTGTTGTTTGGGTTGTTTTGAGACATTTATGTATGTGGTGTTTGAAAACAATTAATTAATGGCATTTACATTTTAATCATAGCGTTATGTGGTTGTGAACAATCTTAACCCTCACATCTCGACGTTTCCGCCGTCAAGGTTGGGGTGTGACATGAAATGTTTGTAAGTAAATTATAAAAAAAACATTAGTAAGTTTTGTTATTTGAACATCAATCTTACTCTTTTTCTCTCTTTATATGTGTGTGTATACAGAGAGAAAAAAAAGAAAAATATACCAATAAGCAATATATGCATGTATAGAAAGAGATAGAAATGATAAAATAAATTGGGTGTATCAATAACATACACCTATAATAATCGTAAGTTTATTTTTTTTACTTTTATATATACCTTTAAAGTAAACTCAAATTTCTTTATTATTTTTTTTTTGCTTTTATAAATTACTTATTTACAAATTTCATAAATTAATTTATATTAAACTAAAAAGTACTATAACTTAATTAATTTTAAAATATTAAAATATATTTATTGAAAAAATAAAATTTTAAAGCAAAAAAAAATATGAAATTTTACTTACGGGCATAAGCCTTGTTACAGCCCTGTAAATTAAAGTCATTACGGACCGTAACATTTTATAAATTGACTGATTTGGTATTTGCAAACCAATACGGCGCCGTGAAAAAAATTCAAATGGTGTCCCCATAATACCTGACAGGATATTCGTATATCGGACCCCATTCAAAAATTTGTAAATATGTAAAACTTATTTTTCAATACTTATTGACTAAGAAAAAGAAACAAAAAAACAAGAGTGATATGTCACCAGTGAGTGACACGTATCTCGTCATTTGATATAAAAAAAATATTAGAGAAAATAATAGTAAGAAGACATCAGAAAATAACGTGTCTTATCAAAAATGTTTTTATTAGATAGTATCTATTTGAATTGAACATTTGCAGAAATAAAAGAACATATCATTAAATTTCAATATGGATAAGCAATTAAGCTTACAAGAAACTAAGTAATTGAAGATGCACTGATGCACACATTATCTTTTCTATATGATCATAAACTTCCAACTAGTTTCTTGGATCATAATTTTGCCAATATTGCATATTCGATCCAAAACTAGACGAACCGCCCTGAAAATCTGTAGACGAAGACATCGAAGACGACTGCAAGATATGTGGATAATAATCCATATGATCATTTGCACCCAAAACATACTGTGATGAGTAATCAAGAACATTAGGTGGTACAGTGTTGTGATACGGCGGTTGAGTCAGAGGTGGCGGCGGTTGTTGGTAGTGGGGGATGGTGGTTAGGTAACCTTGCTCAGACCTAACCGCTTGAACCCTTTCGGGGAAGTTGAGCTTTGCTTTGCTACCTTTGAACCGAAGAGCCGCTTCATCGTAAGCCATGGCCGCGTCTTCTGCGGTCTCAAAGGTCCCGAGCCACACTCTCGCGGCTTTTTGTGGGTCGCGGATCTCGGCTGCCCATTTGCCCCATGGTCTTTGTCTTACTCCTCTATAGTGTCTCTTCCTCTTGTTCACATCTGTTTATATAACACAAATAATGTTGTTCACATGCAAGAAAAAAACACATGCATGCAATATGTAATTAAATAAAAGTCAAAAATGCATATCATTCACGTGTTGCAAATAATTGAGGGTAGACATGACTTGAATGACAAGTATGCGTGTTCAAATGAAGAAGACACTACAAAACATTCTAGATAACAATAATTCAATTAATTTCATACACATATAATGTTAGTTGTAATAATCAAAATTAAGCTCTTAAGGTAGATTATTTTCATTAACACGTATATGTTTCTTTAGATGACAAACACATTACACATCACCTAACCTTATTTATAAATTTACATCTATATATATTATGCGACTCAAAACTTCAATCTTACATGAAGGACACTGCTATGTATAGACATAGGAGCACATATGAAAAAAATGAAAATAGGTATTTACGCATGTATATAAACAAGATGAAGCCATATATATGCATACACATGAGCATTATACAATGAAAAAAAACACATGCACATGTGTATGTAATTTGCAAAACTAACAAAAACTTTTGAATAGTAGTCATTTAATTAATTACAACTACGCAGAAATTTTGTATTTTGTTTTTTATACATATATTTATTTGGTTATATGAACATCATATGTGCGCATATGTTGTTACATGCATATATATGCATGCCAACAAGATTCGTTGACATGACAATTTGAGTATTTCTATTTATTAATCATGAGAATGCTATGGAAGAGAGGAGATAGGAGAGGAATGTAAAAAAATAAAAATAAAATTCTAATTAATGATAGAGAAAAATAAATAAATTGAGCGATAATAGCCCTACTATTCCTACATAACACCCAAAGTCAAATACATTACTCCAAACTCAAACGATCATTTGCTAGAAATCAACGCTCATTTAGATACAATGAGGGCTCATAATGCAAGCCCTAACCTTCAAATGATTATTTGACGAGTCTCCAAATGACTTTTTGAAAAGTAGAGGCTATAACACAAGCTGTAATCCTCAAATGACCGTTTAAAGCAACCTCAAACGGCCATTTGAAAATTATATGAGATTAAATTATCAAGTTGTATACAGTGGACCCCAACCAAATACATTCTTCCATTTTAGTTTATAAAATAGTTTACACTAATATTCTCACTTTCGCTAAAACATTTGTTCCTCATTCAATTTAAATTTCCTTCGTATTAATATTTACATGTATATATGTATATAAACTCACTATCAGTAACTAAGATGCAATAGTGCAATGCAATCTATACAAACAATGTGAAAGTGGTGATCATCACCTGGTGGTGGCTCTTGAACAACATGTGGTGGTTGATTTTGGGTAGCAGAAGAAGTGGAGTATGCACTCATATCACCATAGTTGTTGTTGGTGTTGTCGTTGTCGTTGTCATCACCGCAGATGACCTGAGAGAGGGCGGAGACGATGGCGTTCATGTCCTCTTGCGACTGAGAAGAGTACACCGGAAATTCATCGTCCTCTTCCTCCTCCTTAATCGTCCTCTTCCCTTGTCTTCTGCGAAACATCCTTCTACACAGTATATTTTTTATATTATATATTTGTTTATTTAGATATATATAGAAAATTCAAGTGAAAAATATTTCACAAGTAACTTCCACAACAAGAGTTAGAAGTAGAGTTTAAAAGGATGTGAAATAAATGAGTATATATAGTTGTGCCATGGCAGCATTTGCATGGTGTGAAACTTTGAATAATGGTATTGACGCGTTTCTCTTTATACGTACACATGCTTTATATAATATATATATAATTATATATAGGCAATTCATGCAAAAGATGTTTTTTTTAAATCTAGGTGTGTAGTGTATAACGTCACCAGCGTGTAACACATGTATTTCGGTCGAGGGTATGTGTACGTGGCTGTATGATTATAAGACATGACTACTCACCGATATATGTAGTTATTTTAACGCAATGTTTGTATTTCATCACACATTATATTTACATCAAAGTCGTCAATATTTTGTGATTGTAATTACGCAAGATAAGCACACAATTTATATAGATATTCACACAAACGCAATTTACTGGTATAATTACGTATGTGTTTTATCAGCAAATCACTTTAGATTAAATATGTGATAATACTATACTTAAAGTAAATATAATAAAAGATATTGATTTTACAATTAACTTTTTGAAGGATAATGAATTATAAAAAAAATTCTAACATTTAAAGACAAAGCTGCAATTAGATTTTACCTAGGATGAAATCTTTACAAATAAGACTTTTTCTGCTTTTAACCTCTCAGCAACTTTTCTTTAAACTATTTAGAATCATCACAAGAAAATATATATCTGATCAATGGTTTAGATTAATTTTACTTTGTGGTTTTTACACAAAAGCTATTATTGTAATAACTCGTCTAAGATTTAGAAAACACGTCTAACAAAAAATATTTTTAAAGGGCTCTATGATCTTATGCATTGAATCGAACTAAAGGAGTATGAATGTTTTTAAATTATCAATTAATTGACTAATCAAAAGATGATGATTAAATTATGCATGCGATTGAAATAAATGTACATACTTTAATTGGATATCACGACTTCGAATTTTGACATTTGTGCTATCACCTTTTATTCTTATTCTTTGATTCAACGCAGGAAATTTGAATTTCAGTCTTTGTTATATAGTAGTAAATGATATATAAGAGTATGTAAATATAAATTATGCATTGAACAAATGTTAAAATTATAATTTGGTGTGTATTACGTGTAGTGCTAATTCCTTAGATATTCTTTTAAATTATTTCATGAAATTACATTATTAAAAGTGTACCAAAGGGAGTCATAATGAGAGCACCCACAAGGATTACGTGGTTAATTAGAAGTGACGTATGTCAATGATCACACTAATGATCAATCTTGTTAAATCTAATTAGGGCGTTATAAAGGAGAAATTATACTATTAGGTCGGTTCCTACAGGAAGATTTTAGAATTTTACAAATGACCCCTAAAATCTTTCTTTTCTCATTGTTTAAACTTAGCTGGGGATAATATGGTTGTGTGAGTGAGGGCACGTTGATAAACATGAAAAGAAGAAAATACATAATTTATGTTTGTTTTATTTTAGTTAAAAATGATTTTTGATATAGAATATGAAATGATTTTATATGAATTCAAAGAGGTCAAAAAATATTCGGGCCAAATATAAAATGTTTATGTTTTTGTCTTATGTATTCTTGAAATTGTTTTACGTTTTGATTTAAATTTTGTTAAAATTGCATGGGTCAAATATGATATATTTTTATTCGACTATATGTATAGCTACTCTATATTCCCATGAAAATTTAGTTCGAAAACGAGTTCGTGTGATTGTAATCGTGTATTTTATCACGCCAAACATGACGTCGATCCCAACTCTTGTTTTTTTATGTACGTTTTGATATAATTTTTATTTAAAAAGAAATTGGTAAAATATAATACGTTTTCATTGAATGGTATAAATTTGCGTTACTACGTAAATTTACTTCGGAAACGAGTCAGGTCGGCTGTAATTTATATTTTATCACACTGCGTGCGATGCCGCGGCAGCGCGCAGCGGATTAAAGCTAGTTATTATACTATGATAACATAGTTTTTTCTCCTAACAATTTTATCAGGTAACTCTACCCTACTACTCTAAAATTTTAAAACTAACCTAACTAATGTTGGGTTTAAACTCATGATATCTCATCTAAAACATAGCTTAGGTTTGATAGAATAAGTTTTTAACCATTTTTCTTGATTTTTTTCCTTCATTTCTTTAACTGTTCATAACTATTATGTACGACTTTATTTGTTTTATAAAAGTTGTACCATAAAACGAGTGATTTTTATCTTTAAAAGGAGTATAGTATCATTATATAAAATTTTTAGGCTTTATAGATTAAATATCAATTATACTATAACGCTACCCTGTTATATATATATACCATGACAAGCTAAGTAATGGTGAGCTTTCTTCATATCTTGCGAGCATAATAAAACTCGTCGGGTTGTGGCTTTGCTGGTGCGAGTCGCGATCCCAAGTGTGCTTATGGCAGTTAGCCTTTAGAAAAAGTTTAGCAAACAGAGTTAGTTGCAATAAAATATATCAAGCTTCACATGTATAAAAAAACTAAAATTATTATATATTAGGGTGGTGGAGGCGTTTAACGGCTACCCTTACGGCTTCTCGGCTAAGCATGACTACACCGCCACCACTATACTGGCTTCCTTGTTTGGCTATGTGCCACGGCTTTCAAAACACACTTCGAATTAAATTATATAATCATAAAATATGACAGAAATATTATATCGTCGGTATACATAAGAGATCGTCTAGTGCATCTAGTTACTAACAATAATCTCCTTACATAGTTGCAAAATTCAAGTATATATAAATTTCAGACTCCGATTTTATCACTAAACTATTACGTCACAAATTTAACGTCAGGAAAGATTTGGCTGATAATATATTTTACATGTTTATTTCGATCCGTTGAAAAAAACCCTTTGTGTCTTGTAGCACAAATTAACGTCGCGTTGAAAAAGAACTATAAATCCTTTTACGGATTCCATAAAAGGGCTTGCGCGCGCATATATCATAAGACTCAATCCAGCATGCTCGCGGATGTCAAACAAAGTTAGATTCACAAGATAACACAATTGATGTTAGTTTGTAGATCCCCAGAATAAAGTGATAACGCGTTGTTGTTGTTGGTGTAACATGTTGATGCTTTTAGTTGCACGTGTATCGTTAACGATGTGCATGAGCAGACCACATGTGAATCTGATACCTAGCTTCTTTGTTACTTTTTACTTTGTTTCTTTAAAAGCTAATTTCTATTCAATTCGTCTAACATTTGTGTTTTTTTTGGACGATAATGTTTATTTTCACACATTAAAGTGTGATATAAATCCAACATAAATATGATAAAAACAAATGTGTATGCATGTGTGGTAGGGACTTTCAACTTTGGACACTTTTGTGTCTCATTGGATCATGAGCCATGGTTTCAAAGGTGGAAAAGTGTCGCCTTTAATTTATCGGATCTTGATATATTCCATGCGTGTGCTCAAATGGGTACGCAAGAAAAACATATATAGTGCCGCAAAGATTAAACTTTGGTTCATGCTAAAATTTACTGGTGGATTCAGAGTTTATTAGTCGAGGGTCATTGTAAGAATATAATCTACGTATTCTGCCAATTATAATTAAAGAGTCATAAGTTATGTTTTTCCAACAACAGTTTAACTATATGCGTTAAAATCTAACAAATTAATTTTGACGACGGAGAGTTAGACGACCCTTTTGACACTGATTTGATTCCACATGTGTGTAGGGGTGTTCTAAAAAGCTGAAAATAAATATAACCATATACTAAACCGTATCAGTTTCTAAAAAACCGAATTGAATTGTGAATTTGGTTTTTGGTTCGATTACTAAGAGTATTTGCATTGTGAATTTGGTTTCGGTTTTGGTTAGTGGTTAATAAAATCTTGGTTATTCATTTTGGTGAAAAACATTTGAGACAGGATTCGGTTTATATAACTAAAAGGTTCAAGATTAAGTGATTAACATTCATGCATCGTGCCAAAAAATGCAAAGTTGTTTATGCATTTGAAAACGCACAGTAAAATATAAATATTTTTATTGTTAGAATTTAAGATAGTAAAAATAAATATAAGATTATATTTTGAAAAGTAAAAGAATAAATAAAACAAAAAAATAAAAACAATAATAATTTGAAGAAAGTAAACTAACAGAAACTTTTTGTAATAACTCGTTAGAAATAAACGCTTAAGATTTACTGTAAAAACTTGAAAAAAAATTGAACAGAAAATAAACTATATAAAGAAAACCTGAAAATTAAAACTTAGACAAGGCCAAAAAGAAGAAGATAAATCATATCGAGTGGTTTTTAAAGCCAATCGACCAAAGTAATGTTAATTTTATTGTTTTTACAGACAAAACATAAAAATAAGAAATTAAGAATCTAAACTTAACATATACTAGAATTATAATTCGGTGGGTTTTAGAAGTGAAATAATCAAATATAGGGATTCAACAAGGTTGTTTGGACTTGAAATTGGTAGATATTGTCGGACGTGACAAGAGAATTCTGGTACAAGTTTCATTAAAATCAAAAGAAGTATGAACCCTAACTTTAGGTCAAGCACCTTTTTCTAAATACGTAAAGTCAAACTTAGACATGACAACAAGATATAGAGTACATGTTGGATAACAAGTGAGGATCATAATATGTCATCCAACAAGTTAGATTTCTTTTTCTTTTTTAACAACAATATTTTATTTCTAAGTTTTCTAAACTTGCTATTTTCATTGAAGTTTAAATCTGAACGGTTTCAAAAAGGTTTTTAACTTCTATCATTAAACTAACGATAATAACATGCGAATAGTTAGATATATATACAATTGAAATATATCAACTAAGAGCATCATTACTCCAAAATCTCAATAATCTATAAACATATTAGATAATTTGACACATCAAGAGTATTCATAAACTATTCTAAAACAATATATACCATCTAACAAACATTCATATGTTGTCACATTTTCGTTTATTTTTACATGTATTTCTTATAATCACTTTATTCATTATAATAACTAATCTAGTTTCTTATATTGTGTGTATACATATAAAATATAATTAAATATAAAAAGATTACTTTTGACAAAACTCTTTTGATTCATTTTAGGTCATATAAATGAGTCAAAATTATAAGGGTTGAAATTTATATCTTTTTAAAAAATACAAAATATCAAATAATCTAAAATAATTCATTACATAATATTACAAAAAGTTTAACAAGTTTATATACCAAAATGGTTTTGTTTAAACTATAATTATATATAGATTCTACGAGTTTAGTAATTTAATTTTAATTTTTCTTAATAAAAATTATATGTTTTTTCTATAAAATTAATCAATTTATTTTAAAATAAATAAAAAGATTAATTAAATAGTGAACTATTGTTTTCCTTCCTGTGGTTTAATTAAACTCGCTAGTTTAATCCAAACTAATTTTTTGCATATCGCTACTCAGGGTTTTTAAAAATTACTATTTTCATAAAAAAACATTAACTCTATTAATTTAAGATATTAAACATGTAAATTGACAAAATTACCCTTTAAAATACAAACCAAAAACCCTGAATTATATAACCTGTAACACTTAACCCTTCATACCACCAATATTGACCGCTTCTCCAACAAAGAGCTCACGGATTTGCTTTTGGTTGCCCAGATGAAAACTTCCCAAGGAAGTCACTCATCTCTAGATTGTTGCCACCTGAGCACGTTTAATTATAGAGTTATCATCTCATCCACAACCAAGACACCCAAAATGTTGGTGATATTAGAGACTAGACATTTCTTATGAATAGGAATTTCTTCTGTCCACAACTGATGTGGGAAAGATGTAGGATGTCACAAGCACACCCCCCCCCCCCGTTTGACTCATCGTCCTCGATGAGCCCGAGAAGTCACCATCCCGAACGGTACGAGAGTGGCTTTGATACTATTTTTTAACACATGGCCCCTCACACTAACAATATTGTCCACTTTGCGCACGAGTAACGGATTTGCTTTTGGTTGCCCATGTGAAAACTTCAAAGGGAGGTCACCCATCTCTAGATTGCTGCCACTTGAGCACGCTTAACTATGGAGTTCTCATCATCTTTACAGCCAATACACCCAAAACGCGTTATTGATATTAGAGGCATGTAATTTCTTATGAACCAAGAATCTCTCCTGTTCACAACCGATATGAGATTTGCCTAGAGTGTTACATAACCCCTAGCTAGTCGAATGGAATTGAAATACGATATAGGGAAGGATGACTAGACACGATGGTCTCCATCATACAACCCATTACCAACAACTTCCTCGCAGCTAGGACAAACCAACTTCATGATCCTCCACTACCGATGAAGCCAAAAATCTTGTGATTTAATTAATGATAAAAGGTTCGAAGATGGAAAGATGAAATGTCTGAAGTCGATTTCGTGAATAAAACAATAATACATTAATGAAATATTAACAGTAATAAGCAAACATAAATTAAGAACCCTTTTAAATGATGAATGTTTAATATTTTAAATTGACGGGGTTAATATTTTTAGATGTACATGATAATTTTATTAAAATATTGAGAAGCCAAATATTAAAAAAAATCATTTTTGATGAAATAAAGAAATCATACCAAATCATAGAGAAAAAAAAGATAATACACTCTTAATACATATATAAACAAATACTTAAACCCAACCACCACGAATTGATCCGGGATCAAGGACTAGACCCGCACCATAAGTGGCTGCCTCTGATTTCATCGTTCACGGCTATAACATAGACGTTATTGACTATAGTAGATACTAGGTTACAATCTCATGTAATACGCAGGCTAAATAAATTTATTGTTACATATTTATAATATAAAAAGTTAAGTCTTAAAAATTGTGTACCAGGTTAGTACCCCGTGTATTACACGAGTTATATAAATTAAAAATTAAATAGTTATTTATAAAAATTAATGAATTATAAAACGATTTTTGATATAAGATATGATTAACATTACGTACGAGTGATAAAAGAACAATATCCTATTTTGAATATTTTTTAATTTTTTTTTTCAAAAAATTTTTGGTTTTTAAACAACTTGTTTCAAAACAAACCATTTTTTTAAAAAGTGCCAAGTTAATTTTTTAAAAGTTTCTTATTTTATATAAAAATTATATCTATATGAATTGTATTTGTAGAAAGATCTATTTAAAAAAATTATATATGTAATATAAAAAGAATTTAATAATATCATTTATAATTAATGTGTTATTTATTAGGAGAGAGAAGCGGGAAAATAAAACTTAATACCTCTAAAATTATGACAAGTGACATACAAAAACCTTGTTTTATTAGACCACCAGGTTAGTCCCCGTGTAATATACAGATTTAATAAATAAAATATTATATAATTATTAATAAAAATTTATGTATTATAAATCATATTTGAAGATAAATTATGATTATAATTATCTATAAATAGCTACTTTATATAAATAAATAATAATGTATTTTTCTAAAACTTTTGTTTTATAAAATAGTTTTGATTTTTAAATATATTGTTTAAAGAAAAATGGATTTTTAAAATTTTGTTGTATTCTATATTCTATAGAATTTTTGTTTTTAAAAAGTGTGTTTTTAATAAACAATATGTTTTTAAATTATTAAATTATACGATTTTTAATTTAAAGATGGTATGAGTAATATTATTAGTATTTAATAATATTATTAATAATATAGAAAAATGAGAAAGATAGGCTAAAAACTTTTGTTTTATAAATAATTGTTTCACGCTTATTTTAGTTTTTATGTAGATAGATAGATAGGTTAAAAACTCGTTAAATAAACGAATTAAATATTAATGTAAAATAAATATGAATTGTTATAGTATCATATTTTAATGTAAAATATGAGTAAAATTATATATACATAATAGTTCAAGAAATAAAACTATTATACCATTTTTAACTATCTTATGTAAATAGTTTTATTTTTAAACATTCGTTAAGAATTTTGATAAAAACATTTTTTTGTTAAAATCTTGTCTTTTAAATAATCAGGTTTGTAATTATTTTGGTTGTTTTAATAAAGTTGTTTAAAATATTTCACATGTTTATAACTTTTTTAAGCAAAACGATTTAAAAATATTTTGTTTAAAAAATGTTGAGTGTTTTAGAAAATTTCATATTATATAAAATTTTAGTTTTTATTATTTAGATTTTAATTAAAAGATGTGATTTTTAATTTGCTTCATAAAAACTATTTTAGAAAAAGATAATTTGATTAAAAATTAGATAAGAGAGATAAACATAAGAATTTATAAAATTTAATATTTGATAAGAGAGAGAATTTATGGAAGTATTTAAATTATTATAATACCCTTTTTGAGGGAAATTTGATGTGTGGATGTGTAAGAAAATCACAAGTGATAAAAACATAGGTTAAGGATATGTAACAAAAGAAAACCTTGTTTTATTAAATGTTATAGATTATATAGATTAAATAAACCAATGTATTACACATTTGAAAATTTAAAGTTAACATATTTGAAATTTTAATTATGGGTAATTTTTAATTAATAAATAGTTATTATAGCATTCATAATTAAAAGAAGAGAGAAACAAAAAAACCAATTATTATAACCAATAATGATGAGAAATATTTAAATTTATTTTTATTTATTTGTATAGAGATTGTTATAACACAAAGAAAAACACTATAACCGAAAAAATTGAAAACAACTTATCCTAAAATAAACCGAAGAAAACCAAGTCAAAGTTTTGAATTTGGAAATTCCATATCTCCCTATTTCAAAATTCAAAAACTGGCAGTAATGCTTTTGCAGTTGTATTCAAAGTAATGATTCTTTTAGCTACAATAGTTCAATTTTAAAGTTAAGTTTCACATGCAAAAGTCAAGTTGACTCTTGTATTTATATGCATGCCATCATCACAATACCATGGATCCCTTCAACCTTGAATTGTAACAAATAATTAAAATAAATAATGTTTGAATATTTGTTTAAATTTTTCCTATGTCAGCAAGTAACTTCAATTCTCAACTTTGTCGAGTACTCAATTCTAATTTTTAATAATTTTAATAAATCAGCATATATTCCGTCTATAGAAGACTCTGAAGTAAGCAGTATCAAATAGTAATTTACTTAAGAAAATGACAACCTCTTATCAATAATTCAATATAGACTGCTTTGTTTATCCTCACTGAATCAGGCAGCTCATAGGTATCTTGATCAAGTGAAAAGCTAGTTAGTAATCAGGTTATTAACGTTGTTTTTAGCAGCAACAGCAACAACAACGTATCTAAGCTTTCAAAATTTTAATAGGATATTAATCAGAGTTTAGTTAAATAATACTTTACAGCTCAACTATATAAAATACCTATCATAATTATGTGGAGACACGTATAAGAGCATAAGCTTAAGAAGAATTGCATGTTTTGGAATAAACTATTCTATAATACTTAAGCTTGATCAAATATTTAACCCGCCCGGGATTGAGATTGACCTAAACACAAATCAAGTTGATTTTAAAACCTTTTCTTCGAGTAGCTAGGGGGTGTACCCAATTTTTGACTTAGCCTCTTAGTTCTCCTTTTACGTAGGGAGAGGGAGGGACATATCAAGTGGTGATGTTTGAACAAATATATAACGAGGTCTCATAATTGTTTTTCCCTATCACTATATTAAGAGGTGTGGGGGTGTCTTTACGCATAAATTTTTTGGACAAAATATGAACAAATTTCAACTTCTGAGCGAATAATAAGGGGCCCTTCGCCCCTGGCTGTATTGTTTCAAATGATCGAATATGATGCATGCGACATTAATCACTACACGCTTTGTGTAAAAGAATGTAGGTTCACCCTTCAAGTAGTGAAGATAGTCTAATTCAAAATTCTATGAGATAATTAGTAACTAGTTTTTACCAACCGCTTGTTGAAGGGGCATCACATGTGGCGGATAAAGTATATACTACAATCGATCCAATTCATTTTCGAACTTAATTAAAGTCTATGGTAACTCGAGTTTATACTATTGAATAAAAACCTATTATATTTGCTCCGACTATTTTTCAAACAAATGTATATCAAAGCGTAAGCCAACTGAAAACATACATAAAAAACACATGCAACGTAGCCGTATGCGACATGATAAAATAGACATTATAATTGTGCTGACATGTTTCCGAACTAAATTTACGTCAAAACATAGAGTAACTCAGATTTATACCGTCGAATAAAACATATACATTTGACCCGATGTATTTTTTTTAAATAAACAGAATACAATAAAAGACAAAAAGTATATGTTCATTTAGTTTCTAAAGTAACATATATACAGGAGTTAATTACATAATTTGTCGCTATGGTAAGATCGTTTTTCTAGTTTAGTCCTCAAGTATGATTTCTTCCTCACTTTTCGTTTTTCTAGTTTAGTCCTCAAGTATGATTTCTTCCTCACTTTTCCGGCCATCACCACATTACCTCCGGTCACCATTGAACCAACACCGACGACCACCGCCCCACTTGACTGCCTGGAGTGTTTTCCGGCCATCCAATCCGCCATTGCATCCTCTTGAACAACCACGCCATTACACTCTTTTGAACCACCCCCATCCCCATGCAACATATCAAGATTTGTGTGAATATTCGCTGGAGTGATGGAGATCATCGGAGTAAGAGGCTACGAAGACAATGTGACGTCGATGGTGGTGCTAGCTATCAATGGAGGCCTGCAACATGATTATCAGATGGGAGATGTGTGGCTGAAGGTGTTGGTGGTGGTTGGTGGCGGTGATTGTGACATCTCATATTTTCGTTAAGTTAAAAGTAAACTTTGTTAAATCTTAAAAAGGGCCTTTTATGCCATTTTGAAACTTTGGGGTTTGTTATACTTAATAATTAATTTGGTGATTAATAAATTAATATAATAATAATAACATTATAAGTGTTATTATGTTTGCTTATTATTAAAAAAATTTAAGGTGTTAATAAGCTTAAATAAAATAATAACTATTATTATTATTATAATAATGACACTGATAATAATAATATTAATAATAATAATATTAATAACAATAATAATCATAATAATAAGATTAATAATAATAATCATATTAAGAGTAATCTTGAAAAAAATAGAAACAATATAAGTATTTTTATTTTAAAACTTGTATTTAACTAGCTTTAGCATAAAATAATAATTTTTTTTAAACTTCAAGGACTAAATTGTAACTAATTAAAATTTAATTAAAACTTTAATACTCAAAAGACAACTTTTAAAATCGCAGGGGCCATATGTGAAAATTATACATAAACTTTCCCCCATCCCCGATTTTCCGGCGGCCGGCCGGCGATGCTCCGGCGCGGCGCCGGCAACGTTTAAACCACCAAAATGTAACGTTTTAATTCCAAAAAACCGTTCCAATCGTTCCTTCGCCTATTTCGAACTTGAATGCATCAATTAATTGTCTTTAATCATCGGTTATGGGTGTAATCGAATGAGAAACCGAAATAATTAACCCACCGAACCGTTGGACCATTAAACCGTAATAATCTTTAGATTAAATGAACCTAAACGACTACCTAACTACACCTAATCATTTACAACTCTCGATTACACATGAAACACACACAAATTGGCATAATCAAAGCTCTTTGAACCGCGACCTGTGCACACTCGAACACCATCAACAGAGCCTTATTACCTGAAATTGATAAGGGGTTTTTAGTACTAGTGATCATTAGAAGCTACCCACGAGTTTAATTGGGTTACCATCGTCAATCACGCATCAATCGTGCACCTGCGGCCGCGACTTGTTCTTCAATTGTTCATATCATCAATTTGAATCAAAACGGGTAATTAAACGTTTTATATACTCGATTTCACTTGGGGAATCAAAGCCCCATGTTATTTTAGTAAGCATTGTTGAATTGAGGTTCAATTTGATCAGAGTTGATCCTAGGGTTCTTTGAATTTGGGGGTTTTGTTTAAGTATGTATTTAACAATTGAAATGCGAATTCTAACGCGGCTGGAAGCCTGGTTCATTGGTTAAGGCGTCTCCCCATATCCATGAGGTCCCGGGTTCGAACCCGGGCAGCCTCATCTTTTTTTTAAAAGGCTTTTGGTCTTAAAATAATTATGGAAATTTATAATAATTATAAAAATAACTTTTACAAACTTCAAATATTTTAAAATCATCTAGCTAATTTTCTTGAAATTTATTTTAATATTTTAATATTATTATTAATTATTTTAAACAAATGATGTAACTAGTTCAATTTCTGGTAAAATAGATTTTAAATATTGTTTAACTTATTAAATTATTATTTGTTCAAATAATATATTTAGATTATTTCTCATAAGTTAAATTTAAAATATTGTTTAACTACTAAATAGTTATTTGCTCAAATAATATATTTAAATTATTTTTCTTATAAAATAGACATTGAATATCGTTATAACTCACTAAATCATTATTTGTTCAAATAACAAGTATAATTATTGTTTAAACGTGCTTATTTTATTAAGCTATGAGACTTTATTTTTATATAAATATTACAAACTTTAGTATAAATGTTATTCTTATTTCACATCTTTATATAAAATACAAATATATTGTTACCAAGAAAAATATAATTACATATTGTACTCCAACTTTGTTATATTTAGATTCATTTCTAAAATATTTACATATATAATTCTTCTAATGAATTAAAAATGTAAAATAATTACTTTATAAATTGTTACTTATCAAAAACCCCTTAAAACTATTGAAACCCTAATCCTTGTTTGAACGTTAACCTTATTATTAACCTTAAATATTGCTTGGTTGATCCGAGTACACTTAGCTGATCGTATATACTTTTAACGTTTGAGACTTGTAAAACTTTTGTCGAGGTTTGATTGTTGCATTGTTCATAACATCCCTAATCACTTTATTCACTAACTTATGACTTGAATTGCCATCTTTTATATACTTATGTATTGAAAACTATGGAATGCTCACCAACATTTTTATGTTGACCCCTTTTATTATTTAACATGTTTCAGGAATACCTCAAGTATGTGTTCTATTCTTTGAAGCTTATCACATCTAGGATTGGACCTAGAGATAAAATGGTTGATCATGATATTTGTAGTAGTTGTACATAATGTATCATTTGTTGAAACTTTTGCTTGTAATGTTACAATTGAATATTATGATTAATATATTTGGATTTAATAAATAGCGTTATGTGGCTGTGAACAATCGTAACCCTCACATCTCGACGTTTCCGCCGTCAAGGTTGGGGTGTGACAGTGATAGTAGTGGTGGTGAAGTTTTTGTAACGTGAAAAGATAAGATGGGTAACTTACAATTTTAATACTATTTTGTCTTTTAGCAAGGGGTATAATGATCATTTCACATTGTTATATTTAGTAAGATATCTTGTAATAAATCGTATTTGGCCATTTAGGGATTAAACTTAGAAAATAAGCTTATCACATGAACCATTTATGTAATTAACTCTGTATATAATAATAAAACTAAAACTTAGATGGAAAAAAACAGCTCTACTGAACCTTTGTAGCCAAGTAAGAAAAGTTCAGAAATCAATTTAACAATTATGTTGCTATTTAATATAGTATATATAATTTATGAATACACGAAAAAAACAGAAAAACTTTGAATTTTGTAACGTTGTTTTATAATGGGCTGATATTGTTTTCGGTGAAGTAAACAAAATAATATAATACAAGAAATGGGCTCGAGCATGAAGAAATTAACACACATGTGGGCTTAAATTTATGGGCCAACTTTTGATAGGATATTGAGAATAGTCAAGGCAGGTCCTGTAGAGGTACACAAACAGAGTTCAAAAATCAGCATGGGTCAAATTGCCTCTCACTCGAGAGAGGTGAGATTAAGGTTTCACTTGAGGTGTAACAAGTAAATTATATTTAAGTATGTTGGAATTAAGTTAAAGCAGTTGAAAAAAAAAACTAAAGAAGGTTCATAAAAAGATTACATGTTTTTTGAAAGTAGTGTCACATTTTAATTCTGTTAATGTTAAATAACGCGATTTTTAAAATTTTAGTTCGGGGTCTACTGGGGGTGGGGTCCATGAAGGTTCACTCTTAGGTGAAATCTATTAAAGAAAATTTGAGGTTTTTGAGGTGAAATCCTAGTTCATGGTTTTAGGTAAAATGTTACGTCAAAGACTTTTGATGTAAAAGTATTAAGCTATTTAAAGATTTTGTAGTTTTTTAAAATTAAATAAAAGTATAGATTGAAGTGTATAATTAAAACGGCATGTGAATCAACTATTATATAGAGAATAAATCTACATTGTTATAAAAGAAAAATAACTTGCATAAGTATAAATGTTGACTAAACCTTTTATTTGAATTAGTCAGACATTTGTTTTTAAATAGTTAAACGATATAATAACTCTTAATAGTTTAAATCTTTTAATGATTCAACACTTAATGGTTCAGATCTCTTATTGGTTCAGACTTAATCATTCAAATATTATCAAACAACCATTTAATTATTCAAAAATTGTCAAAAAACCCTTTAGTTTAGAACCTCTTAGTTTCACCTAAGGACCACGTAACCTTTTTTCTATTATTTTCATTTTTGTCTTCACCTTACCCTAAGAAAATGGTTTAATCCTTTTAACTCCACCCCACACATTTAGTTATTATTTTCGATGTTACAAGTGTAAATTAAAAATAATAAAACTAAATTTTATTCATAAATGCTCCCGTAAGAAATAAAACATTACTAAAAGTAAAACATTGTTAGAAACAAAACAGTTTGTTAGTTAAAATTAAAAAAATATACTTCATTGCTTAAAATAAACAAAATAAACCAATCTAGTAAATGTTTGAGAATATGATCAACCAAGTCCGACTAAAGCGAGTGTTACATTGTAAAGAAAACACAACAAAGCAATCTAGTAAACTACGAAAATATGATCAACCAAGTCCGACTGAAGCTCGTGCTGTATTTCTCAGTTCCGTATGTCATGTCGATTTTCTCGATATTGATCTCGTCGACTTCTTCATCTTGCACGTCCATTTTATCTTCATTGTATTGACAAATCGTTTGCTCCTCTTCTTCGAGAAACATACATGCAAACTTATGAAGAAAAAAAAGAGAATCATTGGTGTATACTTGTAGTGTTACTTACGTTTAGGGAAAAACAATCCAAAAATATTTTTTAATTTTTATTTAACCAGTGACTAACCATTCACCAACAGCTAAATCATCTTCTCTTCTCACGTTAACTATCACACCCGATACACACATGGGGGGAGGGGTTTACGCACGTTAAAATGTGTCATGTCACCCCTAACGACGCGACTTATGATACACCTATCAGTCTTATTCGTTGACAGTTGCTTTAAAACCCGAACTCTATTTATGTGTGTATCTTTTTATATTATTGCTCTACAAAGATGTTGCAACAGCTAGTTTATTGAAAGAGCATAAGGTTTAAAGAAAGAAATGTGTAACAGCTTTGACAACTATACCAAACCAACCTCAGATGCTTCATTCTCCCCTTCTTCCCTGTTTCTTTAAGCAATTTTCATCTCTCTTTCTCTCTGTTTTCTATTTATCAATTCCCCAATTTCATCTGAAAACCTAATTTGAACAAAATGGTCTTCACCAATTATTCAGATTCCAACAACTACTTGTGTAATGACATTCCAACCGTCTCTTTACCGATTTAAGTAAACGATACTTTGTGGGTATTTGCTCATTGCTCATAAAGACTCTCTTTTTGCACTTCTTGTTCGTCGATTTGAAGGGTGATTGAAGGTGTCTCAGATGAGTAATTTGAGTTGGGGTTTTGTTGTGCTGTTTTTTTCGGGTTTTGTTTTGAATCTAGATGCGTTTGAGCTTCGTAAAGGTCAAAAAACCGAGAGAATTTCAGGTAATTGATTGATTTGTAGTTTAATCGTTTCAATTGTGTTTGATTTTGGTGTAGTGTGATTGATGATCAGTTGGGTATGGTTAGATTTGGAGATTAGGGTTCGTTTGAAGTTCATATGAGCCCATTTGATCTGAACTATTGCTACCATTTAGGATATATTGCAGCTGCATAATCATTGACTCCTAAAGTTGCTTACATATTTCTGTTTTTACTGTGAAGTATGAATTTGTTAATTTTTTATAGAGTGGATTATATGAAAGGAGAATTTAGGATCAACTTATCTTCTATAAGTTGTTCTTACTGGATATTGTACCTTGTTATTTATGTTGTGAGTTAGGATTGACTTTGAAGAAAGTGATGTTATGATCATACCGTGCTAGTTGTTGTAAGTTCAACCTGAAACTTCAATATGTATATGTAGTATCAATGTGTAATTTCCATTAAACTCGAAGAAGATGGTTATGATTTATGAAAATAGGTTAGTGGATTTGGAAACGAGCTATTAGTGAATGGAATTCAAAGTCAAATTTTGAATGAACAAGTTTGCATTGCTTGATTTGTATGCTACTTCTTAACAGTGGATGAAACCATCATTTAAGTATTCAGATCCAAAAGTCATAATTACCAATAAATGAAACATTTTGTGTTAATGTTAGTTCAAATTGTGCAATAATAGGTAGTGCTGGGGATGTATTGGAAGATGATCCAGTTGGAAGGTTAAAAGTATTTGTTTATGAGCTACCGAGCAAATACAACAAGAAAATATTACAAAAAGACCCTCGATGTCTAAACCACATGTTTGCTGCTGAGATTTATATGCACAGATTCCTTTTATCCAGTCCTGTTAGAACCCTTAATCCAGAGGAAGCCGATTGGTTTTACACCCCTGTATACACCACTTGTGATTTAACACCAAATGGTCTCCCGTTACCTTTTAAATCGCCAAGAATGATGAGAAGTGCCATTCAACTTATTTCTTCTAATTGGCCATATTGGAATAGGACCGAAGGGGCTGATCACTTTTTCATTGTACCACATGATTTTGGTGCTTGTTTTCATTACCAAGTATGGACCCTTATCTTTCTTAGTGTTGTCTTGAGTAGAGGTGGCATAACAGGGTTAGACGAGTTAAGTAACACATTAACAGGTTGGGACGGGTTGATCTGCCCCTCATTACTTTTGTCCAAACTTTTAAGAATCTAATTACAAACTAGCATGTCTAAGTTGATTACAAAAATCATATTATCTCAATACGGGTCTATTTTTTTTTTCTTTTATATAAAATGATTCAGGGCACCTTGGGCAAGTTTTAACCCTTTTGTTTTAGGCTAAATATATATTTTTGGTTTTACCTGATTTGCCCATTAGAGAAAACGTAATCCGAATCAACCCATTCATAGATAGATGTGTCAATTGCCATTTCTAGTCGCTAGGCATCTTTGTGTTTATTTTTAGGGGGAATATTGGATTGCTTATTTAAAAATAGCTTATGCTTATGCTTATAAGCAGAATCAGATAATCGGCTTATTAAAAAACCTAATTTATCTTGGGGGTAAACCTGTAATGTTGGATCCACCAACGATGATCAATTTGACATAAGCAATTTCAAATGCTTATTAATTGGAGCCTCTTTCACCCTAAAATAAGTATAGCAGCATAAAGACTTTTTTTCATCCAAATAATCAAAGTGCTTATCTGCTTTTATATAAGCCATAAGCAGATAAGCTATGTAAATAAGCAAATCCCAAACATCCTTTTAGTGGGTGAGATATTTTTAAAATATCATATTTTGTAGGAAGAAAAAGCTATTGAAAGAGGGATTCTTCCTCTACTCCAACGAGCTACTTTGGTTCAAACATTTGGTCAAAAAAATCATGTTTGTTTAAAAGAGGGCTCAATCACAGTGCCCCCATATGCGCCTCCTCAAAAGATGCAATCTCATTTGATCCCTCCAAGCATTCCTCGATCCATCTTTGTCTACTTTAGAGGCTTGTTTTATGATGTTGGAAATGATCCTGAAGGTGGTTATTATGCAAGGTAAGCATCTTTAATACTCTTAAATTGCTAGGTAATGGGTCAAAATGGGTAAATAAGTCGGGTTTATCCACCAACACTTTTATGTCCTATCTATTGAATTTAATAGATAATTAATATATTAATAGAAGATGTTATTTAAATGATCCTGAGTAAAGCAATTTCGGAGATTGGAAAAATGCATGCATACTTTAGTCTTTAGGTGAGTGTTAAAAAGTTTGACCTTGTCTAGCTGTTCTTTCTTGTAATATTATCCTTTGACCTGCTACCCAACATCCCCGACCCGCGCATCTTGTTACTTCTAATTTGCTCTCCAGTTTTGCATCGTTTTCTCTCTCTGAGTTTGTATGAAACAAAATGAACCTTTTTTAATCTTTCAGAGGAGCAAGAGCAGCAGTGTGGGAAAACTTCAAAGACAACCCTCTATTTGACATCTCAACAGAACACCCAACGACATACTATGAAGACATGCAACGAGCTGTTTTCTGCTTATGCCCACTAGGGTGGGCCCCATGGAGCCCACGGTTGGTTGAAGCAGTTATATTCGGCTGCATTCCAGTCATCATAGCAGATGACATCGTCTTACCTTTCGCTGATGCAATTCCATGGGAGGACATCGGAGTTTATGTAGATGAAAAGGATGTTCCAAATTTAGACACCATTTTGACATCAATTCCAACAGAAGTCATTTTAAGAAAACAAAGATTGCTTGCTAATCCTTCAATGAAACAAGCTATGTTATTCCCACATCCCGCTCAATCTGGTGATGCTTTCCATCAAATCTTGAATGGTTTGGCGCGTAAACTGCCTCACGATAAAAGTGTTTATTTGAGGAAAGGAGAGAAGGTTTTAAACTGGACCGCAGGTCCTTTAGCTGATCTGAAGCCATGGTAGCTCCTAAATATGTTTTTGAGTTTATAAAATGTTTGGTTATAAGCAAAATCAATGGCTGAACTCATGGAGTTGTGCAAGATTTTGAGGGATTTTGTTGGATTTTAATTTTTTTAGTATCTTTACATTGTAATCGATCTTAAAGGGAATTGAATATTAGTTGGACCTTATAGACTTTGCACATTTGTTCTTATCATGGTTGACGTTGTATGTATCTATGCTTTTCTTGTGTTTCTGTTGGTATAGTTTGGGGTGTGTTTTTATATGCTTTAAAACTCATTAATGCAACTTGACATCTTAATGAGTTGACTTTTTTCTTTTTTGAAATAATAGGATTTAATTAATAAAAAAGTAGCAAGATGCTAGAACCATTCCAAGAAACATATTTAGAAGAAATGCATCGTACTAGAACACCGATGGGACCAGTCTAAATCTTTTGCCTTAGCTCGGTTCTTGATCCAAATATAAGTTGTAGTTTTGATCTCCTCAACAATCTTTTGTGGGTGAGCATTCTTGTTGTTAAACACCTCGGTTCTCATCTTTCAAGTACACCAAACTCCCAACCATTACGACTTGAGATTAGTTTCTTGATGGGAGGTGCGAGTTGTAATGTACCACACAACTCGCGGAGATTTTTAATGTCACACCATAACAAAATCCCATCCAAACTATCCTTAGCAAATGGGCATGAGAGCATAAGATAGTTCCACAATCTCCAAAGAATTCAAAAACCAAACACAATCCAATGCGTTCCAAGCGATTCCTGTTTTGTGCAATCCTTCTTTTGTTGGTATCCTATTGAGAACCAATCATATATGATATATAGTAATGGTGATAAATTCGACTTAAATATATAATAAAAGACAAGTGTTTACACATTGAATCTTGCGCATGTAAGAGCCTTGTGCACCAGGTTTGTTCTTTTTATAATATATCTAAACTAAATATATCACCGGTAATACTTTAATAATGTTATTTTTTCCACCTAATATTCTTAGTTTTTAATTTACACATCTAACCAAATCTATATCTAGATTACGTGATGTACTCATTAGCCGTTACAAGTAGACATGCATATAATCATATCTTAAATGAGAAAATCACAAAAACAATCATCTTTTAATATACTTATATCTAATGTATCATTTTTCTTTTCGTTTTCTGAACCTTTCTTTGTTTTACGAAAAACATGATTTGGCTCAGTTCATCCATTTTTATTAATTCGAATATGTATACGTTGAAAGAAGCTTAAAAAATAGAATAATATCAAAATCACGTACAAACAATGTCTAGTTTATAACCAAAAACAAGATTCTTCTATGCATTACAATAATTTTTACACCAAAAGTTATCAGATAACAGAAGTTTCATAATCAAATCAAAACTGTTTTTCCATATTACCCGTAATCAGAAATGTATCTCGCGCCTTTCAGCAAAAAATTTGCCACTAATACGCATATCTGGAAGCAGTGAAAGCCATACTGCTGTATCAGCACCTTCTTCAGGTGTAACCTGGCCCGCCCAACCAGTCATGGCGGTCTTGACCCAACCCGGGCAGTAGCAGTTGATGTAAATCTTTTCACCTTCGGGTCGACCCGCGAGTTCACGGGCCACCACCCTCGTGTATGCATTGACCGCCACTTTTGACAGTGAATAATCTGTATTGTTTTGTGGCCATCCTGCAGTGGTCCAACTCCCATCTTTCACTTGTTCCAAAAACTTGTTCACTGTTCCATCAATCAACTCTTCTGATATCGAGTCAGCATCTTCCAGTTGTTGTCTTAATGCATCATCAGAAATCCTCTAACATCAAATTTTATAATTACATTCAAGTGATTCAATTTTAGGAATAAATAAATCCAGAATGGGAAGTTAAACTTAACTACATACATTCTTCCTGCCATTAAGTCTTCCCAATCGTGAGCTCACTGTAACAATCCGTGCGCCTGCAGGGTTAGCCTTCATCAATGGGATTGCAGCTTTGATCATATTTTTGGTGCCAATATAATTGATGGTGATAACTTTTTCAGCAAATTCGACAGAATTCTCTGAGCCAATATTATGATTGAATCCTGCATTGTTTATCTGCATACAATTCAAAAGTAAAGCAAAAAGACAACATTGAACTCATTCTTACAATCAAAAACAGATGTGTGATGTGATGATATTACCAGAATATCTATACCACCATAGTTCTCTTTCACCCAGGAGCAAAATGTATCAATCGATTCTTGATCTATAACATCGAGTTGATGGAAGACCACTTTTAAGCCTCCTTCTTGTAGGACTTTTGCTGATTCTTCACCTACAGCAGTTTCTCTTGAAGTAAGAACCACGGTTAACCCGTGCAATGCAAGCTGGTGCGCGATCTCAAATCCGATTCCTCGATTTGCACCAGTCACCACAGCTACAGTTTCAGCAGACCACCACCTAAAGTTTATACAGTAATTAAACTCTATTAACACCTAAAGTTTATACATTATTCTAATAAATGCTTCAAAATTATGGATTCGAATGGAATATCAAAATGTGTGATGCATCCATGAAGCTGTAGCAAATTGACGGCCACATTTTCGTTCATATTGAATCAATATGGCATTATTTACAAATTCAAGCTAACGATTCCGTTACTGTGTTCCTAAATTAGATTTTCATACACGTTTCATCTATTTGACTACATATGAACTTCAGTTTTGTTATAAATCAAACACCAATACATTCCAATAATCATATATATCATTGAAACTCTAACGAATTAATACTGAATCTCGCAATTGAAAACTAAGTCGTATCATGCATCACAAATTCTTACAATTACAGTACAGCGATTTTATAAAATTAGGATTCATACAAACTTCAGTTTGATAGAATGTTAATTCGTATTATGAATCACAATTTCTTACAATTACAGTACTGTGATATGAAATTAGGATTCATACGAGCTTCAGTTTTGTTTAAGCTCAAATAATCATACATATCCTAGAAATTCTTACGAATTCATGCTGAATCTCAAATCTGAAAGTTAATTCGTATCATGCATCACAATTTCGTACAATTACAGTACTGTGATTTGAATTTAGGATTCATAGGAACGTCAATTTTGTTAGAAATCAAACACCATTAGATTCCAATAATCACCTATATCGTTCAAAATTCTAACGAATTCACACTGAATTTCAAATCTGAATACCAATCCATATCATGCATCACAATGTCTTACAATTACACTACTACGATTCAAAATTACGATTCATCGTTGCAGAAATTGACACATCTTAACAACTAAATACGATCAACGAATCAAACGCATACCTCTGATGATCGGAATAAGGAATCGAACGGATTAGAGAGATCTCCTGACGACGCTTCTCTCTGCGCTCCTTGGCTCGCTCCTTTTTATCCATCTGTTTCTCTGCATTATCCATTGCATCAATCGGATCAAATCAAATCAAATCAAATCGGATTTCGATCATTAAATTTTGATAATAATCAACAATTGTTAGAGAGAATGATGATGATTTGAGAGGTGTAAAAAATACGAACATCCATGCAAACCGCTAACTTCTGCGTGACCTCCGGTGAATTTGATGATTATCTTAAAAGGGTTGAAGAAAAAACTATTTAAAACTTAAAAACTTTGATGTAGGAAAATTTAACGACATATAATTGGAAGCATCTTAAAATTTTATTCACCTAATTATAACAAATAAAAATACGAGTAACCTAATTAAAACGTTACTAAAATTTGTTTATTATTTTATAAAATTTTCCTTAGAAAAATTCTATAAATACTCATTTACTAGTTTATAAAATCATGTACCACATGTTTTTAAAATAAAAATTATAAATTATAGTTAACAATTAATATTTAAAAATTATAAATAACTTCTAATAGAATATAATTAAAAGTTACATATATTTAACTACCTTAAATAATAAAATGATAACAATGTTTTTTAACTTTCGTATTTGCAAAATTTTGATTAGAAAAATATTTTTTAAACGGTCTATTTTTTAAAAATATTATTTTTGAAAAAAATGTATTAAAAAGTTCATTTTTCATAATTCTTTTTATATGTTATGTTCTTCTTTTTAAAAAGAAACATGTTTTAATTAATTGAAACTGTATTATATTTGAAAATGATATATTATATTCTTAGCATTTAATATTATCATTAAAAGGTTAACTTTTTATGGTAGTAATATGTGGTAAAATAATTATAACAAGATGATCGTGGGAAAAGTTATGCTAATTTGTTATATTAGATTGGTTTTATTAAGCTCATGTGTTACACGTTTGAATAAATAAAATATTAAATATAATAAATATTTATTAATTACAAAATGATATTTTGAGAAAAACTATTAATGAAATTATGTAGTAGAAACTATAAGAAATAAAACAATAATATTAACTTTTTAATTTTTTTTCTAAAAAATAAATATTTTATTAAATAAAACCATATTAAAACTAATATTTTAAAAGTTTCTTACTGGGTAACTCTTAGTTTTAGTTGTTTTTGGTTTATAAAAAACTACCTTTTTAAAAAACAAAATTTTAAAATATTCATAATTTTTAAAAAGATTGATGTTTTAAAAATTATTATTTAATATTTTTTTAAAAATAATATTAAGCAAAAGATACATATCTTAATTTATTAAAACTATTTTTAATCTAAAAAAAGAGTTAAATAATATTATGAGTAATTAAGATAATTATTTAATAGAAGAAAGAAACGAAAAAAATTTAGTCAAGAGAATTGTGTTGTTGTCATATGTCTTTTCTAGTTACTATTTAATTAAAGGAAAAACTTCATATTTAACTTTAGTTTGGTGTTTGAATCTTATGTAATTAACCTAATTAGCAAGTAATTGTTTTTCTGACCATCTCCATCCATCAGTGTAACACCCTCACGAATTTGCTTTTCGTTGCTCAGGTGAAAACTTTCTAAGGAGGTCATTCATCCCTGGATTGCTCCCATCTGAGCACGCTTAACTGCGAAGTTCTCCTCTCATCTACAGCCATTACGCCCAAAACGCGTTGTTGATGTTAAAGGCCAGACATTCCTTATGAACCAGGAATCTCTCTTGTCCACGATCAATGTGGGATATGTGTAGGGTGTCACAATTAGCACCATCAACCACCCTTCTCATCCACAGCTCCACCTTCGAGCACTCTTCTCCCTCCACCTTCGACCACCTCTGACAACACCATCACTGTCGTCCCCCACCATCGTCACCACAAACATTTTCGACCCACCCAAATCCCCGCCCCCTCATCTGCAACCCACCCAAATGTCCCATCACCTTCAACTCCATCACTTGTGACCCCTTCATCTCTGCCCCATCATCTTTGATCATCATCACCCACCCAAACTTAAGCTTTTTAAGTTTTTTACTTGCTATTCAAGTTAAATACATAGGATTGAAACATCAAAATAAACTTTAGTGACCTGATTGAAACAAATAAATTTATAAGTAACCTAATTAGAATAATTTTAAAACTTGGCTACTATTCTACAAAGTTACCATTTTTTAATAGTAAGATTTGCATTTAATAACATCATTAATGAAATGAATTTCTATAAATCATTACGAGAAAATGACACTATGAGAAAATGACACGTGGCAAAAGATATTTTATTTTATTAGATTAGATTTTAAAAACCTTCTTAAAATATCCTTTGAAAATATCATTTATTTATTATGTCTCCACTAAATACGAACGAATACAGTGTAAGGTCGCCTAAACTTATTTTCTAAGATCAAAACAATGGCACATGTAAACATGTTGAAGACTTATCTATATCATAGAGTCGTCAGCCGTATAATGTATGGGTTGTCAACAAAAAAAGAAGTTGGTCGAACTTTGAAAACATTTTTTAAAGTTTTTTTATTTACTCATATTTTGTTTTTCTTTATTATGTCCCCACTAAATACGAACGTTATGATATAAGTTTAACCCAACTCGAATTTAAATAAAATTTATGTTGGCATGCATATAAAAATAAACATGTTATAACGATATATTTTAGGTAAAATTAATAAATTGATATAATAATCAATATAATTGTGGTTGGACGCCCATATTACATGGGCGGACAACCCTATAATATTAGTGGGTTGCGTCTATTTTGACACATTGCATTTGTTTGATCTTAAAAAAATTTGAGTGATCATATTTTAAACTTGTTTACGTCCGTATTCAGAGAGGAAAATGAAGAAAATATAATTTAAAGAGACATTTTAAGAAATTATATAGTTCAAAATGACAATCTTGGAATTTTTCATTAACAAACATCTGATTATTCGTATTTTAGATAACAATTGGCGAGACATCACATTAAATTAAAAAGTAAATAAATAAATAAAGCGTAAAAAGGACCTAGGACCTCACATAAGCATGTAACTTTAGATTGATTATTCCAAATGACGAGTGTTTTTATATCGATCATCAAATAAGTACGAAAAAAACAAAGAATACAAACAAAATCTAGTGTTAAACTTAAGAACAAATATGATTTTTCGTCGTGACGGAACCTTAATACAAAGATTATCTCGAAGTGATGTAAGTTTTTGTTACGTGTCCAGTAGGCCCAAGGCCATGCCATCGTAAATCATGCAAGCCAATTAAAGGGGATCCCATACAACTTGATTGGTGCAAGTCAAACTTTATTTTTAGGAGTGCTTTTATTTTCTTTCCAGTGTACTAGAATAAAGGAGTGATTTGGTTTACTACCATTCATATCCATATAAACATAGGATCTCAATTAAATTGTAATATTGCATTGTATCTCTATATATGGAGGACTTTGCATTCTGAAAGGTATGGAGGAAATTGATCCATTCTCATCTTAATTCTTTTCTAGCTCTCTCTCTTAATTTCTTTTATTTTGAATAACCGATCGATCCACATCAGTGATATCAGAGCGGTCTTGATCCTATGGAAACTCGAAAAATCCCTTGAACAATTTCAACAAGAAACACAAGAAAACTTTGAAAAGTTTACTTCCTTGATCGAGCGTTTGGTTGTGGAAGTTCAATCTCTCAAAGAAAAGACTCCGACAAACTCCCCAGGGGCTGGTGGGGCTGGTGATGGACAAATTGTTGTCACTGGAGGTGGGGGAAAACCTTACTTGAAGCTACATTTTCCGCGCTTTAGCGGAGAAGACCCTACGGGTTGGATCTATCAAGCTGAGCAGTATTTCGATTTTCAAAAGGTAGCTGTGGAAGACCAGGTGCAACTAGCATCTATTCATTTGGATGGCATTGCGCTTCAATGGCATCGCTGGTATAAAAAAAGGCCCGATAACGTGGTTGGAGTTCACAACTGCTTTGTTGAGTCGGTTTGGTCCGACAGATTATGAAGAACCCTCCGAGTCCTTTCACCGCCTTAAACAACTCACTACCGTTTCCGCCTACATCGAAGCCTTTGAACGGTTGTCAAACCGTGTCGACGGGTTATCTGAACCGTTCCTTGTAGGTTGTTTTATTGGTGGCCTGAAGGAAGAAATTCGTTTGGAAGTTAAGCTCAAGAAGCCCTGTTACTTAGTTGATGTGATGGGGTTAGCAAGGATAGTGGAAGACAAGTTGTCCTTACAACGCAGGATGTTCTCTCCTCAACAACCCCAAGGGTTTACTACAACCTCCAAGAACTCTTCAAGCGCTGGTATATTAGGCCCCGGACCTAGCCATCGTGTAAACCGTCTTCCCCGAACCCAATTCGTCGTTTGTCATATACAGAAGCTCGGGAGCGACGTGAAAAAGGGCTTTGTTACTACTGTGATGACCGTTATACCCCGGGACACAAGTGTAGTAAACCGCAGTTGTTTATGATTAGTGATACCGCTGAAGTTGGAGAGGTGTATCAAGAAGAAGAGTCAATGCTACAACAACCAGAAGACACACGTGCGGAAATCTCGTTTCATGCAATCTCAAGTACCATATTACCACAAACCTTATGCTTTCCGGTCGAATCAAGAATAAAGAGTCGTTGTTTTGGTCGATGGTGGAAGTACCCATAATTTTATCGATCAAGCCGTAGTGGATCGGTTTGGACTTGTTGTTAATTATGATGTTAATTTTGAAGTGGTAGTGGCGAACTGAGAAAATTTGGTATGTACAGGAAGGGTGAAGAGTCTTTCTATTGTCATTCAAGGATATACAATAACTACGGATTTTTTTGTTCTTCCGGTGGCGGCTTGTCCGATAGTATTGGGAGTTCAATGGTTAAAGACCTTAGGGCCGGTCGAGATTGATTTCCAAAACCTCACGATTGGGTTCCACGTAGTGGGTTCGTCTCATAAATTACAAGGTTTGAAGGCATCTGAAATGGTTGCTTTAAAATCAAAGGAGTACATGGGAATGGAAGGAGTAGCAATGCTCTTTCAGATTAGTCTTGTTTTCGATCATCCGCAACAAGACCATATTACCTCCCCGATTATCCATGATGTTCTTAAGGATTTCATTGATGTTTTCAAAGAACCTACTAGTTTACCACCTAAGCGTTTCCAAGATCATAGTATACCATTTGACAGGATCAGTGATCTCAAGTTTGATGGATTAGAGTGTAACGCAGCGGAATAAGAACAAGAATTAGACAAATTATAGCAAGAATTTGATATTCGTATGCATTAAGAACAAATACGGTTGTAACGAGAGAATATATTTCTGTGAAAAGAATGTTTCAATAATATCAAATGTTTCTGCTCAATCATTCACCGATTACAATTAGGTTGACACTCCTTATATAGAGTGCAATCACTGCTGATATCACGGGATAGTGACATCTGGCAGATTTATTACAAAAATAACTAAAACTTAACAAACTACTGAAATGTTCACAACTACTGAGAAAATATCAGAGTGCTAAGTACAAACATAAAACTACTGATACGAAACTACTGAAACTACAACGACTGAAGAACAAGCTCTTCAGTCGTTTTACAAAACTATTGAAAAGAAAAACATAAAACTACTGAAAGAAAACCGTCACAACTACTAAGAAGACCTCTTCAGCTGTTGTGACAACGTCTGATACTTGGTCTTCAGTACTTGTCTTCAGCACTTGTCTTCAGACTGTCTTCAGTACTTGTCTTCAGACTTTGTCTTCAGCACTTGTGTCTTCAGACTTTGTCTTCAGCACTTGTCTTCAGACTTTGTCTTCAGCACTTGTGTCTTCAGACTTTGTCTTCAGCACTTGTCTTCAGACTTTGTCTTCAGCACTTGTCTTCAGACTTTGTCTTCAGCACTTGTCTTCAGACTTTGTCTTCAACACTTGTGTCTTCAGACTTTGTCTTCAGCACTTGTGTCTTCAGACTTTGTCTTCAGCACTTGTCTTCAGACTTTGTCTTCAGCTGTTGTGGACATCAGCAGTTGTTATGACGTCTGTGGGACTTAAGGTTTTTCTATCCGGCTCATTGGTTCTTTTGGTCCAACAACTCCCCTGAACCAATGCAGCCAAACCTTAACTTTATTGAGGTCCCACTTATTGTTGGTGATAAGATTGGTCTTTTTCCTTCTTGATCAGCTAAGAAGATGACCCATTAAGCACTGGCCTGGGAATAGATTTCTGAAATTTGGTTGGCATAGTATGGATAAGAGCCCTGACTTTGGGGAACTGGACACAGGGCTGTGGTCCTATCCATGAAATCTACTTCCCATGTATAAGCCTGTAGGATTCTCTGGTGTATGCTCTGAGAAACATAATTTGTTCTTCCATGGTAAGATTTTCAGCTCCACCATCAAATAGTCCTTTACGCCCATACAGCTCTGAAATGTACTTAGCCTGTTTGCCATTTTTGAGCTCAACTGTTGTAATCTGTCTGTATGCAAACTCATCTGGGTGAGTACCTTCAAGTAACAGACTGAGCTCATTTTGTTTGAAGTTCTCAAGCCTCTTGTATACTAACCCCTTTTTAATTACTCTGTTCTCTAACATCTTTTGGGGTGGCTGTTTAGTTTCATAGGCCTTCTTGAAATCTTCTACAATTTCCCAGGGTGATACTACAAGGACCACTGTGATCTCTTCATCTACGATCCTTTTTACTTGGCCCTTGTATCTCTAAGGAATGTCTTTCTTCACAATTCTGTGAGCCACCCTAGGATCAGGCCATATTCTCACCTTTTCCTTTTGATATTGAAATGTGTTAGCAAGGGTGTACAATCTCAGAGCTTCTTTCTTCATACTGATTATTGATGAAGAAGCAGCATAAGTTTTGTCTATGCTTTTCAGCATCTCATCATCATGAAGCTTTTGCTGCTGTTCTTCTCTATCTTTACTCTCACAGCTTCCATCTGTGAGGTGGGAGTGATGGGCATAGGTTTGGCTTTAGGCAAAGTTAGGACTGCGGAAAGAGGCAGCCTATCTTCTTCCTCATCATCATCCTCTTCTTCTTCTTCTAGCCTCAACACCCTTCTCTTCTTCTTCTTGGGTGCATCATTGGCTGTTGGTTTTGAGGGTAAAGGAATTGGTTTAGTGGGTTGTGGTAGTGGTGATTTTGAAGTGGGAGGTTTTGCAGGTTGTTCTAGCATTCTTGTAGTGAGTGAGGCTTTTGAGTATTTTGCTAGTTCCTTTCTGTTCCCAGCACCTGCCTCATTTAGTGCTTCAATCACCAATCCCTTAGTGTATGCTTCAGACGAACAGATCTTGGTGGTTATTGCCAAGATACTGTCCCTGGTCCATGACTTAATCTCGATCAATGATCTCCCAAGGTACTTTGCAATGAATCTGATCATGATCTCTAGTCTTTCTCTTTCGAATGCATCATAACTTGCCCATCTTGAGTTAATTTCTTCAACTTCAAGTCTCCTAATCTCTGAGTCAAGCTGTGCAGTATCGAACCCCTGTCTATACAGTTGATCAATAATGGAGTCCATTGATTTACTGTGTGTAGCATCCGCCATATTGATCATCTCATCGAGTTCGAGTTCTTTTTCTTTTCCTTCAACCTTCCTCTTCTTATATGTGACATGAAAGTCTTTGTGACTTTCACCCACTTGATCAATGTCAGCTCCCTTCACAACTCCTCTTCCTTCTCAGTCTCCTTTTCTTTCTTCCCCTCTATGCTCTTCCTCTTTGCTTTCACTGACTGACTCTCCCCCTTTTTGGTTGCATTGGTTGTGTTAGGATCAGTGATCTACGTTTGATTGATTAGAGAGTATAGCAGCGGAATTCTAACATGAATTAGCCGATTCACAAGAACGAAACGATATTCAATGAAGAACAAAGACGGTTATAGAGAGAGAATTTCTGCAAATATATTTCATTCAATATTCACTTTCGTGGTAACGAAATGTCACACTTACAATTAGGTCGACACCTCTTATATAAAAGATGTGACGTCTGCTGATGTCACTTGATAGTGACATCTAACAGAATTATTCCAACTGAAACACAACTACTGAAGATGTCAAAACAACTGACATCTCCTTACAAAAATGCTAAGTGTTATCAGTTGTTATAACTACTGAAAAACATAAAACTACTGAAACTACAACGACTGAAGAACAAGCTCTTCAGTCGTTTTACAAAACTACTAAAAGTGAAAATATAAAACTACTGATATCACAACTACTGAAGAAGTACTCTTCAGCTGTTGTGACAAACTACTGAAACTTCAGTACTTGATCTTCAGACTTGAACTTCAGACGTTTCATCAGCTGGGACTTCAGTAGATATCATCAGCTGATGTCTTCAGTCTTTGTCTTCAGACTTTGTACATCAGTTATTGATCTTCAGCACTTGTAAACTCTTCAGCTGTTGTACTTCAGTACTTTGAACTTCAGCTTCAGCATTTGTGTTCTTCAGCTGTTCAGCTTCAGTACTTGTGTTCTTCAGCTGTTCAGCTTCAGTACTTGTGTTCTTCAGCTGTTGTACTTCAGCACTTTAGTCTTCAACTGTTGAAGTCTTCAGCACTTGATCTTCAGCTATTGAAGTCTTCAGTACTTGTCAAACTGCTGATGAAGCTTTCAGCAGTTGTTGTGATATCATGTGGGACTTAGAGGTTTTCTGATCTTGGCTCATTGGTTCTTTTGGTCCAACAGGCTGTAAGGGTTTGAGTAGCAGAAAGCCTTGTGCTCACAATCTCCTCCACCAGGGATTGTATGATTGAGGGAAGCCTCTCATCCATGGTTTTGATCACAATGCTTGTGATCATTGGGGTGATGAGAGGTAGGGATTGCTGAAAGATAGCAGCTGTTTGCTCAGAGGGGTTCTGTCCCTGAGAAGCAGTGCCAAAAATAGAAGCTGGTGGCTCGGAAGTTTTGAGTGGCTGAGTGTGTGGGAGACCTTCAGGTGAAGGTGCCATCTGTGGGTTTATGTTGGTGGCAGATGGACTTGCTTTTTGAGAGAATTGGTCAAGTGGTCTTTGTAGTCTACTGACTTCTTCCTCAAGAATTGTGTTCTGGGCCAGAACATCATAAAAGAAGCCCAGGTCATCATCAGCAGATGCTGAATCACCTGACCTCCTGCTTGTAGCAGGATGTACATGCACCGGGTGTAGACCAGTTTTAGCATGTGCCCCTTTTCTTGGAACTGGGGACTTCCACCTCAGGACGATGTCCTTCATCAGCTGTTGCCTGTGGTGAGGTCTTAGCTATGTTACCAGCCTCAGTCTGATCATGTGCTGATTCAGAAGAGGTGGCAGCCTCACCAGATGTTCGTATCTGCATATCCACACCAGGAGATAGAACAGTTAAACCCTGGTGCTGTGGGCTGTCAGAAGCATGTTGATCCTCTTCCTCAATTGTTGTGGTTTTCCCCTTTGTTGGTGTTTGTTGGGGAGGAGGATAGGCATGCAGCTGAGTCAGCACGTTTGCAACAATGAGAGTAGGACTTTGTGGGGCGGTTGCAGCGGGAGATGGGGTAAAAGCAGTATGCACCTGGGGATAATGGTGCTCTTCAATGGCAATCTCCTCAAATAAGGAAGATCCCAGATTAGTGGGTACCCCTTCTTTGGTTGTTGCAGGCTCCTTTTGAGAGGAATCCTGAGCGGCTGTGGCTGGTGAAGTCCTTGTATCCACTAGGGGTTTATAACCAGTGGATATAGCCTGCGTTTGTGTTGCAGGGGCATCCTCAGGGGACTCATTTCCCTGAGTAGCCTTTTTGACTTCTTTTTAGTGGGATTGGTGGGGACTTTGGATTTGGAGGTGGTGGCGGTGGGTTCCAGCTGCGTGGGTTTGCGCAGCTTGGCAGCCATTTTTAGTGATTGGTCAGAGTTGTGCCGGTAGTATACTTCAGGCAATACAGCCGTAGCAGGGACTCCCAGGCCAACAAGTCCCTCAGCTTGAAGCTGGTTTTCAATTATGGCCATTATGAACCGAGGATATAATATCCAACGGTTAGCAAGTTGTTTTTGGGCCATATCCTTGAGCTCTAAAAATAGTATTTTAGAAAAATTAAAGGTTTTGCCAAGGATGGAGTACATTACCTATTTCCACCTTGTGGACATTTGATCCCATGATGAAGTCTTGGGGGCAAGGCAGACATTTACCATGTGAAAGATGACGTTCGGCATCCTGGAATGTTTCTTCAATATGGTAGATGCACTCAGGTTACCCTGGTATCCATGGTGGGCAAATGATTGATCTATTGTGCCCTTTGGATAACCAGTTGGGAAAGTGGCATCATCCAGATTGAGGTTTGGCGAAGAGTGTCTGGAGTAATGACCACTTTTTGATGATGGACAAATGATTGAAGAGACTCTGTGTCATTCTCCTCAGAGACAGGAGTGACGTTTGTCCAGAATTGGTTAAGAGATTCGGCATATATGGTGGATTTAACAGAAAAGCCGTTTTGTAAGGTGACTGAACCATTAAATCAATGGCGTTGTGAAACTTGGTCTAGTATGGCGATTTTGTGAGATGTGAGACACAGTTGTGTCGTGGTTTTAGTTGCATGGTCGCCATTGATGAAGAGAGGTTACAGAGTTTTTGAACGTTAGGTTTGAGAAGAGAAGAAAGGAAAAACTCTGAAGGTGGGATAAGGTATTTAAAGGGTAGGGTTAGAAAACGACTGAAGGTTTTGGTGTTAGTCATCAGTTGTTGAAACTACTGATGACGTGGTATTAACTTTCAGAGGTTTGGAATGACTGACCGTATTGGTGTGATCAGCAGTTGTTATAAAACAACTGAAGACTTGGTTTTAACCGTCAGACGTTGAAACAGCTGAAGTCTCAGATTTAGTCATCAGTAGTTTAAAAACTACTGAAGACAGTTTTGACTTCAGGTGGTGAAACAACTGAGGACTTGGTATTAGTCATCAGTAGTTGGGAAACTACTGAAGACTTTGGTTTTACCATCAGTTGTTGTAAACACTGAAGACTTGGTGTTAGTCATCAGTAGTTGTGAAACTACCGAAGACATGGTTTTGCTTCAGTTGTTTAGAAAGAAACAGCAGTTGGGAAACTACTGAAGAGAAAAAGGCTCATCAGTAGTTGTCGTCAATTCATTGTTTTTCAGCTGTTTCATACTGTCCTCAACACGTACTCATCAGACGTTTTCATCTGTTTTCAGATGTTTCATAGGACATCAGTATGTATTTGTATTTCTGACAACAATAGTTGTAGCTACATCAGCTATTGTAACTACATCAATTGTTTTATCAAAGAAAGTACTTGAGTACTGAGATGTTAAGCTCTAGTAGTTTAAAGAAAACTTCCGAAGGGAAAATAACTTCAGTACTTATATATATGACAATAATAAACTAATGATCATCAGTACTTGTGAGCTGAGATCATCAGTAGTTGTCACTTATTCTAGCTGCAGCATACCAAGCCTTAACACTAGGTTTTGGAAAGTTGTGCTATCCAAGGGCTTAGTGAAAATGTCTGCAAGCTCATCAGCACTAGGAACAAATTTTGGATCAATCAGACCTTTTTCAAAACAATCTCTGATAAAATGGTGTCTGATTTTAATATGTTTAGTCCTAGAGTGCTGGACAGGATTCTTGACAATACAAAGAGCTGAAGAGCTGTCCATTAACAATGGGGTCTTAGTCTCTGTTATGCCATAATCCAATAATTGGTTTTGAAGCCAGAATACCTGAGATGTACAGCTTGCAGCAGCAATGTACTCTGCTTCAGCAGTTGATGTAGCAACTGAGGTCTGCTTCTTACTCTGCCAAGAAATCAAGCAGTTGCCTAAGAATTAGCATCCTCCGGAAGTGGACTTTCTTGTCAACTTACACCCTGCATAGTCACTGTCAGAAAAAGCAACTAATTTACCAGAATGTCTAGTAGAATACCATAATCCTAGAGATGGAGTGCCTTGCAGATATCTAAAGATCCTCTTGACTGCAATCAAATGAGACTCCTTAGGTGCAACCTGAAATCTAGCACAAACACATGTAGCAAACATAATATCTGGTCTAGAAGCTGTTAAGTACATCAAGGACCCAATCATATCTCTGTAAGTTTTTCATCAACCACTTTACCTTTCTGATCTGTATCCAGTTGTGTGGTGTTGCACATGGGAGTAGAACAGGGCTTACACTTTTGTAATCAAACTTTTCCAAAAGATCTTTTGTGTATTTGGACTGATGAATGAAATTCCATCAGCCTTTTGTTTGATTTGCAAACCCAGAAAGAACTGTAATTCTCCTATGGCACTCATTTCAAACTTCGGTTGCATCAACTTTGTAAAGGCATCACACAACTGTGGATCAGAGGATTCAAAATAATATCATCTACATAAATTGAACAAGTAGATTATGCCTGCCCAGCTTTCTTAATGAATAATTTATCTATGGAGCCTCTAGTGAATTATTTTCCAGAAGAAAGTTTGATAATGTCTCATACCAGGCTCTAGGAGCTTGTTTCAACCCATAGAGAGCCTTATCAAGCTTATACACCCAATTAGGATGTTATTGTCCTCAAAACCTGGTGGTTGACTACATACAACTCTTCTTTAATTTTCCCATACAAAAATGCACTTTTGACATCCATTTGAAAAACTTTAAGGTTGTGCTAAGCAGCATAAGCTAAAAACAATCGAATTGCTTCCAGTCTGGCTACAGGGGCAAAGGTTTCATTATAATCAATACCTTCCTCTTGTGAAAACCCCTGTACAACCAATCTGGCCTTGTTCTTAACATAAGCTCATTTTCATCAGTTTTGTTCCTAAACACCCATTTAGTGCCTATTGCACACTTACCTGGAGGTAGAGGAACCAGTTCTCACACTTGCTGTTTCTTGAACTGAGAAGCTCAAGCTGCATGGCTTCAACCCATCCATTGTCCCTTAAAGCAATGTGATAGTTCTTTGGCTCTTGCTGACTAATGAAGAGAGCATAGAAGCAGAAATTTGACAATTGACTTCTTGTTGAAACGCCAGCATTGATATCACCAATTTTTGAGACATAGGGTGATTCTTCAGATCTTGGTACACAATAAGATCTGTGCAAGTGTTTGTAGCAGGCTCAGCAGCAACAGATGGTGATGGTGAAGCATTTCCTTGAAACCAATCAGTAGATGGTAATTCAAAGGAGGTTGAAGTTGTAGAAATCTCATCAGCATTTGTTGTGGATTGTGCTACTGAAGCTACAGGAACATCAGGTCTAGTTGAATCAGGCAGTTGATCACTAAACTTGAAAAGTGATTACTGATATCATCATCATCATCAGTAACACCAGATGGATGACTAGCTACAGAAGATGATGGATTCATATGATCTGCAACAGCAGGTGGTCGATAAGGAACATATTGCAGATGTCCAGATCACAACTCCACAGGGTTTGTGAATTGTATCCTTAGGGGATTCATTGAACTTCACATGCAGGTTTCTTCAACTATCTTTGTCCGACAGTTGAATACTCTATAAGCCTTGCAAGTGGATGAATACCCAACAAAATACCCTGCATCCACCTTAGAATCAAACTTTTGGAGTTGATCCTTTGTGTTAGAATGTAACAGGGACACCCAAATGCTCTAAAGAATGAAATCAAAGGGGCTAAATGATGTAAAACTTCATAAGGAGTTTTCATCAACCTCTGATTTACTAAGGCTCTATTCTGTACATAGCAGGCTGTATTGACAGCTTCAGCCCAAAGGGTCAGTGGCAGACCAGAATCAGCCACATGGACCTTGCAGCTTCAATGAGGGTCCTGTTCTTTCTCTCCACTACTCCATTTTGCTCTGGAGTCCTTGGGATGCTATACTGCCTCTTGATTCCCTTTGACAAGTAAAACTCATCAAGAGTGTGGTTTCTGAATTCAGTACCATTGTCACTCCTCACACACTTAACTGGCAGGGAACTGCTTCTCAACGTGTAACACAAAGTTCATAATGGACTGAGCAGCCTCATCCTTTGAATGCAAGAAGAAGGTCCATACATATCTAGAGTAATCATCCACAATTACCAGACAGTATTTCTTCTTTGCCATACTCATTACCTTCACAGGACCAAAAAATCCATGTGCAGTAGTTGTAAGCAGGCATTAGACTTGGATTCTTCTATGGTTGGGAATGAAACTTTATGTTGTTTCCCTTTTAACATGCAGTGCAGATTTCATCACAATTGAACTCCTTTATTGGAAGACCTCTCACTAAACTCTTGTGGATTAGCTGATTCATGTTTTTGAGATTAATATGACCCAGCTTCTATGCCACAGTTTAGATTCTTGGAGAGAGGCCTTGGAGAACAAGCATGGATGGCCTCTTAACTCAATTTTCTTTGACAAATCCAAGGCATACTCTTCCTATCCTGTTGGCCTTCAGGAGAGTATTATCATCCAGTACTTTGTCAATCAGGCTCAGAATCTTGGAAGACAGAATCCTACAGTTCTGCTTGTGAAAAGAGCAACATGTCCTTTGTCACACATCTGACTGACACTCAACAGATTGTATTTGAGATTCTCCACATGGTTGACATCATCAATTCTAATATCTCCATTAGACACAAATCCCTTTCCAATGATGTAACCTTTAGCATCATTTCCAAATGAGACAAATCCCTTCTTTCCCCTGAGAGTAATCATGAAGAAGAGCTGCTCCCAGTCATGTGCATGGATCCTCCACTGTCCACATACCAGATGCTTCTTTGGCATGCTGAAGAACCCTGCACAATCATAAGAAACTAGTTAGCTTTGGAGACCCAAACCTTTTTGGTTTTGGGACTGACTTTATCAACAGATTTAACCGTAGCTGGTTTCTCATGATTAACAGCTGATGAAGATGGAGATGGTGCTGAATAGATTTGGACCTGGAATTCCTCTCCAGTGGTTGGTCACAGTGGCTTCAAGTTAGTTAACTCTCCCCAACAGATGCTGAACCATCATAACAAGCTGTGTCTGATTTGAAGCTCGAGCTTTCAGTTCATTTGACACTCCAGAGCTTGTTTTTGATGAGTTCCTGTGACCCACCATTTCCTCCTTCTTAGATTTCATAGACTTAGTCTTATGTTTATCATGAGGAACAATATCAGCTGTCTTCTGATAAACCATATCCTTCTTAGTGGATTTGGGTAAGGCCTTGGGTTTATCAGGTTGAGATGATTGTGGTACAAACTTGGTCTCAAACTCAGTTTTCATTTTATTTATTTCTAGTTTAATGAGCTCATCCTTTGGAGCTTTAAACCCTTTTTACCAACATTCATCAGATAGATGATTGAATTACCACAAATTTCACATGGTTTATTCTTCATCTTGGACATCTTTACTGCTGAAGTAGAAACTACTGAAGGTGTGATCTTCAGTACTTTCCTCCTATCAGTACTAGGTACTAAAGGATTTGTAACAGCTGAAGACTGGTAATTCAACTGTTTTCCATCCGTCCTAATAGACTGTTTGATGGATTCCTAGCAGTTGTTAGTCCTTGTATTTCAACTGATTTGAAATGCTTTTCAGATGTTGGGTCTCTTTCAGTACTTGGGGTACATTGAGGAACAACATCTGAAGTACTCAGCTTCATATGAGTCTCAGTAGTTAGACCATCAGTCAATTTATTGTTGAGATCTTAACACTGGTTTCATTCTCTGATCTTAGATTATCATTGGAGAATGACTCACACAATAATATGGTTTGGAGATTGCTTTCACTTTCAGACTTAACTATGGAGTTAGGAGTAAAGTTTGTTGGTGGGGGAGCAGTATGGTTGTAACCATGCCAAACTTCACATTTGAAGCAGTTTGCTTGCTAAGAAGCATTTCAAATCCCTTGCATGATGAGATCCAGCGTTCACACTCAACTTGGGTCACTGCAAGTTTTTCTTGAGACTCCTGTGGTCTTCCAGAATAACCTCTAGCTTGGCCTTTTCATCATTTAATTGGCATTTAAGCTTATAAATCTCATCACTTTTACTGTTAAGAGCAGACTCATACTCAGCTTTTTCTTTTGAAAATGGTTTTCTCAACTCAAGTTTTTGATTTATTAATGCTACATTTGCCTCTCTAATAGAGACAAAGGCAGCTATGCATGATTCAGAACATAACTTGCTTGGCTTTAGCCTCTGAAGATACCTGAGTTACCTGTGAAGATGATGCATTTGAACAGGACCCTCAGTAGACTCCAGGGCCATGAGAGCAAGATTTCCAAAAGGGTGTTCACCACCATGTTGACTAGCACCAGCATAGTATTGCTCAGTGTGACCAGACAAGTTATCAGGTAAGCTACTCCAGTCAACGACTCCAGGTGTGAAGAAGCTGTGATGAGGTTATGATTGAGATGGAGATGGTTGAGGTTCTGGTAGTGCATGAGATTGTGGTACTATAGGAGCTTGAACTTGATTTGACTGTGGTATATAATAGCAAGGATAAGGATATGGCATTTGACCCTGAGGAACAAAATATGCAGGAGATTGAGGGTGTGATGAATGACTAGACCAGCAGAATGTTGCCTTTTGGATTGTGAATTGTTATTTGGAAAAGTCAAAAGGGTGCAGAAGTGTTAGATCCAGTTGATCTACACTCTCTTGCAAAGTGTCCAAGCCTGTGGCATTTGTGACACTTCAACTTGCTCTTGTCAAAACCGACTTTGGTTTTGTCAGAGAGTCCAGGAAATTTCCTGCCAGTTCTCTTGTAGAATTTCTGAGATCTGATATTGATCAAGGCCATTTAGCTCAAAATATCCATATCTTCTAAATCATCATCAGTAATGCCCTTCAAATCATCCATGATAAAACATAGATTGTCACTATTATTACCAGAATGACAATCAACACTCACAAAGGCATGATTAGAATTGTTTGAGGTGAAATCAATATGCTCATCATAGTGGCATTCTGATCCTGCATACTCTGACTCATGACTTACCAAGGCAGTGTTTCCTGGTACAAAATCATCAGTGAGCTTTCCAGATGATGACATTTTCGTTTTTGTTCTATCTCTCTCTTAAATGTGAGCAGTTTCCCATGGAGTTGGTGAGAGATAGTTTGTCCAAATTTGCACTGGAGCGTAGGACAATAGTATATGTGTCCCATCTCTCAGGCAGTGATCTGAGAAATCTGTTATTCATCTGGCTATTTGTGTACTCATGTTTGACCATTTTTAATTCAGAGATCAAACAAGAGAACCGCTCAAACTGTTGAGTCAGTGTCTCACCCTTCCTATGAGAATGTCTCATATTGTTGGGCAAGGATTTCTCTATTATTTGCCAAGACCTCATCTGTTCCTCCAAATTGTTCTTTTAAGACATTCCAGAGGTCATGGGCAGTTTCATAATGCATTAGCCCAGAATAGATTTTATTGGGCAGTGCCATGGCCAGAATTCTATGGGCTTTTGCATCAATCTCAAACAATTTCTTATCCTCATCTGAGTATTGCTCCCTCCTCTTCGGAACCATTTGATTGGTTTCCGGGTTATTCACCATAGGCTTGTGTGGACCATGTACCACTGATGTCCAACAACCTGAGCTGTTACGACAGTATACAGAGTGGTCTGTTCGTCGTTGCCATATGTTATACTCACTCCTAACCAGCATTGGAGGCTTGGTTGAGGAACCAGTATTGTGAGGATCATTGGAAGGAGTAGTCATTTTAGGTCCAAATACAATTTAATTCAAGCTTTTAAAATATTTTACACAGACCACAACAGACTCAATGAAAACTAAGAATAAATCTCAGGATGAATGACCAAAACACAGAAAATTCAATCTCTATAACCGTTTCTTGCAAAAATGCTAATTCAATCAAACTTGGATCTTGGATAGCAGTTTCAATGATCAATTATTAGATCGATCAATGATGAACCGGCTCTGATACCATTTGACAGGATCAGTGATCTCAAGTTTGATGGATTAGAGTGTAACGCAGCGGAATAAGAACAAGAATTAGACAAATTATAGCAAGAATTTGATATTCGTATGCCTTAAGAACAAATACGGTTGTAACGAGAGAATATATTTCTGTGAAAAGGAATGTTTCAATAATATCAAATGTTTCTGCTCAATCATTCACCGATTACAATTAGGTTGACACTCCTTATATAGAGTGCAATCAATGCTGATATCACGGGATAGTGACATATGGCAGATTTATTACAAAAATAACTAAAACTTAACAAACTACTGAAATGTTCACAACTACTGAGAACATATCAGAGTGCTAAGTACAAAACATAAAACTACTGATACGAAACTACTGAAACTACAACGACTGAAGAACAAGCTCTTCAGTCGTTTTACAAAACTACTGAAAAGAAAAACATAAAACTACTGAAAGAAAACCGTCACAACTACTGAAGAAGACCTCTTCAGCTGTTGTGACAACGTCTGATACTTGGTCTTCAGTACTTGTCTTCAGCACTTGTCTTCAGACTGTCTTCATACTTGTCTTCAGACTTTGTCTTCAGCACTTGTGTCTTCAGACTTTGTCTTCAGCACTTGTCTTCAGACTTTGTCTTCAGCACTTGTGTCTTCAGACTTTGTCTTCAGCACTTGTGTCTTCAGACTTTGTCTTCAGCACTTGTCTTCAGCCGTATTATCAAAAAAATGAGATTGAAAGGCAGGTGTGGGAATTACTTCAACAAGGATTGATACGTCCTAGTCATAGTCCTTTTTCCTCTTCGGTCTTACTTATTAAAAAATCGGATGGTACTTGGAGGTTTTGTGTCGACTACCGGGCGATAAATGATATCACCATTAAGGATAAATATCCCATACCTATGATTGATGAACTTCTCGATGAGCTTTCTGGCTCAACAGTTTTTTCTAAACTTGACCTCCGATCAGGTTACCATCAAATACGCGTAAGGGAAGAAGATATTCATAAGACCGCATTTCGTACGCATGAGGGACATTATGAATTCGTCGTCATGCCATTGGGCTCAGCAATGCCCTGGCTACTTTTCAATGCCTCATGAATGATCTATTCCGACAATATCTTCGCAAGTTTGTCTTGGTATTTTTCAACGATATATTAATTTACTCTCAAACCATTGATGAACATGTGCAACACTTGAGGGTGGTGTTAGGCATTCTGCAATCTAATCGGCTCTTTGCAAAAAGGTCAAAATGTTGTTTTGGGGTTAAACAAGTAAATTATTTGGGTCATGTGATTAACTCTAATGGAGTTTCAGTTGAAACGGCTAAGGTCGATGCAATACTATCATGGCCGGTTCCTACTAATGCAAGGGGTACGAGGCTTTTTGGGCCTTGCCGGGTGTAACATCCGTCATTTTTTTTCAATTTAAAATCCAAACCCGAAACCATCTTGAACTTTCATGCAATGAAAAAAAATCATTATTAGATTATTTTATTATTCAAATGCATTAAATGTGTAATTTAATAAACATTACGAGTTGTTTTATTCAATTATTATTTGTCAAATCACTTAAACAAGTTATTATAATTTTATGATTTATAAAATATTTTATAATTTATAAAATAAAGTTTTTTTTAATTTGTAAAGTTTTATATGTCATTTATACACTAAAATAAATCATTAATACATAAAGCTTATTATTCTTATAGACATTTAAAGTCTAAAAAGTTTTATAAATTAATGATTTATTTAATGGAGTTTATAAATACTTTGAATTATTTTAACACAAGGATGTTATGAGTTTGAGGTTCAAAATGTAATTTTTGAAACTTAGTTTTAAAAGTTAGGCATAAAATAATAAACCATTGAAATCACAGGGACCAAATGTGTAAATTATTTTAAAAACCCATCTTTTCCCGTATTTCCGGCGACCCTATCTCCGGCCACCCCCGGTCGACTCCGGCAAGGGGTAAAACGCCAAAACCCCATGGAATTTCACCCAAGAACCGTTTCCAATCGCTTCGGGTATGAGATTCGAACACTATTATGAGCTTTAAACGTCTTCAAATCATGTTTATGAACCCATTGAAGCGAAGTAACCGTCGGCCTTAAACCCATAGCCGTTTGGACATTGAAACTTAATAAATATCCAATTAAATGAACACAAACGATCGATTATCTATCTCAAATCGTATACAACCTTCAATTCCATCTGAAACACAACACATATCACATACAACCATCATCATCATATGCGACCTACAACTCATACGAGACCCATGATCAAAGCAATAATAATCATAATTGATTAAGGGGTTTTGATCATCGCAATCCTTAGGAGTTTCGCGTTAGATTAGTTGGATTATCATCATCATTTTCACCTCGATCCGGATTCATTTGAGTCGCGACTGTCCTATCTTATTCATCATCGATATACATCGAAATCGGGTAATCAAACACATCTATATACTCGATTTTAACTGGGGTTTAAAAGCCCTAACATTTCATTTGTTAACCTTAACCATTCGGGGTTCAATTGGATCCAAATCAAATTAGGGTTTATGATGATTTGGGTGAAATAAGAAAATAATGTTTAAAAGATTTTAAAGCAGAATTTGAACACACTTGGGCTATAGCCCGGTTGGAGATTAGTAATCATCCTAGGCATGAGGTCCCGGGTTCGAACCGGGCCTCTGCCATTTTTGTTTCTAATTAGTTTTTTTTTCTGTAAATTACAATTCAGAAAATTAAGATTATATTACAATAAAAATTATTTTGTTAATTAAATTATTACAGAAATATCAAATTAGTTTTTTTAAAAGTTTTAACACTTATAATTCTTAGATTTAATTAATATTTTTTTTAAAAAGTTATAAAAAATATTACAAAGTCATTATGTTGTAAATATATTATAGTTCAATGATTATTTAAATAATTGCTTATGCAAATGGTTATTTAGATGATTATTTAAATAATTAATTATTCAATGAATTATTTAACCATGTTAAATCATAAATAGTTAATAAATTATTTGTTAACTTTTATTTACTTTATTCTCATTTTTAGGGTTTTGTATTATAAAACCTTTATGATAAATCATTGTAAAAGCCCAAAACTTTATAACATTTTAAATAATTTTTTTAACATCATTTAAATAAGCATTTAATTAATTCTCTTTATTAAGTTTTAAATAGTTAATTATTAAATTAATTATTTCTTTTCACATATTATACTTAATTTCTATTAAATCAATAACTAAATTGTGGAGATATTTTAATTGAGTTATGTTGTCTTTATTAAACCAAAACATAAACAAGTCATTATTTTACTTAATTATTTAAACCCCCAAATTCCAATTAAAACCCTAGTTCATGTCTTATTGTTAATCCTATTATTGAACTTAATCTTGGAACATATACATTTAGGCATCTTGTAAGAGAAATCGTTAGAGCCTCGTTTGTTTTCTTATCATCATCTTATATATATAAAGTGAGTTTTCCTTGCCCCTTTTTACTTTATTTTACACTATTTTGGGGTAAACATGATACTTATACATCGTACACTTATAAACGTTTGAGACTTGTAATGCACTTGCAATTCATCTTTATATTTTGTCATGGTTATTTGTGTGTTGTAAGTGATTATATGAGATACATAGTTTGTTTACAATCATTAACTATTGCTAGCCTGGCGACGTCTTAAATCTTTGGGCCTGACAAGCCTATTTGGTGCTAAAGTCGATGCATTGCCGACTCCTAATGACGTATGCTTGTTCATCATGGGAACCAAATACACTTAGCCAATCTTATATACTTGTAATCAAGTCGAGGTTTGGTTGTAATGATATGTGTTCTATAACCTTACTAACTTATAACCTATGACATGAATTGCTATTTGTAACCTTTTTCATATTATGTATGAAAACCTTGGAAACTCACCAACTATTTTTAGTTGACCTTTTATTTTCATCATGTTTCAGTTTGATGCTTGAAGATCTTCTTGTGCTCATATAGGACCTGGACCTAGAATAATTGAAAGTCTTATGTTTCTGGTTGTATCTTGATTGTTTTGTATTCACTTATGTGTCTTGTAATGTTTAATGAATAAGACATTTAATATTATTTCAACTTAATTAGTTCCATGTGCTATGAGCAATCGTCTCCCATTCGTCCGCCCCGATGATTCCGCTGTCGGTCGGGGTGTGACAGATTGGTATCAGAGCCATGGTTATAGGGATTTAGGTTATTAGAAATGGAATGACCTAGACTATAACTAAGTACCCTTACATATGAGTCCTCTCATGTATTATATGTCTTATGTGCTTATTCTTATGCTTTGAACCTTATTAATGCACACATGTATCTTAAATCATATTCTAAGGCATTATATGCCTGAATCAAATGGTTTTCAAAAATGTGCTTTTGAATCGTTATTCGTGGTTTTCAAGTCTCGTCAAAGTCTATGTTCTATAACTTGAGACATGTAATGCTGGAAGAGTGGGATGCCTGTATTTCGAGGTGTTCTGTCTAGGCAAGTTATTCATATAAATCCAAATCAACCGATGGATCCGTTTACCTTACCTGGGAACCCTTGGGGTGAGTGTCCGCTTATAGGTACGCATGTCTTCATCACGATTATAGATGACCTAATACTTTGATAAGTCAACGTAATGTTTTGGTTTGTAAACCGAACGTTACATTCGAAACATCTTGTTATTTTGACTCGTTTTTTTTCATTGAATTTGTTCCTTTGAATTTTAAACTCATTATCCTATTTCTCTTAATGACCCCCAATAATCTTTCAAAACGTTTTTCCTCAAAACCGCACTTATCCTGAAGGCTTATTACAACAATGCTCTCAATTCTAAATTGAACCCGTAATTATAACAACACAATTCTCGTACCAACTTTAAACTAATAAAATTGAAACCTTAATGGCATAATTAAGCAACAATCGATCATCCTGAAACCCCGTTAAAGTTATCTTCTTGAGAAGCTCCTATAAATTCCATATCTTATCCAAAAGTGCCTTGACCATATTTTTCATGTCGTCAAGCTAAGCTTTGTATTGATCTAAAACTTGGTGTGGTACCCATGACAACACCTTTCTAACCGTCTGGAACCGTTTAAAATACAAACGTTTATCAACTTAAAATTTTAAGTTAATAATTGTTTGTCAAGAAACACATGAAATCATAAATTATGAAACTTATCAAATTTAAGCATAGCAAAACATCAAAATTAATCTTGTTGAATTTAAACGCTTCCAAGAGTTCACGTGCCAGTCTCATCATATCCTCGAAAGTAGTTTTCTTATTAAATTTCGGGACGAAATTTCTTAAAGTAGGGGAGACTGTAACATCCGCCATTTTTTTTTCAATTTAAAACCCAGACCCGAAACCATCTTGAACTTTCATGCAATGAAACAAAATCATTATTAGATTATTTTAATTATTCAAATGCATTAAATGTGTAATTTAATAAACATTACGAGTTGTTTTATTCAATTATTATTTGTCAAATCACTTAAACAAGTTATTATAATTTTATGATTTATAAAATATTTTATAATTTATAAAATAAAGTTTTTTTTAATTTTTAAAGTTTTATATGTCATTTATACACTAAAATAAATCATTAATACATAAAGCTTATTATTCTTATAGACATTTAAAGTCTAAAAAGTTTTATAAATTAATGATTTATTTAATGGAGTTTATAAATACTTTGAATTATTTTAACACAAGGATGTTATGAGTTTGAGGTTCAAAATGTAATTTTTGAAACTTAGTTTTAAAAGTTAGGCATAAAATAATAAACCATTGAAATCACAGGGACCAAATGTGTAAATTATTTTAAAAACCCATCTTTTCCCGTATTTCCGGCGACCCTATCTCCGGCCACCCCCGGTCGACTCCGGCAAGGGGTAAAACGCCAAAACCCCATGGAATTTCACCCAAGAACCGTTTCCAATCGCTTCGGGTATGAGATTCGAACACTATTATGAGCTTTAAACGTCTTCAAATCATGTTTATGAACCCATTGAAGCGAAGTAACCGTCGGCCTTAACCCATAGCCGTTTGGACATTGAAACTTAATAAATATCCAATTAAATGAACACAAACGATCGATTATCTATCTCAAATCGTATACAACCTTCAATTCCATCTGAAACACAACACATATCACATACAACCATCATCATCATATGCGACCTACAACTCATACGAGACCCATGATCAAGCAATAATAATCATAATGATTAAGGGGTTTTGATCATCGCAATCCTTAGGAGTTTCGCGTTAGATTAGTTGGATTATCATCATCATTTTCACCTCGATCCGGATTCATTTGAGTCGCGACTGTCCTATCTTATTCATCATCGATATACATCGAAATCGGGTAATCAACACATCTATATACTCGATTTTAACTGGGGTTTAAAAGCCCTAACATTTCATTGTTAACCTTAACCATTCGGGGTTCAATTGGATCCAAATCAAATTAGGGTTATGATGATTTGGGTGAAATAAGAAAATAATGTTTAAAAGATTTTAAAGCAGAATTTGAACACACTTGGGCTATAGCCCGGTTGGAGATTAGTAATCATCCTAGGCATGAGGTCCCGGGTTCGAACCGGGCCTCTGCCATTTTTGTTTCTAATTAGTTTTTTTTTCTGTATAAATTACAATTCAGAAAATTAAGATTATATTACAATAAAAATTATTTTGTTAATTATATTATTACAGAAATATCAAATTAATTTTTTTAAAAGTTTTAACACTTATAATTCTTAGATTTAATAATATTTTTTTTTAAAAAGTTATAAAAAATTACAAAGTCATTTATGTTATAAATATATTATAGTTCAGTGATTATTTAAATAATTGCTTATGCAAATGATTATTTAGATGATTATTTAAATAATTAATTATTCAATGAATTATTTAACCATGTTAAATCATAAATAGTTAATAAATTATTTGTTAACTTTTATTTACTTTATTCTCATTTTTAGGGTTTTGTATTATAAAACCTTTATGATAATAATTGTAAAAGCCCAAAACTTTATAACATTTTAAATAATTTTTTTAACATCATTTAAATAAGCATTTAATTAATTCTCTTTATTAAGTTTTAAATAGTTAATTATTAAATTAATTATTCTTTTCACATATTATACTTAATTTCTATTAATTCAATAACTTAAATTGTGGAGATATTTTAATTGAGTTATGTTATCTTTATTAAACCAAAACATAAACAAGTCATTATTTTACTTAATTATTTAAACCCCCAAATTCCAATTAAAACCCTAGTTCATGTCTTATTGTTAATCCTATTATTAAACTTAATCTTGGAACATATACATTTAGGCATCTTGTAAGAGAAATCGTTGGAGCCTCGTTTGTTTTCTTATCATCATCTTATATATAAAGTGAGTTTTCCTTGCCCCTTTTTACTTTATTTTACACTATTTTGGGGTGAAACATGATACTTATACATCGTACACTTATAAACGTTTGAGACTTGTAATGCACTTGCAATTCATCTTTATATTTTGTCATGGTTATTTGTGTGTTGTAAGTGATTATATGAGATACATAGTTTGTTTACAATCATTAACTATTGCTAGCCTGACGACGTCTTAGATCTTTGGGCCTGACAAGCCTATTTGGTGCTAAAGTCGATGTATTGCCGACTCCTAATGACGTATGCTTGTTCATCATGGGAACCAAATACACTTAGCCAATCTTATATACTTGTAATCAAGTCGAGGTTTGGTTGTAACGATATGTGTTCTATAACCTTACTAACTTATAACCTATGACATGAATTGCTACTTGTAACCTTTTTCATATTATGTATGAAAACCTTGGAAACTCACCAACTATTTTTAGTTGACCTTTTATTTTCATCATGTTTCAGGTTTGATGCTTGAAGATCTTCTTGTGCTCATATAGGACTTGGACCTAGAATAATTGAAAGTCTTATGTTTCTGGTTGTATCTTGATTGTTTTGTATTCACTTATGTGTCTTGTAATGTTTAATGAATAAATACATTTAATATTATTTCAACTTAATTAGTTCCATGTGCTATGAGCAATCGTCTCCCATTCGTCCGCCCCGATGATTCCGCCGTCGGTCGGGGTGTGACACCGGGTATTATAGAAAGTTCATTAAGGGGTTCGGAAGTATTGCCGCACCGCTTCATAAATTGGTTGGGAAGGGTCCTTTTGTATGGGATGAGGATGCTTCTAAGGCCTTCGAATCCTTGAAGATAGCTCTAACCACGGCGCCAACTTTGGTCCTTCCGAATTGGTCCAATCCGTTTACAATTGAATATGATGCGAGTGGAGTGGGCATAGGCGCAGTTCTAACTCAACATGGGAAACCGTTGGCTTATTTAATGCCCCTTTGAAGGGTGCTATGTTATCATGATCCACATATGAAAGGGAGATGCTTACGGTCGTTAAGGCGGTGCGTAAATGGCGTCCTTATTTACTGGGTCGTCCGTTTGTGGTTAAAACCGATCATCTAAGTTTGAAGTACCTACTTGAGCAACGCATTACCACCCCGGCACAAGCGAGATGGTTGCCCAAGCTTTTGGGGTATGATTATAAAATTGAGTATAAGCCCGGGGCTACTAACCGCGGGGCGGACGCCTTGTCTTGGTGCTACGAACTACAATTTATGTCCCTTTCTTACCCCTCCTCTACCTTGTGGTCTGACATTCAGAGAGAGGTTGTTAGTGATCCTTATTACACAAAACTACCCACCTCATTGCATTCGAAGTCGACTAAGAAGATTTTTAACCGAGAGGGCGTGTGGTTTCGAGGTGATGCGATCATATTAAGTTCGTCCTCTCCTCTTTTATCTACTGTTTTGAATTTAAGCCACTCGTCATCGGAAGGTGGACACTTTGGTCTTCATAAGACATTAGAAAAGATAAGAAATAATTTTTGGTGGGAAGGGCTAAAAGCCTCGGTGAAGAAATATTTACGGGAATGTCAAACTTGCCAACGATTCAAATCCGATAGCATGAAACCGGCTGGTTTATTACAACCGCTACCGATTCCTGAACGTATATGGGAAGACATAAGAATGGATTTTATAGAGGGTCTGCCAATTTCTAATGGCTTCTCTGCAATTATGGTGGTGGTCGATCGGTGTTCAAAATATGCGCATTTTATACCCCTCCGCCATCCGTTCACGGCGAAAACAGTAGATCGAGAATTTGTACATTATATTGTACGGCTACATGGATTTCCTTCTACGGTAGTCAGTGACTGCGATAAGGTATTCATCAGCTCCTTTTGGCAATCTCTTTTTAAGTTCAAAGGACAGTCTTGTGCATGAGTTCTAGCTATCACCCTCAGTCCGATGGCCAAACGAAAGTGGTTAACCGGACCTTAGAACAATATTTGAGATGCTTCACAGGTGACAAACCAAAAAGTGGAATGAATGGCTACCATGGGCAGAGTACAGTTACAACACTTCCATTCATAGTTCTACTAAGATGATGCCATTTCAGGTTGTATATGGCAGGTTACCACCCAAATTGATGCCATATACCCCTGGTACAACTCAAATCCATGAAGTGGATGCTTATCTACAGAACCGGGATGAGATTTTAAAACGACTTCGGTCTAACCTCCTAACCGCCCAGAACCGGATAAAGATGATTGCGGATCGACGACGTCGGAGTTGGATTTTAGTGAGGGCGATTTGGTTTACCTTAAACTCCAACCGTACCGTCAATCGACTGTGGCTCGCCGTTCCTCAGCAAAGCTTAGCCCCCGCTTCTTCGGCCCTTACAAAATCTTGAATCGTATCGGGCCGGTCGCGTATCGAGTGGAGTTACCTCCTGGTTCCCTTATACATGATGTGTTCCACGTTAGTTTACTCAAACCTTTTGTCGGTAAGGCACCAGATACGGGCCTCATCACAAGAAACGAACTGGTGCTCTCGCCATCAATTATGCAACCAGAGGAGATTCTCAAAGAACGGGTTGTCCAGAAGGGTAAATATCACCCCAAAACCGAGCTACTCGTTAAATGGCGAGGTCGACCACGAGAGGAGGCAACTTGGGAGACTAAGTGGCGTTTTGTTCGAGCTTATCCAGAATTTCACCTTGAGGACAAGGTGACTGCAAGCGGGGTGGATTGTTACGTGTCCAGTAGGCCCAAGGCCATGCCATCGTAAATCATGCAAGCCAATTAAAGGGGATCCCATACAACTTGATTGGTGCAAGTCAAACTTTATTTTTAGGAGTGCTTTTATTTTCTTTCCAGTGTGCTAGAATAAAGGAGTGATTTGGTTTACTACTATTCATATCCACGTAAACATAGGATCTCAATTAAATTGTAATATTGCATTGTATCTCTATATATGGAGGACTTTACATTCTGAAAGGTATGAAGGAAATTGATCAATTCTCATCTTAATTCTTTTCTAGCTCTCTCTCTAATTTCTTTTATTTTGAATAACCGATCGATCCACATCAGTTTTTTTCGCTACAGAGGATGCAATTGAAAATTCATTTATCCTGATATGTGTCTTGTTTATGGTCAACATATTAAATGTGTCTGGAACTCTAGATTAATTATTCAATATAATGTAATGTAATATATCCAAGTTTTTAACAATTTAACAGACAATCATCTGGAAGCTAATATGTTACAAACTCAAATGCATCCTGGCCCACATGCAGCTATACAAGCCCATCAGCAGCAACATTCCAGCCCAAAAACCCATATCAACTATATAATAAGTTTCATTATTATATGATCAATCAATATCATATATTCAAAACCTTCTATTCTACAAAGACTATACAAAAGATTCGACTAACTTTGTTATTTTTAAAGTTTTGAGACGAAACATGCAATTTGATCAAATCAAAAAAATCATTTATGTAATTTTCTTTATACAAAATATAAAAGGTATGTTTTGACTGGAGTGACATGTGTAACTTCAATCGTAATTCATTTCTCTTTTAACAAATACCTTGCTTGAGCATATATTTATAAACTTTATTTTGAGTGAGTTGGATACTTTCAATTTCCTTAAGTTAGGAATATTGAATGTGTTCATCTATTCATTAGGTATACATATCAATGTGAAATGATTTTAGCAACAGTGAAATATATTGTCAGATTTATACTAACATTGTTTTAAATAGTTAACACACTGTTTATGAACCTACTTTTCGATAATGTTTTTACCCACAAACATGAATTCTATTGTACATGTGCTTGTAAAAGTTAATGTTTTTACCCACAACACACATACTTTACTTTAAAAATTACCATTCTTGAATTCTACAATATACACTCACAATCTTTTGTTGTGGAGCATGTCTTTATTTACTATCAGAATGTCCCCTTTCGAGAGTTTAACGGTTGTAAAAGTTAAGTATATTTGTAAAATATGTTTATGATTATTATTTATATAAATATGACCATTTAATTGTGAGCACGTAACTTGAAAACGAAGATAAGAATGTATATATTGCAAGATTCCTTAAAGTTTCGTACTTGTAAAACCATATGCTATAAATGTCAGCTTACATAATCTCTTTTCATTCACTAATCCTTTCTCTTCTTCTTCTTCTTCGTGTTATCTTCCTAATTATTGTATCGTGTTTAAAAACATTTAGTTTTGTGTTTGTTTCTTCTTCTTAATTATACTACTTATATGCTGATAAAATAAGAAAAAATATAATGTTTAAACACGAACATCCATTAAATCTTATAGATTTATGGTCAGAACATCCGGAAAGCGAAGAAGAGTATGGCGAAGATGAGGAAGAAAAGGAGGATTTAATTGCAAAACAAGACTTTCGACGTTTGTGTTTCCTCTGTGAGGAAGAAATCAACTCGTTTCATAGGTATTACTACACATGTCGTCAATGTGGTTACTACATCCATAAATTCTGTGCACAACTTCCAGAAAAAATGGAAGACGTTCGTCACGCTCATAGTCTTTCCTCCCTCCAAAACGAGGTGAAGCATTGGTCATGTGATATTTGTGGTTGCCTTCGTCAGGCTCACTGTTTGCGCTATCGTTGTTCTCAATGCGATTTTGATATTGATGCAAGTTGTGCTACGAAAAGGCTGCTAAAAAATATCATCCATCATCCGAGCCACATACACCCGCTAGTTTGCATGCCCAAACAACTTTTAAGCGAGTGTGATGCATGTGGTAAGGAACATAAAGGGGTCTTCTATCGTTGTACGGTGTGTCCAGACTCGTTCATTCATAGTCATTGCGCTTTCCTACCAAAAAAGTTGCAAATCCAATCTTTGACAAATGATTTTTTCTCACATACTCACCCTCTCACCCTTGCTTATTCTTTCCCAAAAACGGATCAGGATTCCAAATTTAAACCACGTTGTAGGATATGCCATCAAGCATTTTCTAATGAGAATCTTTGGATTTATAAATGCGAGAAATGCAGATACTATACCCATCTCGCTTGTGCAACATCAAGAAATGAGCCCTTCATGTCCATCCTTATATCTCCAGGTAGATTATTTACATAATTATTACTTCATACTTGTTGTTTCTATATATCATACTAGGCCCGTGTATTACACGGGTTAAAAGTTATGAATATATAATTCTAATACGTGAACAAAAATGTGTTTTTATTAAAACCGGATCGTTTTAACTTTATATCGGTTATTAAGATTTGAAATTATTGATATCATAAATTCAAAATTAATTTCTAGAATGATTGGTGGTGATTGAGGTAGTTAAAAAAATAAAAACTTCACACTTGTCCTTCAACAAATAAATAAATAAATAAAAACTTCAAGTAAGAAATATAGTATGATTTGTGAAAAATTTGTTAATGGAAGTTTAGGCGGGAAAATTTTTGTGAGGTGATCACATGTAATCATTTATTAAACTCTCCCTAACGTTATAAGCCGCCCTTCCCACAAACAGTTCCAGTTAACATGTCACATCAGTTTTTTATTAACATTCACCCATCCTTCCCACAATCAATTTTTACCCCCAACATCATCTTTCCTACAACAACCATTAAAAACACAAAACAACACACATTTATATGTGTGGGCCCCACAAAATGCATCCATGGAGCGCCATTGGTAAAGGCGGGTGAAGGACGGATGGGCATGCACAACGCAGCCCTTCCGAAGGGTGGCAGAGAAGGGGCTAAGGGCGGGGCTAAAGGCGCTGTCTTAGATTGGTTATTTGTTTGTAATCTTTAGTACGTTGAATGTTGTTTAATTTTCATCAGGTACAGGCAAAACCTTTAAGAGTTTTGAAGATTTTGAACATCCTAATCTTCTTCATCTTCCATTTCCCGATCCATCTTACAGCATACTAAAGCACTTGTTTTTCAAGGAAAATGAACCTAGCACATCGAATTCGATCGAGGTCACAAAAACACATATTAGTCATCAACATCCATTAACTTTGGTGGATGCTGGATGCACTGATCATATCATAAGCCCCACTTCTTTAAGATTAACATCAATATCCCAGCATGACCCTATGAAAAGGATTGAACTTTTGTGCAATGGATGTTTGAGACCGATTATGAACACGTTAGCTTACGTTTGTGCCAACGAGGGTGAGCATTGCAACTTTGTGCTCCACGAGTGGTGCACTCGACTACCTACTGTACTTAAAGACCACCCTGATCATCCACAACATAACTTAATTCTCTACACAAATACCCCTGGTAATTTTTTTGGGGTGTTCTCTTGTGATATTTGTAGCTTACCTTGCAATGGATTTGGATATCATTGTGAAGAATGCGGATACTACATCGACGTTAATTGTGCCTTTTTACCTAAAGAAATCGCTCATGCTTCTCACCCAAATCATCTGTTTTTGAGAGTTTATAAAAGAGAGAGTGATTACTATTGTCGTATATGTGATCATGGATTTAACGATAACCAATTTTCGTTCGGTTGTCATGTTTGTGATTTTCATCTACATCCCGAGTGTGCTTTGTTAATACCCAAGAGAACTACACACAAGTGTGACAAACATCCCTTAACGCTTAGTTACTTTCCCGTTGAGAATCATAAGAGTGAATATTTTTGCGAAATTTGCGAGGAGGAGTTTGATCCAGAGTTTTCATTCTATCACTGCAATGAGTGTATGCAGTCTATACATCCGGCTTGTGCTCCATTAATACAGCGGTATGAAACATATACAAGTACCTACCGTAGCATAGCCATTTACGAGTATGTAAATGTTAAGTTTGGGGGCATATATACAAATACTCGAGTTCATCCACACCCTCTTTCCTTCGTTCAAGGGATTGAAAGCGATGGTGAATGCAACGAGTGCGATGAGATACTCCGGTACCGAATGATCTTTAAGTGTGTAAGTTGTAAGTTTGCAGTTGATTATGAGTGTTGTAAATCTTATATACTTGTGTAAGAAAATAAGAAAGATGCAAAGATGTAAGTTGTAAGTTTGCAGTTGATTATGGTGAATGTAAAAGATGTAAGAAAATAAGAAAGATGCAAAGACTAATCTTATATTGGCGAGAAAGAACATTTAATCATATTAATAATTACTAATTCAGTGAAATTCCTCGATTGCAAACGATAACATTAACAGTGAACAACAAAAAAGTTTAGTTGTTAAATTTCACTACAAGAAAATGCATCTACCGTGACAATGACTATAGCGTCGACTTTTGTCGATGGCAAAACAATGTTTATATATAACATCGATATGTTGACGCAATAGAGGGTTTGAAAATTTTTGGTCGAACAACACTTAGCGTCTACATATGGACGCGAAAAAGTTCTTTCGGCTAAAAAAAAACTTTAGACTTTTTTTTTTCACAATTCTACCTCCCTTTAATTAATGCTTACTCTTTAGGTAAAAAGCCCGTTGATTTTTTACTTTAAAACTCGATTTTTGTTGTTTTGTAGTATAATACCTTTAATTAGGAGGGAAAGTAATATATATCAATTGTCGAACAAACTGAATTAATAGGGTAAATACTTGAACATTGTTGAGGTATTGTTTTACATTAATGCATTTACATAATCGATGAGAGATGTTTCACTCCAATGTGTTGTGTCAAGTTCCATAATTTGACCATGGTTCGAGCCAACATTACCCCATGTTTCATTTACCGGTTTATCTTAGTGGATTGTCACTTGTCAAATATATAGTTAGTTACAAATAAACTAGTTTTTAGTTTTTTACCGCCTGTGCGTTGTGGCGGGATCGTACGCTGCGTGATAAAGTAAAAATTAACAAACGAACCGACCTATCTCTGAATTCTCGTTCAACTGTACAATAACTCGAGTTTATACCGTTGAACGAAAACGTATTATACTTGTCCCGCCTCTTTCCCAAAAAATTATGTCGAAACGTAAGTCAATGCGTACACTAAGAAAAACACATAGATTACAATCGTCCTAACTCGTTTCCAAACTAATTTACGTCGAAAACGTTTATATTTGACCCAACTTATTTTTACCGTCAAATGAAAACGTTTTATATTTGACCCAACTTATTTCTGAACAATACTTACGTCAAAACATAAGCGAACGTCGAAATGTAAACCATCTCAAAGCGTATATAAAAACATGCACAAAAACATTTTATATTTAACATGACTCTTACTGATACGTACCTAAAATACGAACTTAAAAATTATTTTTTAAGCAAAACTCGTATTGGGGTAAATCTGAAATTATAGAAACTTAAGGGGTCAAATAATCATCTGCGTTTAAGCCTAAATAAATATTAAATTAGCTATTTGTGTTTAATCTATAAAAATATAAAATAACTATTTGTGTTTAATCTATAAAAACCTACATTAGCTATTTGTGTTTATTTATATATAAAAACCTAAATTCTAGTGTGAAAAGTTAAAAATTTATTGTAGCCTCTTGAATTGCTTTTTAATATAGTAGTATATAAGATCTGATTTGGTATTTTGATATACCATTTAACAACTTCTTCGATAGTTGAAAAGAAAGATATCTAAGATAACAATCGACAATCACAAGACACGATATTAAATCTATTAAAGTTGTTATTACATAACATGTTACAAACCATTGAGTTAGTAATAATTTATTATAGTGGAAACTAACTTCTCTATCTACTTTTAAATTAAATAATATTTTTATATTATTATTATTATTATTTTATATTTTTTTCTTACTCACAACCACTTTCAAAAACATTAAAAAAATTTATAGGGATTGAATAGCAGTGGCGGACCAAGACAATTTATTTATGGGGGCAGAAAATTTTAAGGGTCATTTGGCTCACAAAATAATATATTTGGTCCGGTTCAGGTGAGACCGGGTCGGATCCGTTCATTGCCGAGAAACATCACTAAAGGGATCCCCAAACTCTTGTATTTGAATATATATCAAGAACCGTATAAATCAATTATAGTTATAAAAGTAGTTATATTTGATGTTTAAAGCAATTATACTAATAAAAATGAATATATGTTATATGTTTGAAACAATTATATTCATCGTTAAAACAGTTTCTAAACCCTTTAATGGCGATCATGTTTAACATGTTTGAGAATAATGCTGGCTAATAAATATACCATTTAATCTTTCATATCTTGAATCAATATATATTAGCTTGTTTAATAGTCAAAAACATATATTTCGATATAAATTTTCTTTTCTTCCTATTAACTACTTGATTATTTGAGGATAAATAACACTAAAAATCTATCTAGTTACAAACACTGATTATGAGAAAATATGGTTCATTAGACTATGACCCCATTGTAGTTTTACCCTCACAATATGTTTACAACATTCTTGCTTTTTCTTCAGTTTTAAAAGTTTAATGGGGGCAATTGCAAAATTTTATGGGGGACGGTTGAATTTTTCATATACACATAACACTGTAAAAGTATTTTTTTAGAGTGGGCGGCTACACCCCACCTCTTAAGGTGGGTACGCCCATGTTGAATAGTGATTCACCAAATATATTGATAAATAGTAATTTTTATTTTCTTATTCACTTCCAACAACTCAAAACCATTCTATATAATATATAAACCACACCATTAATAAATGGTATCCATTCTTAGTGCTTTATTTATAAGATTGCAACTTCTAGAAATAAATGGTATCAAATAAGCAAGAAAGCCACAAACCAATCCATAACCAGACCATTTAAGTGGCATTAATAGAAAAATCAGGACCAATTGCTTTCAAATCTCGTAACTTAATTTGCCAATGTTAGTTCGGTTAGAATCCAAAACCAAAAATCACATTCGTTTGTTGCTTTTGAAAGCAAATAATTGTTTGCACAAAAATAGCTAGAGTTCATTATTATGGATTCTGGCATGGATCGATACGGGCTTTTAGGCCCATAATTCTTTTTTCAAACGACAAACAATCTATCTTATTGCTTGTTATTTGTAAGTTTTGAACTTTTAACATCTAATATAAAAACAATAAGACATGTTACTATTTAAACTGCCCCTTTGAAACTGCCCATGGTACACAATTATTATTAGTGATTAATATTACTTGCAATGTATATAAATTACCCAAACCCATAGAAAAGAAGTGTGTGTAAGAATATAAGAAAGATGCCAAACCATCTCATCCTTTTCATCCCTTGCAAGTAATATCAGGAATCTAATGTGATTTTTGAGCTTACAAAAATATAAAAGAAAGAAGTAAAAGATGAGAGTGAAACAAAAGGATGCAACAAGTATCCTTTGGATATGGTTGAGTGAGTTAAAGAGATTGCATCTTATTCAATTTACTTAAATAACGCCAATAATTTAAATTATAACTTAATAGCTAATAACAATTTATAGTGTCATTTAGTCAATGAAACTTTTGATTTTTTTGAATGGAGACAAATTTTATTAAAATATACCCAAGCCTGGCAACAAACTAGACAAGCGCAAGAAAGTTATAAAAAAATTACATAAATATAAAATGGCAAGTAAATAACAAGACATTTTTTATTTCTACCTTTGTTGCTAGCGATAATATCACTCGCATATATATTATCACAGGATTTCACTCAATTATCACTTAAATTCAGGAACAAGTAAGACACTTTTTATTTCTACCTTTGTTGCTAGTGATAATATCACTCGGTATTAGTTTTATTTTTCACGATACCAATTCATTACCATAAGTTACTGTAACCTAAGATATAAAAAAATCATCTTTTGATTACCCCATTTTTAACATTTTTTATGGGACGTTAAAAGAAACTAAACAAAACCACAAATAAGTTTTTTTTAATAAAGTTAATCTGATATGTGTCGAAGAAAAATCAATTTGGTAAAAAATTAATGAGTTAAAATCGTATATTATATGTACAATAGAGGTTAAGTTAAAACCTTAGTAATTTGAATGGGTAAAGTTAAAGCCTTCGTAATTTGAATGGGTAAAGTTAAAACCTTAGAAACTTGAGGGCTAAAGTAAAATTTTTTGAAACATGAGGGTCAAATTTACAAATTCGGTTCACTGGCCTTATTATTTGTGTGTTATATAATTAATAACATACTCGATTGGTTGTTAAATTTACTGTGGCACAACGTTTGTCGAGTGGACATGATTAGGGTTATTCGAAAAGTTCGCGGCTTGCTCAAATCTTGTTTAAAAAAAGCTCGCTCGAAATTAACTCATGTGTAAAACGAGCTGAGCTAACTCGGCTCAATATGTAAACGAGCCGAACCAGAGCTAAGGTCAACTCGGGTATTGGCTCGCTCATAAGTTCGTTTAAAAAGTCCAAATTATATTTTATCAATCTCACATTACTTTTGCTACAAGTTTAGATAAACAAATATAAAGTTATTTTTTAAAATTATATCTATGTGAATATGTGAAAAAATAAAAAAAATACTTGTTTTAGAAATAATAAACAAAATGAGTTGTAATGCAGCTCGATTCAACTCGTTTATAAAAGAGCCAAGTACGAGCTCACATTTTAAGCTCGCCATGATAACAAGGCGGTTAGACACGACTCGACTCTTTTACAGTACTAGATGTGACAACTCCGTCAGACAAGAGTCTGAGTTTGTAGATATTTGACTTTACAAGTAAGTCTAAAAAAATAAATCAAAAAGAAAGTGAATTTTACATATAAACAACCATATGATCATATGGATCAATTTTCCCTACATGTATAATGCCCGTGTATAAACTTGTTACACACCAATATCTTTAATCTCTCTTTAATTCAACCTGGATGTACTTGATCATCAAGTGTACTACATAACTTCTTATGTTACTTTTCTTTTTTATAAGTTTAAACAAGTGTTTTTCATAAAAGAAATTACGAATCAGTCGTATAAACGTCGTTATTTGGATAAGAGAATGTCTTTTTATTTTTTACAAAAAAAAAGGTTAATTAACTAGTATAATCTCATATATTTACAACTTTGCTTTTGCCATATATGTGTGATAGATATGTTTTGACAAGAATGATTTAATTCGTGACTTCAATCCTACTTTATTTATTTCCCTCTCTGAAAAATACTTTGCCTGAGCATATATGTGTAATGCAATTGCCTTACATTTAGGAACAATGTAGGTGTTTCATGTAACCATTCAATATTTTTGTATTGGTGTAATTTATACATTTAATTATTTTATAGAACACTTAATATATACGTGGTTAGATCTATGTTAACTTCCATGTGGATGGTAAGAGCACTTTAATTATTCGATCAACTCAGTTATAAATATTGAAAAAAATGTTACAATACAAAGTTTTTAAAAGTTACAAAGTGTAAAAAGGATTAAATTATTAACGCGTGTTGTTTTATCAACTAGGTTGAGCATTAAATTAGTAATGTTTTCATTTATCAAGTTTCATATTTTTTTAAATGTCCGTAACTTTTACATACGACTTTATTTATTTTTTTGAAAAACAATTACACCATAAAATGATTATTTGTTTTATCTTTATAACAGACATAGCATTGATATAAAAATAAATATTTTTTATGTTTTTTTAGCTCATTTGGTAAATTAGTCAGGTGATAGTGTAATCTTCTGAATTGACAATGTTTACACAATTACTTGATTAGTATTACACAATGAACAAGAAACATAAAAAGTTTATATTTATCAGCAATGTGTTATTGAAAACTCATAATTTAAAAAGAAAAAAAAATACATAACGCAATGATCATCATTAGACACAATGATCGGTATTAAACATAATAAATGGCATAATAACCAGTATTAGACTTAATCATTAACATTAGACATGTTTAGTTGTTTGATGGAAATTACATTTTTAGCATTGTGTTAAGAAACATTATTATTTTAAAAAACACTTTATAAAATACAATGTTCAACATTAGACACAAATGATTTGATGAAAATATTACACAATAACTTAATGTTATACAATTATCTAATGATATAACACAATGATTTAAAATAACATGAAAAAACTTTATTTTTAATATATCAACTTTATACGCATTTTGAAAATAAAAAAAACACTTATTTGAAAAGTGACTAAAACTAAAATACTATTGTTCTATAATTTAATATTTCAATTATTTATCATTAGAGGTAACTTTATAAAATAATAACCAACTTTGAAAAGTGTTTCAATTAGGTAACTCAAGTTTTAAAATTATTTCAATTACGTCACTTAGTTTTTATATTTTATATAAGTTATGAGTCTTAATATGTTTTTTAGCATATTATACTTTTTTATTTCAATCAGAAAATATTTTTCTATCTTTTGATGCTGATATGAAACGTTAACGTAAATTTTAGGTATTTTTTTTTACTTTTTCATAATTAACATGTTTTTTTATCTTTTAATATAACTTTATATATGAAATTCTGACTCTCACGTCTTTTCACCGTTACTTTTTTTAACATAATAAAAATTAATAATGACTGGATTTGATCATTTAGTGGTTTAATTTGAAAAAAAATATGAATAAGTAACTAAATTAAAACACGTTTAAAATTTGGTTACTATTTTATGATATTTTTCCTGCCACGAACTTTTTTAACACTTGGATCTAAAATGCGATGGTTAATAATATTTCTCTCACTTCTTATTTTTTCCTCTTCTAAATATAACTCGACCCAAATAATGAACTAATATGCTGCTTAAACATAAATTAATCAGCTAATAATCGTTATGATTTAATATCTCATACTTTAGTTATAGCATATAATAATATTAATCTATAGATGTTACTTTTATAAATATTAATCTACCCAACGTATTTTGTATACACGGTGAAATATATTGTAACAAAAAACATTGTAGTTAATTAAATTTGTAAAATTTATTTATATCCATAATTAATTATATAAATGTCGCGTATTAGTTATGAATATCACAAGTTTGAGAATGAAGATAAGAATAATGTATCATCATTAAAATTATACTTATAATGATTTAATAAAGCCTTAGCAGTCACAAAGCAAAATTGGGTGGGTTCTATAAATGCTAGGCTATCTAATCTTTCCTAACTCATTCCTTATCATCTTCGATTGTGTAATTTTCTCAATTCTTATCTCAATTTCAAAAACATTAGTTTTGTTGTCAGCGTCTTCTTCTCATACCACTTAAAAGAAGAAAAAAAAAGTATAAAATGTTTGAGCACGAACATCCATTGATTCTCATAGATTTGTGGTTAGAAAAACTACAACATGAAGAACTAGACGAGGAAGAGAACGAGGATGATTTAAGCAGAAACCAAGACTTTCGTAGTTTGTGTTTCCGATGTGATGAAGAAATCAACTGGTTTCATAGGTATTACTACATGTGTGGTCAATGTGAGTACTCTATTCATAAATTTTGTGTAGATCTTCCAGAAAGGTGGGAAGTCAGTTTCCATGCTCATACTCTTTACTTTCTTCAACGAGATGTCGTTTGGTGGTGTGATATTTGCTTTAGTGATCATAACCCTCCTAACCTTGGTTATTATTGTGCTCAATGTGATTTTAATGTTGATTTAACATGTGCTACAAAAATGCAACTAAAGTATAGCATTCATCATCCTTGCCATATGCACCCATTAGTTTGCACGACCAAACAAATTTTATGCGAGTGTGACGCATGTGGGAAGGAGCACAAAGGGATGTTTTATCACTGCATAATGTGTTCTCTGGTGTTTATTCACGATCATTGTGCTTTGCTACCAAAAAAGTTGCAAATCCAACATACTACGAATAACCTTTTCTTCCATATTCATCCTCTCAGTCTTGCTTATTCCTTCTCGGAAACGGATCAAGAATCTAAATTTAACCCAGACTGTAGGGTATGTCGTAAATCATTTTCTAATGAGAATCTTTGGATTTATAAATGTGACAAGTGTAGATACTATACCCATTTGGATTGCGCCATATCAAAAAGCGAGCCCTTCATGTCCATCCTTATGTCTCCAGGTAGATCTACTTTATACGTTTATTGTTGGTTTTTGTATTTGGTTGTTTTTCATTCATGAACATTTAGTATACAAAATTTGTTCTCATCAGGTACAGGTAAACTCATTAAAAATTATGAAGATGCTGAACATCCTGATCTACTCCATCTCCCATTCCCCGATCCATCTTATAGCATACTAAAACACTTGTTTTTCAACCAAAATGGATCAAGTGCCATACAAATTAGCAAAATGGTCACAAAAAAACATTTTAGTCATCAACATCCACTAGTTCTAGCGAATACAGACCACACTCATATCACAAGCCCCACCTCTTCAAGAATTATATCGATATCCTATCATGACCCAATGAAAAGGGTCCAACTTTTATGCAATGGATGTTTGAGACCAATTATGACTAGGCCAATTTACATGTGTGCCGATGAGGATGAGCATTGCAACTTTGTGCTCCACGAGTGGTGTTCTCGACTACCTATTGAATTGAAAGACTACGTTGATCACCCGGAACACACCCTCGTGCTCCATTCAAAAGTCCCTGAACCTTTTGGGGTGTTTCGTTGTTCTCTTTGTCGCTTACTTTGCAATGGATTTGCCTACTGTTGTGAGCGGTGTGAATACTACATTGATGTCAATTGTGCCTTCTTACCTAAAGAAATCACTCACAGTTCCCATCCAAATCACCTTCTTTTGAGAGTCTCTAACAATAATTGTATTACTTCTAAGTGTCATATATGTGGGGAAGCTGAATGGAACGAGATTTTTTTATTCAGATGCCATACTTGTGATGATTGTCTTCTACACTTGAAGTGTGCTTTGCTAATACCCGAGACAACTACGCATAAGTGTGACAAGCATCCTATGAAGTTGAGTTACTTTCCGATCGAGAATCATAAGAGTGAATACTTTTGTGAAATTTGCGAGGATGAACTTAATCCTAACTTTTCATTCTATCACTGTGAAGAGTGCATGCAGTCTATACATACAGCTTGTGCTCCGGCAATACTTCAGTATGAAACACATGCAGATGCCACACGTGACAAAGGTATTTATAGGTTTGTAAATGTCAAGTTTGGGGGCACATATAATAATATTAAGGTGCATCCACACCCCCTTTCCTTCATTCAAGGGATTGAAAGCGATGGTGAATGTGATGAGTGTGGTGGTTTACTTTGGTATAAATTAATCTTTAAGTGTTTAGTTTGTAAGTTTGTAGTTGATGGTCGTTGTTGTGAAGATCTACTCCTGTATAATCTAGATATGTGAATAATTGTTACTTTTTTCTGTTTTTATCTTCTTTTTCTGTATTAGAAATTAGAAGAAAAAAAATTGTAGTAAAAAAGCTCATGAAATTTATTGACATGTTTTTTAACACTTGTAAGTGTATCACTCTAAAAGATTATACATGTTCCTTAAAATTAGTTATTTATTAAGATTTTTTTGAACGACTTATTGGATCACTAACAGGTAATTAGCCTACCCGATCATCTTTATGACTCGAGTACGTAATCCATGACCAGTGTTAAAAGAAAACTCACTATAGGAAAGAGAAAACTCCATATCTCACTTGAAACTCTTTTAATTAAAAATAGGATTTGAATGATAGGTGGATGATTTGTTGGCACTATTTATATTTAATTATGTATTTTAGAGACTTTTTATATGCGTAATTATAATATTATTTTATTTTCTTTCGTTTCTCTTCCCTCCTTAACGTTGTGTTATTAAGTTAAATATAAAAAGTGAAAAAAAACAACGAGAGTATAAAAATAAAAGAAAAGAATTAAAAAGAGAAAAGAAAAAAAACATATTATAATCGTATGTTTTAGAGTTCGAATAAAATGGAAAGAAAGTAAAAAAGTTTATGTGTTTTCTTTTTTTTCTTTTTGTTTTGAAAGGAAATTAGCAGAGAAAATTATTCAAAATCATTTTTTTTGTAATAAAAGAAATTCAAAAGACAGCATAAAAGAGTGTTTAGCATCATACTATTAAGTCAAGAAGCACATGTTCTTCCAGTTTATTTCCAAAATGGTGTTGGGAGAAAAATTATTTATCAAAATGTATTATTTGAAAATTATTTATCAAAATGGATATTCTAAACATTTTTTCTCTCACTCCTCATTTCATTAATAAAGAAGTTTGTGTTTAATAAGTTATTATTTATAAAGGTGAAGGAAGAAGTTTTTAAAATTAAAAGTAATATTTTTTTGTTGGAGTGTGATATTTTATAAAAAGTTTTTCAAAATGTTTTATAAATCTTTTTTAAACCTTTTTCTTTAACGTTTTATTTTTGAAACATTTTTTTCTAGAATTAAAAACGTTTTTGTTCCTTCATATATTCTTTTTTCCTTTCATTTTAAAACAATTTTTGTAATGTATTTTGTATTTAATTTTTTACACAGTTTTTGATATATGTTTTTTGAAATCTTTTTACTTAATTTAAGAGGAATAAGGAAACCATTTTAGTAGAATATACAAATTAAGGTTTTTAAACATTTTTGTCCTTCGTATATGCTTTCTTTTATTTCATTTAAAAACATTTATTCTGGAGAATGGTTTATTAAAAGATATAAAATAGGTTAGTTGATTTCAAAAAATAAATGTTGGAGGATGTTTCACGATTTGATTTTGATGGTTTAACTTAAACCATAAGTTAAACCGAAATGTTTGTTAGTACGTTGAAATATATTTATTATTCACGTTTTTATTAAAAGCATAAAAGAATATAAAATAGATGCCTTCTAAAATAATTACATATTCTATAGAACAAATAAAATCATACAAAAACAAAATAATATCAATATTTTTAAAAAGTTAAAAAACCATGTACTATTTAAATATAAAAAATTCCATTAGTGTCGTTTTAAAATTTTCACTAAAATAACAACATTTTCTATAAAACAAAATAATATTGTTTAGTTTTGACAAAATGTTAAAAGAAAATGTTATAAAAGAATTATAAAACATTGCATAAAATATCGCACTCCAACAAAGTATATTATTTTTAAATTTTAAAATTTTTTTACATCACCTTTTTAAAGAGTAATTTCAAATACAAACTTTTTTTATTTAATTAGATTTGAAGTAAGAGAAATAAAAGTTTAAAATACCTATTTTGGTAAATAAGTTTCAAATCACTTATTTTGGTAATAAATTTTCCACTACACCCATTTGAGAAAAAACTCCATGTTCTTCTACTGCAAACAAGATGACACTGAAACCCGATGATCTACTGCAAACAATCAACAGATCTTCTTCAAACCCTCAAAAATCACTGCAAATCCATCAAACAAATCCACCAATTCATGCTCAAATCATCACCAGAGGCCTCCTTTCTCTCCACCCCTCCTCCGCCTCCCGCCTCCTCACCGCCCTCCTCCACTCCCTCAACTCCCTCCTCCGGCCGCCGCACCACCGCCACCACCACCCAATCCCCGATCACTACCCTCTCTCTGTATTCACTCTCATCACCAACCCCACGACCTTTTCTTGGAACACCATCATTCGATCCCACAATCTCCTCTCTTTGCCTAAAGTTGCAGTCTTTATGTTCATCGAAATGCGCCGGAGATGTGTTCCGGTGGATGCCCACACGTACCCTTTTGTTCTTGCAGCCTGTGCGCAGATGAATCATCTTTCGATTGCGAGAATCGTTCAGTCTCAGTGTTTGAAGATTGGGTTTATAAACGATGTGTTTGTGTGTAACAATCTTGTTCATGTGTACTGTATCTGTGGTCGAATTGATGATGCGTATAAGGTGTTTGATGAAAGTCCTGAGAGAGATGTGGTTTCTTATAATGTGATCCTTGATGGGTTTGTTAAAAGTGGGGGGATTGATCACGCGCGCCAAGTGTTTGATGAAATGCCTGTGAGTGTTAGGGACGCGGCGACGTGGGGGACGATGGTTGCGGGCTATGCGCGAGCGAAACGCTATGACGAGTGTTTGAATCTGTACGATCAAATGCTTGTTTTAGGCGTTCGTTATGATAACATATCATTGGTTCTGTTTTATCAACTTGTGCGCGAATGGGATTGCTAGAGAAAGGGAAACAAGTGCATGATCATATTGTACGTAGTGGGATTCGAATAGATTCGTTCTTGTGTACCGCGTTAGTGGACTTGTACGCGAAATGTGGGTGCATAGAAACGGCTAGGGGGGTATTCGAAGCTAGCCCAGATAGAAATGTGTTCACTTGGAATGCAATGCTTGTTGGGTTAGCTATGCATGGTTATGGTGAAATGTTACTAAGTTACTTCACCAAAATGGTCAAGACTCGGGTTAAACCAGATGGGGTGACCTTTCTTGGCGTGTTGGTGGGGTGCAGCCATGCGGGTCTTGTTAATGAAGCAAGGCGACTTTTTGGTGAGATGGGGTCGGTTTATGGAGTTCCTAAAGAGCTTAAACACTACGGGTGTATGGCAGACTTACTGGCGCGCGCTGGTTTGATCAAAGAAGCAATGGATATGATCGCGAGTATGCCTATGTCGGGTGATGTTTTCGTTTGGGGGAGTTTGCTTGGAGGGTGTAGACTCCATGGGAATGTTGAGGTTGCAGAGAAGGCTGCTGAGCATATTATGGTGATGAGTCCTGAAGATGGTGGAGTTTATTCGACAATGGCGGATGTTTATGCGAACGCGAAGCGTTGGGATGATTTAACAAAGATTAGGAGATTGAGGGATGCAAGGAGAGTGAAGAAGAATGCTGGATGTAGTTTGATTCAGTTGGATGGTGTTACTCATGAGTTTGTGGCTGGTGATGATTTGCATCCTCAATCTGATGAGATATATTTGGTTTTAAATGTAATTGGACAACATCAATTTGAAATGCAACTTTAGGGTCCATTTAATGTAAAGGAAAATGTATGTAAATTATTTAACTCATTGGTAACATGTGAGTGGTGCATGATGATAGTTGATTTCCCATTTTATTTTGAACTGCTAACGAATTTTTTACGCTCGGTTACCCGGGTAAATCTATTGACGAAATGATACTTACATCCGTGATGTGTTTGCTTGAGTCAATATTTTCAACAACACAATGCTAGTGATCCAGTTCACCTATTATTTTAGAAAAACCCACCACCGAAAAACCCATTATGATAAAATTATTGTCACACTTTAAACATATTGTATCAAGTGATGTTTGAACTCATTATCTACACTCTAAAAAAGCCATGAGTGCCTCTTCCCAGACTAATTAATGTAGTACTTGATTCCCTCTGGTAGAGATATGGTAAACTACACAAATTGTGAGTTACCTATTGCTTGTTATCACCTCTTAAAAGCCACAAATCTAACGTAAACTACAATTTATTAATTTTAACTTTAACACCATGTTGTACCTCTTGAACATCATTAATACTGTAACTTTTGTTATCAATAGTAAGATTAATGTAATAATTATTATAAATTTTTGCTTACGTTGTGTTCACGATTTTACAAAAAAAAAATTGTTCACTCCGTCTATTCACAAGGTATGTTTTTTTATATTTTGCTTACAAATCATTATTATGAGTATAATCAAACGGAAATCAAATTTAAATCTACAATGATCGAGGGTGACTTCTGCTTACGACAAAAGTAAAAAAAAATTATATACGTTATTCCTATGAAAACTGGAAGTAAGCGTTAAATACGTCATTGGTTAAACTTTTAGTATCCGAAATGTTTTTACTACAAAAAAAAATATACCTCTAAGACTTTATCAAAATAAAGAGACATCTTGGGTTCAAGTCTCACCTATGATAAAAGAGCTTCTATTCAGAAACATGGTTTTTCTTCTTAGGATGGTCTCATATTCGGTACTTAAGAGCTTCTATTCAGGGACGTGATAGCCTAGTGTCATAAGGTTTCATACTTAAGCAATGAAGACGATCGGGTATGATAGTAATACGTTACTGACCCAATTAGTTGTTAAAAAAATATAAATAAAAAAAATCAGAAACTTCATTGGCGAACGAGAGAGTTCAAGAACCCAAGCACAGTCACAAAGAAGATGACGCGTTTCTTCCAGACCTCTCCAGCAACTTACACCACGACACGTGTCCCCCATATATACTAACACTCACACACCTATAATTATAATCCACCATTAGCAAACTCCCAACAATTCATCAACAATTTGTTCTTTAACACAATACAATACTACAGTTACACATTCCATCGTACCTACTTCAATGGCATTAAGAGCAACTGTGAGTAAATCGCACCAATTTGTAGGATTTTCTTCATGTGTATCTGTGATTAAAGATTTAAGAAATTGACTGTTGGTTTTTAACTTTTTACTGTTGAATTGCAGAATTTGGTGAAATCGATGATGGTTCGATCAAGAAGAAGCTTGACGTTTGCTTCTTCAACTCCCAAGATGAAAGCTTTTGCCCCTGCTGCTGATCATGGCTATGATCGTCAACATCTTAAACCAAAGTAATGTTTACAGTTTACTTACTATCAAATCAACAGTTGCAGATTTGTAGTATGCCACTGTTTGCTTTCGTTTGTCAGTTTTTTCTTTATCTTTATTTTTTCGTATGGATTATTAGGAAATGAATGTAGTTTTGGTTTCCGGTTGAAGTAGCGGATGTGACTGTTAAGTCAGTGGATGTAATTGATGTAAGAGTAATAAAAGGTTACATCGGTCACATCCGTTACTGAATAACTAGTTTGGAAAAAATTGAAGTTAGTTTAAAGTTGGTTTTGGTTTCTAGGTAGAGTAACGGATCCGGCTAATGTAATATTTCATTATTCTTTTTAAGTAACGGAAGGTTACATCAGTCACATCCGTTACCGATATGAAAACATTTATAAAAAAGTTATAGTTAGTTTAAAGTTGGTTTTGGCCTCTAGGTGAAGTAATGAATCTGACTTATGTAAGAGCATTTTCAATAGACGTTTTTCATACTTAAAAAGAGTCATGTGGACGTCTATTGAGTTTGTTATCATTGGGTGAGGATGTTTTTAATGCAATTGTTCTTTTAGAAGAACATCAAAAAATAGTAGTTGTTGGCCCAGTATAATATATATATATGAATATATTTAAGAGAGAAAAAATGCGTGGTTAAAAGTAAAGAAAATAATGATCATTCGGGAATGTTTTTTAGTTTTCTTATCGGAGTGATTTTTTAATATTATAAAAAACATGTGTTAACCTGACATGCCAACTCACTAAACATGTTTTCAGTTGTTTTTAAGACTTTCTATCAATGATGCTCTAATACTCCGTACTTTTACATCAGTCACATTCGTTACTAATATAGAAACTCTCTTAACAATTGAAGATGGTTTTGATTTTCAATTGTAGCAGCGTATGCGCTTGATGTAATAACAACTATATTTGTTTCACATCAGTCGCATCCGCTACCATTTATCTTTTCCTAAACGTAATATGTTGGTTTCCCGCTTTTAACATCAAAAAAGATTTTTAAAAATTTGTCACTTATGGGTGCGAGAATTTGGGGCGAAACAGGGCTGCGAAAGGGGCGTACGTACCGGTGTACATCTCACTCGGGTTGATCCTAATGTCGGTTAGCATCGGAACATACACGGCAACGCATCAGCTGAAGCGATCGCCAAACGTTTTCGTGAAGAAGTCGAAGAGGGAGACATTGCCAGAGCTCGTGGAACCGGAGAAGGTAGCCGAAGAGGCCGACGAGTTCATCAAGAAGTCATTCTTTAGGAAGATTGCACATGTGCAGGATGCGGATCGCCAAGAGGTGATGACTGATCCCATCCGCGGGGATACTTACGCCATGTGAGAACAAACCATTGATCAAACTAGTAATTGATTATTAACAGAGGTGTATGTTGAAAATCAGTTTTCAAACTGGTTCTGGTTGAGTCAACAAAAGTCAAACCTTTTTCGTAAGGACCGTTTGGGTCGAGTCAATAAAAGTAGAAGTGTGGTTTTATAATAACAGTTGTGGGTTAAGTCAACAAAAGTCAAAACCCGTTTTCTAAGAACCAATTCAGGTTGTAACAGGTTTGAGTCGGTAAAAGTAGAAGACTGTAATTTTAAGAATCAGTGTGCAATGTTGTTGAGACTGGATCGGACTGACCGGTCCGATCGGGAATCGGATAGGTGGTTGAACCGGTTCGAACTGAATTTTGATTTTTTGTTTTTTTTTATTTTAATGGGTAAAAACGAGGTGTTAAATCATAAGTTACTATGTTGAATATAAAAATATAGTTAAGTTTTATATATAACTATAATACATATATAAATTGCTTATATTTAACTATATGTATAACTATATATATAATTATGACGTCTTCTGGTTATTAAATCTGGTCTGACCACCAAACCAGTAAGATGTCCAGTTCGACGTTTGATCCAGTTATGAAAACATTGCGAGTGTGGGTTGAGTCAACAAAAGTCAAAAGTTGTTTTTTCTATGAACCGGTTTGGTAAGGGGAAGAACGTGGTTCAAATCAGATTGAATCAGGTTTGAAACCAGTTTAGTTCGAGTTTTTACTGTATGAAATTGGTTTCACTGAATAAGGTTAAGAGCTGATTTCAAACCTATGGGTTGGCCGGTTGGGTTAGGCTAGAACCAGTTTGAAAAGAAACTTGTTTGACAACTAGGTCAAGTTTGGTTGTAGGTCTTGGTTTTAAAGTGTTTTTTTTTTCAAAACATGTTATTTACTAATTATTAATGATTGATGTTTCACGCATAATGCAACGGGAAACCTGTATTTAGTAATGATCGATGATGATTGACGTTGGTTCGGTGAATTTCAGGCACCCGAAGCCGTATACGGAGTCGCTAAAATCGGTCGGAGTTGAGGTGGAGAAGAAGCCGTTTGTCGAGCCACCAAGCCACCACCATTGAAACACTGAAGCAAGCATGGTCTTTTGTTCCTTGTTTACTGATCTGGATGTTTAAGAGTAAATCTTGTGTTTGTAAATATGTATCCACAATGTAGTTGTGAATTGTGATCATGAGTTTGATACCTGTTGCACACTGATAAAAGTTATTTGCAAAAAAACAAGTAATTGTAATGATAGATCAAAAGTTGATTAAATGCTAGCAATTAATTTGGTTTTTTTAATTGTTTTTAATATATATTATTAATCACGAACACATACATCTTACAGGATTTAAATCCTTCAATTTTTTAATAAATATGATACATCTTATCAAAAGAATATTATTTAAAGTATTCACAGTAGTTGTTTTATTTTTATCCATATAATTACATTAAAAATTATTATATTTTCTCTCTCATTTCCAATTAAATAATACTTTTTATACCCTTATCATTATTTTTTTCTCTCTTCTTCACTCACAACCATTTTAAAAAATATTAAAAAAATTATAAGGATTGAAAAATGATTCTTCAAATATACCAATCCACAATAACATTTTCACTTTCCTTCACTCACAACCACCCAAAACCATTCCATATAATATACCAAACACACTCACATACTTTTAAGAAATCCACTGTAAGTGCTCTTAGCAACACAACATAAAAGTTCGTAAGTTTGTCGTCGGGCCCACCACTCATCATGTAGCCCGGATAAAAGTTTTAATCACGTTAAAATCAATTAAATTTTAAATAAATTGAAATTGATATGATTAAGAAACTAAGATGATTCAATCTGACGTGTTTATATCCACTATAATATCATACATACATGTTACATAACTTTGGGATGCACGAAAATTTAACTAGTACGATCTTGTACATTTCATCGAATAACAATGGTTTTATCAATCGACATGGAAATTATGTGAAAGTTTAGCAGAAAATTCTTTGAAATGAAACTTGTAAACATGAGGTAATTTAATTCTCATTTGTTGTAGTATTTAACCATGTATAAACTGTTGATACACCGTATGAGTTATCACCTGTCACTATTTCGCTTACCTTGACAAGATGTTTTAATATCAATTTCAATATTGTTTGAATATTTAAAATTCAATTTGCCCTGAACTCTCTCCCTCAAAGTTAATAAATCGAAGTCTTAAATATAACTTCAGAGTGTTTATTGACGTTGAGGGAAGAGTTTAGAACACGTTGGATTTTACTTTGATTACTCTTGTGTTGATCAATGCAATATGATATTGTCACCACGAGCTCTTTTGGTTTGCTAGGTTGTCTATATCGGGTATGTTTAGTAATTTTTGATAAATTATAAAATGTGCATTAATGTTTTTGTGAAACTAAAATGATGATGATATGGTCAATGCAATTGATAGTTTGAAACATCTAGTATCATGTTCTTATTCTCATTTTTATAATTACATTAAAAGTTATTATTATTTTTCTTAATTTTATAATTAAATAATATTTTTTATGTTTTTATCATTACATTTTCCTTCTTTTTCTCTCACAACCATTTTTAAAAAAATATTAAACAATTAATAGAGTTGACCAATGTATTACCAAATATACAAAATAATAATATTTTTTTCTACATTCGCTTGCCACCACAAACAATCATTGCCTATAGTATAGAGAACACAATAATAACAATACATGAAACCTAATTCACCATGTCTGTTTATATTCAATCTTATAATTACATTAAAAATTATTTTTTTTAATTAAATAATACTATTGCTATATTTTCCATCTCATCCACTCACAACCAGTTTCAAAAAACATTAAAAAATTTATAAGAATAAATCATGTATTACCAAATATAAATATTAACAGTTACATTTTTTATTTATTCCACTCATAATTACTTACAATCATTGTCTATAACATAAAAAACACACGTGTAAAAATATAAAAAAACCTACCGGAAATGCTCTTAAATCTTGTAAAATAGGGCCATGAGTTTAATTGTTGTTAAAAAATAATAATAATAATATATTATTATTATATTATTATCAAATACAAGACCCATTACCATTTACCACCTTGTACGTGCGCATTCCACGAATCACAACCGTTCATCTCGGAAGACGACGCGAGCCATGCCTGGACCACCTACGTGGCAACATCCTATTCGTTGGTTTTCGCGCCAGCCGATATCATTGGTTAATACCATTTGACGTAACCCACCTCAGATCCGTATATGTATCATGTATCTATTCACTTTTCACAACAAACTACTAAACCACCATTAACACATTTTTATAATTTCATCCTTATAATACATACAAACATACATATATATATATTATATATCACAACAATTTATATTATATATTGCATTTTGATCCTCGGATTATGGAAGAATGCAAACGGAAAATGTGTTGTTTGCAGTTGTTTTGTTTGATTTTGATCGGTGTTTTCGCTTTTGAGATACACGCATCTTCAGGCACTGTAAGTGATCCAATTGTGTGTGAATGTGTGTGTTTTTATTTTCATAATTTGTGTTATGAGTTGTGATGATGTCGTTTGATTTTGAATTACGCTTTACGAACGATTGTGTACATTTTGTGTTAATTTTCAGGTGTTTTACGAGTCGTTTGATGAATCGTTTGAGGAGAGGTGGATTGTGTCTGAGAATGGAGACTATTTAGGTAACTACGATCTGTTTGAATCGATGTGTTTGATTCTTATGCAGGTTATGCTACTTTTTCATGTATTGATTGGTTGTGTGATTGTGCATTGATTTGATCACATGCATGAGATTAGTTTAAGTTTTGTGAATGTGTTATGAGATTGTTTGAATTGCTATTCTACAAGATCTCAGATGATTTGTGATTTCAAAAGTGAAATATGTTTGAATGTATTATTATTATTATTATGCATTGATTGATAGCTCAAATTAAAATCTAGATTGAGATTTTTAGATATAAATGTGTGTATAATTGTCGTCATTAGGCTAACGAATCAATGTCCGTGGTAAATGTGTTTATCACTGAGTGTCGAGTATTCTAGTCGTATGGTGTGTATTGGTGTAAATTTAGGCGTTGACTCAAAGGTTGTGTGAGTTGGTCGTTCTAAAAAAGGTTGTGTTATTCAGGTGTATGGAACCACTCAAAGAGCAAAGGTCATGATGATTATGGGCTTCTGGTCACAGAAAAGGCTAGAAAATATGCAATTGTGAAAGAACTAGACAAGCCTGTAGAGCTTAATGATGGAACAGTTATTCTGCAGTTTGAAACTCGCCTGCAAAACGGTCTTGAATGTGGTGGTGCATATTTAAAGTATCTCCGGCCACAGGAATCCGGATGGACCCCTAAAGGATTTGATAACAAATCACCTTACTCGATCATGTTTGGCCCGGACAAATGTGGGGCTACAAACAAGGTTCATTTTATCATGAATCACATGAACCCAAAAACAGGAAAGTATGTTGAACACCATCTGAATTCCCCTCCGGTAGTCCCTGCAGACAAAATGAGCCATGTGTATACCGCGGTATTGAAGCCTGATAATGAACTGAGTATCTTGATTGATGGAGAAGAGAAAAAGAAGGCTAACTTCATGTCATCTGAAGATTTTAGCCCATCAGTAATCCCTCCAAAGACCATTCCTGACCCGGATGATAAAAAGCCTGAAAATTGGGATGATGTTAAAATGATCCCTGATCTGAATGCTAAAAAGCCTGATGATTGGGATGAAGATGCTCCAATGGAAATCTTGGATGAAGATGCTGTGAAGCCTGATGGATGGTTAGATGATGAACCAGAGGAAATTGATGATCCTGAAGCAGTAAAGCCTGAAGATTGGGATGATGAGGAGGATGGTGAGTGGGAAGCTCCAAAGATTGACAACCCGAAATGTGAAACAGCACCGGGTTGTGGTGAGTGGAAGAGACCCATGAAAAAGAACCTGGATTATAAAGGTAAATGGCATGCTCCACTTATTGATAACCCGAATTACATGGGCGTTTGGAAGCCTCGTGAGATTCCAAACGTTGAGTACTTTGAACTTGATAAACCCAACTTGGAGCCTATTGCTGCCATTGGTATAGAGATCTGGACAATGCAAGATGGTATTTTGTTTGACAATATTTTGATAGCGAGTGACGAAAAGACTGCAGAATCAATCAGGGATGCCACGTGGAAGCCAAAGTTTTTAGTTGAAAAAGCGAGTCTAAAAGTAGATGTAAAAGCAGCTAGTCTTGATGGGCTCAAGGGTATCCAGGTAAAACATCTTGGTTCCAAGGTTTCTTCACCTTTCATTCTTTCAACTCATATATCACCTTACTTTCAGTTGTTAAAAAGATTAATATGATAAATTTGGGGGTTATAATGTCTGGGTATAAAGAAACTTAAAGAGTTTGTGTTAAAAGAAACTGATCTTGATTATCTAACTTTGTAGGGAAAAGATATTCATCTTCCTATAACTTGATGTCAAACAACATAACCCGTTTAAAATAAAACACAACCCAAATTAACTCATTAGCGCAACTAAACAAGCCTCTTGATTTTGCAGAAATCAGTGTTTGATGTCCTTTACAAGATTGCTGATCTACCAATCTTGGGTGACCACAAGACGAAGGTTGTGGTAAGTCATCCGAGTCATTAATACATGTTCTTATTTCCGATTCATTAGTAACTAACTATTTAAAACGGAATATGTGCAGGAACTTATTGGAGAGGCAGAGAAGAAACCAAACATTATAGTTGGAATCATAGTATCACTTGCTGTTGTCATTGTTAGTCCCTTGTTAAAGATCTTGTTAGCCATCAAGAAGAAACCAGTGAGTAGCCAGCCTTTTGTCTGAATAAATATACCACAAATCACAGTTGCTTGTTTTGTTCTCTCTAAGTAAATATTAACTTAATGGTGTTTTTATCAGGGAAAGGTAAATGCGGCACCGAAGAAGGATGGTAGTAAGACTTCAACGACTGAGGTCGGGGAGGATGCAGGTGCGCAGAAGAGGAGGAATACAAGGCGCGAAGGCTAAGCATGTCATATTGATCAGCTTCACTTGTGGTAGAATCCAGGATTTAGTTTTGGCGCAAAATCTAATCGATTTGCTAGTTGTTTTTCTCTTGTTACCTTCTAGACCAATTCCTCATGTTAGGTTTTCATGACAAATAAAACTTGGACCGAGTAGTTTGTTTGTAGAGATCTGTCTGGCTCGTTTCATTGAATTCTTTTGCGATACTTGTGAGTTGTGACAGCCTTATACGTAGAAATAAATTTGATACTTAGTGTGGGTTTCTTTGTTAGAGTATTCTCATGATGTATTTCCTTGATAGGTTTTATCACTTGATTTCCTATATAATATCTACTCAGGATTGTGGATTGAAAAGGAATCAACATACCATTTTATTCTCTTATCTTACAATGACTATAGTTTTGTCTCTCAAAATGAGTGGGTGACTCACATACCACCAATATTATTGTCACATGTTCAAACATACTCTTTCATCATCAATATCAGCATAATACTGTAACTGGTCGAAGACCAACGGCTATGTAGACCAACGATTATGATAGACATTGATTCACTCTTTGTGCAAGTCCTGCTATGATTACAAACTACTTTTGAACATTTGGATATCTTTGCTACACTTTCCCAAGTGAGTAACGTGTACATTCCTTGGATGCTCCCGAGTTACCGAGGTTATATACACGCTATAACCATTTCACCTCTCATGCCTAACCTTCACTTGCCTTAAAACTACTTCCCCGTTTAAACTCCTACAAGCTCACCCTTTGTCTCTCCTCATGTTCTCCCATTACTACTTCCGGTCCACAATTGATTACTTATTAGAGTTTTACTTTACCTACTTTTCTTTTCATTCCTCCATCACCTCATCATCCTTCTCCCATCCATCTGTATGCGTTTCCACAGCCACACTCCCAAGCACGGGTCCTTTCCTATCTATGTCCTCTATCATGCTTCCTCCTCTCCTCACAATCAGCCTGCTTCCCTTCCTTTCTCCATCCCAAAAATGCCTTTCACTCAAACCGTTCCTAGAATCCTACTCACGATCAGGTAAACATTGACATCGTTGTCTTTGACTTTGAATAGGTCTGTCACTTAAAGCATCATCCTTATGTTAGTATTAGTAGCTATAAAGTTCAGCTTGTTGACAGAGGCTTTCATCACAAAAGAAGAGTGCAATACCCCCAGCTGATGTGAATTACACACCACACGGATTTCCAGAGTCCAACATGAACAGCCAACAGTACAACACAAAACAATGTAATACCGGGTTGAATTAGATTCTTTGATGTCAAAAGGTAATACCTGCAAATACGATGATGACTACAACATTTGAGAGTTGAGACGAAAATGCTCAAGGAACACCGGAAAGTAAACTTATATCACAAACAAACATCCGCTTATGGTCTCTGTAAATGTTTATCCTAACACATCACTGCTCACCTTATTAAGAGTCTATAAATTAAACTACTATGACAAGAAAACGAAAAACAGATCACGAAACAAAACTGTCCTCTACCAAAGAAAATTAAATAAAAAACGACCCGAAAGGTGGTAAAAATTCCAAAGAAAAAAAAAGAAACAACTTTCTATTACTTTGCAGCATATTATCTGTCTCTCACTAACAAAGGATTGCTGTAGCCTTTTGTCATAACTTCGAGCTGCAAGGTGTATTTAACGTTTTCCAGCACCAGTTTTCTTAGCAGAAGGCAGAGGGTTTTCCTCGTCATCTGACTCGATATCACCGTACTCCCACATCCCCAACCTTTTGGTGCGCGCTTCTGCCTGGTACTTCTCTAATTCATCCAGCATTTGTTGTCTGTCTTTAGGCTCCCATCTCCTTCTCTTCTCCAACCTTGCTACTCCTCCCTGCATCATTTGCAGATTCAGGTTTTAAACAAATGAACAAAAACACCAATTTCAAGTTGACCCACCGACCTGTCGACCCGCTCACACGTTTACAACCCATTTGACTCATTATTATAACCCACAAACTTGATTAACGCGTTTACAACTTGATTGCTACACACCAACCCGTCAAACACGTTTACATGTTCAACCCAATGTGACACGATTGACACCCCCTAATGTTCAACCCAATTAGTCCACGTAGAAAATCATATTATTACTATTTAAAGTTAAGTCATACCAAAAAAATGCCATTTTGACTTGTTACCCGTTAACACCATTTTGCAACTTCAAAAAAAGAGGGTTTTGACTTGGATGGAACCATGAAGTCTTTATGAGACAATAATGACGGTTACAAACATACAAACCTTGAGCATAATAGCGTTAATACTGGTGTCAGATTCCTCATCGATCAGGGTTACCAAGAGAATATTTCCAGTTCCTTGACCTTTGACTTTTCCTCCAGAAGTATCTCTATCCTCAATTACTGCCTTAAATTCCTTTGGCTCACTAAGTGTATTTTCACTTAAATACATAGCTGCCTCCTGACCATAATCCTCCTCCAAAGTAGGTACCTTTAAGTACGCCAGTTGGCAAAGTTGAGCCAACCCAGGTGCAGAGGATACAGACGGATCCAGAGGACGTAACTGGTTATAAGTAACGACTTCTTGATTTCCATAATCAATGTAAAACACTTCAAATTTGTCTTTAGGTGTTTGAACAGCACCACGTGGTCCAGTCACAACCTTCCACATCATTAAAGAAACAAGGATCAAAATCATAACACGCACGGGATTCATGAAATGCTAGTAAACAACCTTGTAAAGTAGAGATGGAAAATTGGGCGGGTCAGTTGGGATGCATAAGGAGTAGATAAGGTAATTTTTGGTACGCGTCAAAGGTGTCAGGGTTGGCTTGACTGAAGATGCTTCTATTGGCATAACTTCTTTTAGATCTTATATATTATAAAGTGTTAATATGTTTAGAAAAAGCAAATGACATTAGAAAAATGAGTGTTTTAAAGAAAAGCTAAAAGTCTATATTAAAAAAATGGAATGATTTGCCACAAAAAAGAGTGACGTTCACAGAAAATATTATTTCTTTTAAAAAGCAAATGAACTTTAAAATTAATAACTTTTGAAAAAAATATTCTCATAAAAGATGATACTCTTAATATTAAAAAACATGTAGGCTGTTTTTATGTAAATATGCCTTAAAAAATATTACATGGACGCTGACATGGGTTCCATGTAAACTGACATGTAGGCGGTAACCTGGTCACCTGATGAATAAGCAAATTCAACTGGTTGGACCCATTTGACAATTCTCCTTTTTAACTAAGTTTATTTGATTTTGGCTGTTTGACCCGTATGAGATAAAATATTAACCCAAATCAGCCCAACCTCAAGTAAACTGATCAAAATTGAAGTCTCACCATGGCTCGGTTCCATGAGTTATCTGCACTAAACTGTGCAAGGACGAGATCACCTTTCTTTGGATTAAATGCACCAATTACAGGTGCTTCTTTGATATTTAAAGAAGCAAGTTGCTGTTGGATGGAAGCAACTTTCTGATCTGCAACAGCCTGGACATAGAACTTTCCTCCACTAAGAACTTCAGTCACCACTACCTGTAACGACGCATTTGATGCAATAAGCACATGAAGCAAAATAATCTTGGGTAAATCAATAATAATAATCCTAAGGGACCTTAAACTCTTCTTTCTGCTTTTTGTCATTAGTTGCACCATTAGAAACTTCCTCTCCTTCAACATAGTTCTCCCATATCTGCAACGAAACAATCAATCAGAGACAATTCAACAATCCAGTTGAACTATTTTATATATGCTTTTAGAACCATATTTCTTGCCTTCAATTTCTGCCTCTTGGCAGACTGTTCAGCCTGAGAAAGAAGGTGAGCGTCTGGAATCCTATCAGCACCAAACCCTGTCTGAAGTCTTGCAAGACCAGCTTCTAGAAGGGTGACCCCAACATTACTTTTTGATTCCCACAACGATCCCAAAAAGGTTCCTGTTCTATCAACAGTTTCTACTTCAATCTGGACAAAAAAAAAACAAAAAAGAAAAAAATCAATAATGAATTATGATACAATAAGGATAAAGGGGTAGAAAGGAATATTACCTCTACATCCCTCTGCATAATCTTCCGTCTCATAAGTGAAATTGCATCATTGGAGTAGGGCTCATCACGACCAGGGCATCTGACACCAGATAATGAGAAAGCAATGCTGCATGTTTCTTTTGGGACAAATAGTTTAAACCTGTGACCACTAAGGACGTATTCGACGACAGCCGACATCCTCCTGTTACGTTGCAGAAACGGGAGGAAATCTTTGGCTTTCTTAGCTGAGGTCTGAATAAAAAATATACATACAAAGCAGAAAAATAAATAAGTCAAAATATCACACACTGGTCAGTATAAAAAAAGTAGATCAAGGCTTCTAACCGTCAAGAGATCTGTGACATGCATGCTTGGAGGATCTTTAGCAGAATGAATCCCTTTTCTACCAGCAGTAGCACGAGATTCAGCTGCAAGAAGATTCTCATAGTAATTTGATCTTTCTTCAAAGTCTCTGTGTCTAATGACAGTGCCAAACCCACGAGCAATGATGAGTTCAGCAACATTTACACCTGGCTGCTGAGTCACTGATGTAGGGGGAGTAGTTGAGGAGACGTCTTCATTTTCCTTCCCTTGAGATAACAAGAAGACTGTCCCAAAACCCATTACCCGTGAATCTGCAGGTCCAGCTGGAGCAGCGGCTCCATCCGAAAGAGGGACCTTTCTAGAGTATTCCATTGAAACTTGAACCTAAATTTAAACAATAAATTGGAAAACTAAAATCACTAGCTGGCTTTCTGTTCCAAATTATAGATACACGCAGAAGTGGCAATTTCAACCAGTAACTTACGCACGAGTCGATTTAGATTATTTCTATCACAAATGGGTCAATAGGGCAAATTATATATAATTTAGCAAACAGGGAAACAAGTTGAAAGGTTCCCAGAGTCAATATCCAGTGTAAATAACCTCCCAAGTAGCACTACTCAAAATGAGACTATTGCTGTAATATATTGTTTCTGTAATCATAACTAACAGGTTAATTTTAAAATAAAATTGTATGGAGGTCTACCTAATATGACCAATCCCATTTTTAAACCTCTATGAAAAATAAAATTTTCAACCCAAACCATATTGACCAATCACCCAACCTTCCGTGCCCATCCATCTTGACGCCTCCTTTAAGAAGTTTACGAAAAACTCATTAGATTATAAAGTATCTTACTTGACGGCCAATTAATCTTGTTCTTAGAAATTCTCTTGCTTCACGGGCATAAGGCGCAGGCTTTTCGTCTCTTCTTGGATTTCCCAGTTTGGGACATCTGATACTTGAGAGATTAACTCGCCTCTCAGCTGCTGGACTGCCAAATGGAAGAGAATCATCGGCAACAATGATGCAGTCTCCACTAACAACTTCAACTACCTGTAACAAGTTTAAATATATATATATATGTGTGTGTGTGTTTTTAAGTGATCTTTAAATGTATGGAAAAGAAGAGATTGTTGAAGAAGCTAATATTTAGACCAACCTTTCCAGTAAAATTGTCTGATATAGCCTTTGAATTAGTAGCTGGAGGTACGTAGTTTGTCCAAAGCCTCAACTTACTCTTCTTTGCTTGAAGTTCTGCAGCCTTCAATTTCCTCCTGGCTTCGTCTTCCATCATACTTGCACTCCACTCAACATACTTTGCATATCCCTACACAAGAAAAAGATAACAAGATAAAGAAAGGAGAAAAGTCAAACAGTTTTCTTAAACTATGTATCGAGTCAAACATGTTTTCATGGGGTGGAGAGAATAGTTACTATAATTAAGAGAGTGAGTTTTACACAAAACACATAAAATAAAAAAGGATATGATCCTCATTTAGGATATAATGAAGCCCTAACATTGGTTAACTTCCTAATTGCATGATGAAGAAAATTATTTTGACAATAATTTGCTATTATAACAGCCATAATGATGTCGATTTCCATACAGCAGATACTGTTGACTTGAAATAATGTACATACATTTTCAATAAGCTCCATTGCCAGGTCCTTTGCTGATTCACCATCAGAATAATACACAGAACCTATCAAATTGCTAAACTTATCAACACCCTCAAGAACAATTCGGACCTGTACATAGCATGCAAAGTAAAGGAACTTTCAGTTCAATCTGCCAAAAGCAAATAAGTTTAATTAAGAAAAAATAACTAAGACATCACTTACATCTCTGTTTAGCACACGAATCTCAGTAAAATGTTTAGCTTCCCTCCCAAACGCATCAGGGGAAACTTCATTAAAGGCTGGCAAGGATGTAACTCTTTGCGCTGACGTTAAGGGCCCACGAGATTCACCATTAGTTTCTACATTTGGTTCATCAGATGGTATTTCAGTTGCTATGGTAGGTTCTTGGCTTCTTCTTCCCATTGAAGGGGCCTAGTTATTGAAAATAATATAAGAATAAGGTTGCGTGTACAAAAAATATCAACATAGAAGCTCCAAAACAGACAATACAAAAAGGTGAATGCTAATAAACCCCGTACCTGGATTCCAGCAACAAATACTTGAACAAATTGAAATTCTGGAAGCAGATAAACACGAAGTGAGCTCCCATCACGAACTTGCTCTACAATAGCACCCATGGATTTGCCTTTGTTAGCAGCTAAAAGGCTCATTGCATCCAGATTGCTGGGATCACCAACAGCAGATGGGGGGAGGTTCCTGATAGCAGCCTCAACAGAACCCGGAGACTAAAACACAAAAGCAACCACATATAATTAATTGACAACATATAATCAATTAGGTAACAATAGAAGTTATTATAGTAGGTGCAATCGCACACCATATTACCATGCTTGTTTATGTAAATCCAACTATATTCAGTATCCATTTCAATAGAAAGCATGACTAATGTTCCATATTATAACCCAAATATTCGGGCATATTCTGATTTACCATAACATGTGACACAGAAAACTAGTAATGAGGTGGCTTAAGCAACAGTAACTAACCCTGTTCCATAAACCCACACCCTGTTGTCTGGCTTGTTCTTCAAGGCGTAGCAGCTCGCTATGCTCAGGGGTCACCTCTCCTTTAGCCTCCTTAACCTGTTATCAGTAAGTGACCATATGTTAGATGTGAAGATGAAATCTTTAATAATAAATGCTGGTATATGAATTTAAGTTACCTTTGCCCAGCCATGAGTGACAACCTCGTTTCCAACATTTGTTGTACCAATGAAAACACTGCAGAATTCTCGGGAGAAGTTTGGGATGGTGTATTCCGTTCTAAAAACAATATCCTAGCAAACAAAAACATAAATAAAGATGACATATTTATATTATCATCATATAACGACACAATGAAGCATGACTAATAGATACAGAGGGTTGTATGAATTATAACCTTTCCTATGCACAACTTCCGGAGATATTCTCTGCTGTCCCAAGCAAATGGGTCATCCTGGCCCCCTCGACGTGCCTACATAATAAGGAAGAAAATTTGAACCGTTATTTAGTTAGTTCCATTACCAGCAATCAAAAATTCACACGGCATAAATTTGATTCATTTCAATTTCCCAGTAAAATCACAATTTAAGATATTTAAGGAACTGCATAACATACTAATCTTGGAGCAGAAAGGTGAGCCAAAACCACAGTCTTCTCAGGGGGGATTTCTGCTTTAGTAAATCCCATAATCACCAAGGTGTCACCAGACGGAACAGCCTTAACTTTTCCTCTCAGCCATCCCGAATTTCCAGCTGGTTGCGCCATCACTCAAGATCTGCAAAATTAAAGACATAAGCCATGAAAATCAAATCACAAGTTAGATAACACATCACATACTGAAAGACAATTAACATCTCAGTAAACACAGCACACAAAGCTTCCTGATCGCTACCTATAGCAGCCTCCAATCACTGCATAAATCTACAAAAACCACAAATTTCCTACCGATCAACAAATTGAGAAGAAACATAACTTCAAAACAAAATCCACCAACATCCGATCCACAATTCACAAAAATCAGCCAAAACCTAATCAAACAACGATGAACAGACACCACGCTCAGAAATCCAATCAACATCCACCAGTCATCAGATCCACACGCTAGAACACAACAAACACATACATTAACACCTCAACCACACCAAATCTCACACACTCACCCTAGATCAACACTCTACAAACCAAAACCAATCCAACCACTCCGATCTACCACACAACACAATCAAATCCAAACACAATCAAATCCAAACACAACCTGCATGTCAGCACATCGATTCACAAAAACAAAACCTCAATCACTAGATCCAAACAGCACAATACCTGAAATCCTCCCGCTGTAGATCGATCAACCGAAACAAACACACCGATCGAACAAACACCTAACCGAATCAATCCGAAATCAACTTCGAATGCAGAATCATCAACAATCAACAACAATAACAATATTAATGATGATAATGATGATAATAATCTCCGAATACGATCGAAATCGACGGTGATTTGAGATTGAAACAAAACCACTGAAGCCGGCGGATGAAATTTTGTGAAGCTTATACAAAGGGGTAGTATGTGTTATTATATGGGGTCAAAAAGTGAAGTCATAAATGTGCCCCTCTATTTTGGGTAAATTACCGAAAATGCCATAAGCTTTGAGTTAACTGATTCTGACTGCCCATGTAGTTGGACTACTAGATAAGTATCTATGACGATATTTTGGTTCCACATCGGATGTGATAGCCAATGGAAATGCGCCACGTGGGATGAGTCATCTTCTTTTGGTACAACTGTATCTTTTAATTGTGTTTGCTTGAAATGGTAAAAAAGGAAGTGCATAAATTACACTGTATTAAAAAGGAAATTAGGTCGTTGAATATTTTTTGAACGGGGAGAACTTTTATATTTTTGTAAAGTTACAAAAAGACGTGTGTTTTGTATGGTTTTAAATTATATAATTTTATTATTAATTTTTTTAATGATGTTTGAAAATACTTTTGATTTTTAAGTGAACCTTTCTCATACAAAATAGTAATCTCTTTACTAATTTTAACGTTACGGGTGTAACTCGCACAGAAATACTATTAAGAAATAAACCCATCATTACGAGAAAAACTCACTTGAGTCTAGTTTGAATCTTAAGCTTTAAAGATTTTAAGCCCAAATAATTACATATACACATAAGGTTAACTGTTAAATATTTTTATTATTAGTTAATGTTATGTTTTTTTCGTTTGGATGAAGTGACAACATTTATTGGTTATCACTAACGGCCAGCATGTGTTTTCGATGACACTTTCTATTTTGGATCTTGCACGTAGTCGCATATACAAATACTATAATTGGCATGTGTGTTAAGATCATGTTGGTAGGGTGGCAAATTTAACATAGGTCTTAATTGCAAACTCAAACTGAATTAGTGAAACATGTCGTAGAATTTAATCTTAGTTTGGATCCGTTTATCAGACATATTAGTAGTGTTGATTCGTTATATCTTGTTTGTACGACTAATATCATTAGTGTAACTCAATTACATAAGAAACTAATATAATAGGGTAATCCACAGGATAAGTTTAGTTCGTTATACACGATCAAAATCAGATCAAGTTGTTGCTTTCAACCAATCAACTTAAATAACCCTAGTTTTCGGTTAATATAACATACAACTATATTAATCATTATACATCATATCCACAATCAATACTATCTCAACTTTTTGTTAAATTGATTAGAAACACATTTATTACATTTTAACTTAAGAGTTTCTCTTAGAGTTAAATAAATAATATCCATTTTTAACTTATCATTAGTTTTACCCAAAATCAAGGTCATGATATATTTGATTTACAACCAACATCAAATCAAATCAAATATATACTTATTAATAAAACAGTAACTTTAGTGTCACGTGACATTCTCTTAATCTTTTTAATTTCCGCCTAAATATGTATTTATTATTAGTGTTAGTCTAGGTTTATTTAATTAAAAGTCAAGTTTTGATACAAGAGACGGTGAATAAAAATTTATAAATTAACCCTAAATTAGAGCATAATGTTTTTTGGAAATTAAATCATATCATATATTTCTTCTTTCTTCAAATAATTTCATCAATTAAAATTGTAGAACTCATTAGTGATTTTTTTATCTATGAAATCGACTCTTTGATTGTGTGTTTTCATTAAATACTCGGTTTATATTTGAATTTTTCATCCTCTACGATTATAATTTAATCTATTATTATCTATAATTGTGTTTTTTATTAATATTATTTTACTTTTGTTTTTTTTATTTGAAAGTAATCTACTTCAAATCCATCTGTGAAGATACATTACATACTTCTACTTGTTAAACTTCTAAATGTATTTTTATGTATAGTGCCATATTATTATTACGTTTGATTGGAATTTGTTTGATATGTGTGCAAATTGTTTTGATTTATCTGAAAGTAATATTGAAAATCACACTTTTATTTCACGATTGACTTTGATACTTTTAGGCAAAAATGATTTCTTTTAAATTTAAAAGTAAATTGTCATTTTTGTCCCTATGGTTCGGTGAAAATTATCACTTTTATTAATAGTTTGTTTTTTCGCATCTAGGTTCCTATCGTTTACCAATCTTGTCATATTCATATGGTCCGTTAACTCCATCCAACATTTTTCGTTAAATGAGAGGTATATTGATCATTTTACACATGTTTTATTTTTCTATTTTTATAAACCTAATTTAATATACCCCCTTTAAATACATTGCTATTTTAGTCTATGCGGTTTGGGCATGTTTATCAATTCAGTCCATAAAACCCACCACCTTGTCATAAAACATCACATCACCACCACCTATGATGGAACCACCACACCACCACCACGTCACATAACCACCACCACACCACTATGCTATCATAAAAACTACCAAAGCAACACCACCACTATATCATAAAACCACCAACGCCACATCAAACTATTGCCATCACCGCACACTAGATCATCGCCACCATGTGGACCTTAGAAACCAACCGTTAATCTCGAACTTGTAGCAAACCCCTCCGAAGCGCATATGGAACCCTTGAAAACGAGTATTGTAGAGGTAGTAGGGTTTTATATGCGTTTTTGAAGCGGTATGTTACAAGTTCAATATTGGTTGTCGATTTCTAAGGTTTATACGGTGGCGACGATCCGGTGTGCGTGGTGGTGGTGGGCACTCTAGTATGGTGTTGGTGGCGCTGGTTTGGTGGTTCTTGTGACGGGTGATGGTGTGGTGGTTCTTTTTGGACTGAACCGGTAATTATGCTCAAACCATAAAGACTAAAATAGCAATGTATTTAAAGAGGATATATTAAATAAGATTTAAAAAATAAAACATATATGTAAAATGACCAATATACCTCTCATTTAATGAAAATTTTTGATGGAGTTAACAGACCACATGAATATGACAATTGTAAACGATAGGGGTCCAAATGCAAAATAAAACTATTGGATGAAATTGACAGTTTTCACCAAACCATATAGACAAAAATAGCAATTTACTAAAATTTCAAAGAAGACGATTCTTGTTAGTAGTGTGTTTTTGATATGATAATAAACAAGAGACAAGAACAACCTCTATTCACAGTTAGTTTGTTTTTAAATAGGCATCATAGTTAACTTTATGTTGCATTATCTCAAGTTAAAAGTAGTCAGAGATTATAACTATTATTATTAGATAATGATGAAAAAATCACCAACAAAAGATCAAATATTGTATACAAATAAAATTTTGGATGTTTATGAAATTAAAATATTGTTTTTCATGTTTAATTTAATTAGTTTATTACTTAAAGTTCTTATTTATAAATTTATTTCATTTCATATTATACACCATTTAGACATATAATATTAATAAATAAAACCTACTAATATTAAATGTAACTAATGTTAAAAATTATACATAAATTTAATATACAAAGTATTATTAACGACGTTATAATTATGAACCTTTTAAAACAACAACAATATTTTTAGATTGAACTCGTGTGTTATACGGGTCTTCAGGCTAGTATTAATATAGAAAATTATTCTCGGTGATTTGTGCATTGTAGATGGTAAATTGAATCATAACTAATATCAGCGGCGGAGCTTGAACATTCCCGTAAAAGGGGTGGATGCGAAAAAAATTTTTTACAGGGGGCGAACTTAATGTTTATATAAAAATTTACACAACCAGACCAAAAGTTTAAACTATCAGACAAAATTTTAACATTATTGACGAAGAAAAGAGAGGGGCTCCACTAATGACCAATATTATGGTCTCATGATTAATAAATGGTGATAGTTAAATAGATGAAATATAGTCGTTGTTGCTTATATTCTTTCTTTCCTCATTGTTTTTAAGAGGACATTATATGTGTTGTGACTATGTGTTAGTTGTTTCCTCCTGGTTACTTTTAAATAGATGTCTTGATTATGTTTGTTTAGTTTTAAAAATGTGTTAAAAAAACTGTATATTTTACATCTCAAGTAAGCTTGTTTATTCATATGTAATATTACATGAATATAATATTACATGATTACATGACATAAGATACTAGTAATTCTAAAATCTATAGTACTACTTGTGGCTCAAGATTCCTCGTATCTTAATGGTATTTGTTTATGCTCGGTTCATTTTTAAAGGTGACTATAGTCTAAAAGTTTTATGGGTTATTTGATAAAATTTAATACAGATGTTATCACATGGACTTGCTACGTATAACACGAAAATAGTATAAAAAGGTCTTTATAAACGCATCATCATAAACTGAACTAATTGTCTTTCATATACAAGTGAGATGTTCCATAGTTTAAAGTTTTTAGCATATAACGTCACAATCTCGATGCAACTTTATGTCAATGCAAATCCAATATTCATGTATGCATCAAATATATGGAGATTGACTACTTGACTTTCACATTGTAATATCCTAATTTTTATCTAATATACGCTGAGTGTTTTATCATATCGCAATATATGTTAGATTTTTGTTTTGTATGGATTTGTTGTAATTTAATTAAATAGTTGTAAGATGTAGTACCAAAAAGTTCATAGAATTAAAATTATATTGACTCGTTTTTACTTATAAACAAGTCACATTTTGTTTTGGTTGCTTTACGTTTACAATCGAACAACAAAGTTTTTAATTTGATGAACAAGGCCTTATTCGTATATTGGTTTGAGAAATCACGTTGTGTTTGATTTTAGGTTAGGCAAACAAATGTGTATTTCGGTTGGTTGTATTACTATTATATATTATATTACCATCGGTGAGCGTAACCGTTGGTATAATTCACCTCGTCCGTTGGATCATGCTGAAATTAAATTTTGTACGTTTAAACTCGATAGTTTTGACCGTTACAAGATGGTTTCTAACATTTATCTTAGGCCAGTTATGTGTTGCGGTTAGGAGGAGTGCAGTTGTTGCACAGCCTGGAAAGAACATGGGGTGGTTTTACACTGTGCGACTATATAAATTTGGCTAAAGCACACTTTTGTCCTATATTTTGCTCTTAAAGGTTTTGTTCTTTAAATAAAATAGACTTTTTTTCTTCTGCACGTCACTGGTAACCATCTTATACAACCTAGGTTGTTTTAATTTTGTTTGTTTTTATGAATCGATAAAGGAAGATGAATGGTCATTTACCTTCTAAAAGCATTGATGATGAAGAATCCACACTCATCGTCTTCTTAATCTCAAGTGCCGCCCTGATTAGGTTCAAATGTCCATCACCGAATGCCCACCAATCCGACTCTATCGTGTTCTAGTGTCCAGATCTCCATATACGATGTAAAATCGCCGTCCAAGGTACTTTCGAATAGAGTGCTTTCAATTCGAGAAGATAGCAGAACTTGAATTCGAGAAGATAGCAAGGTTTATGATGTCAACTTTTTGTGTATATATATATATATACCTATATATACACACACACATATATATATACATACATATACATATATACATATATATATATATGTGTTTTGTATCGCAAAAGTATATTAGTCACTCATCTAGTGTTTGAGGTTTATAAATCTTTTGTTGGTCTTATGTCGAGGGAAGCAAGAAGGAAGTTGTTCTATCACGTGCTCATGCTCTCTCATTAATAGCATTTGGGGAAGGTATGATGCTTTCTACTTATCTTTTTTGTTTAGTCTTTTTAAAAATATACTACCTTGCAACAACCAAAACATGAAATACATGACCTATATTTGGGTTTGTGCATTCTTAATACTGTCAGTATGCTTCATTGACATTGCATGAATACATGCCCTATATTTGAGATGTGGCTTTCTTATGTTTATTCTTTCCATGGTTGCAACACATTGGCAAATAACTTTAACTCACTCAACAATCATAGTCATACTATATATACCCTAATAATATATCATGTTTAACATACTGTTCTAGGTGTATACGGTTTACAGGATTTATAAAAATTACCAGCAACAAACAGTATCCTAATCATGCACCATTGTGACATGGCATTCTTAATAATAGTCTAATGGGTTGTTTGTCTATTCATCTACCAAATGATTGAAAACAGACCAAGAGTGGAGAATTTGAAAGAGGAAGTAATGTCGTCTGAGTTGGTATTTTAATCTATTTATCTCAGCTTTCTTTGTGGGCTTTATTCCTATATTAAATTAGTTTCACATGTGTGTTTCATGCCAACATAATCACTTTCATTCTTCTTCTTGTAGTAATTAATTGACCTACTAAAAGTTTTAAAATGGAGACAACTAGAATGAGAAGAAAAGAGGGCTCATACATAAATATAAGCTTGCTTACTCTTGGCACAGTAAGACTACTGATTTCTTTCTTAGTACAGTATGTTGTTAAGTATATTAATGACTAAAAGAATTGATTTGTTGTAACTTCTATCGACTCTTGTAGAAAGGGATAAGTATTTTATTTCTTTCAATTGTTTTTTTACTGCAAATCATTAGTTGTTCAATAGTAAGTTTGTACCATTACATACTTAGTTGAGTTATGCTTAAAAATATCATTTATGAGGCTTCATGCACTAATAATACTATCATTTGAATAACCAACTAATTCTTAAAGTTTAATCATTTATGAGGCTTCATGCACTAAAAACACACTATGGGTGTTTTTTTACCCATTAAACTTATATGTTTCTCTTTTAGCATGTTCGGATTTACACGTTTGATATGTAAAAATAAAATATTAATTAAATTCAAATTAATATTCTTTTGTTTAGAGTAAACAACAATACACAAATCAATATGAATCTATCGTACATTTTTTTTCTACATACACGTATATACATACATACATATTAATTTTATTTGATGCAACAAATCCTTTAAAATATTGGTCTTTTTTCAGATATGAAGCTGCGAATACACCATTTTCATTAGTTTTACACTCTTTTCATTCTTTTAAACACACATATTAGATGTGGTCTTCACTGTGTTTATAACCACATCATATCTTTAATACTTTGGAAACAACTTCAAGTAAATGCATGTTATTCTTATGCATGAGTTGGAGAAACCGATAGATGATTTATTTACAGCTTTTGTTGAGGCACTTTAGCAACAACATTAGTAAACGTATATCTTTGTTGCTTTGTGATAGGGTAGGCAATTAGGATGACTTGTGGTTGGGTATCCAACATGTTTGCAATGAAGATATAACAGATAAAAAGATATGATATGGTACATCCACTTTTCTATGTTGTTCAAAATAGATTTTTTTTTCTTTAGAAAATATAAATGGCAATTAGCACATAGATAGTATAAACAATGTTTTCGCTCAAGCATATGCATTGCGTTATTATTATCATTTTTTGGACTAGTATGATTACCACAAAAAAAGAGTAAAATGTCATTTTCATCCCTGACGTTTTATTGAATTTGTCATTTCAATCCAAAAACTTTTTTTTTTGTCATTTCAGTCACTGTGGTTTACCAAATATTGTCATTTCCATCCACTACACTAACTCTATAGTTCTCCGTTAGATATAAGTGTATTTTAGTCTTTTTAACACTCTAATTGTCCAATTAGAACAAAGTTAATCAACATGTGGTAAACCACAGTGATGGACTAAAAATGTTTTTGGATTGAAATGACAAATTCAACGGAACGTCAGAGATGAAATTGACATTTTACTCTAAAAAACAAACGTACTTGCACTATATTGACATGGTTTTGTGTTTCTTTTGATGAAGTTGACACTTTTTTACTAGTAAGCTAAACGAGTTGTACTTTTATCTTAAACTAATATTATTTTTGTCAAACATGCCACAACTCAACAACATAAAAATCTAAAACCTAGGAGGACTATTCAGATGCATAAATGATGTAACACGTGGATAACATCCGTAGTTCACGAAACATGTTATTAAGCTTAAGTAGTTTAACAATTACTTCTTATAATTATTTTATGATTATCTTATTATAGTTGGTTGCTTAGGGACTACTTATGTTAACAATTTGTACTTTGGTCTTAAATAAAATGTCTTTTTGAATGCAATTCAATATAGTGATGACATTATAAAATTTAAATACCTAGCCACTAGACATGTATAAAAATAAGAAAGAAGACATCATTGGTAATTTTTTGTTAAATATTGTGTTTGATATCATAATTCAATGTATATTTTCGTTCTAATTTGTTTGTAATATTGTTTTAGACAATTGCTGATGATAAACATGATGCAGATTCAGTCATACCTGCACACAAGATCGCCTGTGATGATGCCATAGTTTCTAGCACATCATGTGCCAAGCATGCCACAAAGCAAGCACATGGAAACATAATGCCTAAATGGACTATTAAGAACACAAAGAAACCAATGTAATTTTATCACATAGATAATATTAGTGTTCTAAAAAACATTAGAGACATATCGTTATGTATCTATTTTACATGAACAATATGTGTCATTTTTTCTATACCTCATAATTATGTTGGTATGTTTTATTTACATTGGTTGTGGTTGTTTCATTCTTGTGTGTTGATTGTTTACTCATGATTGACCTTTTTTTTTAATGCAAGTATATACATGATGACGCATCACGTAAGGTACCCGGTCACCAGACGAGTACCTTATGTTTTATTTACACCGGAAAGTATAAAACTAGTTATTATAGTTCGAGCGTATAATGCTATAATCAATTTTACGAGTTTACCGGTGTTATGAATTTACTAAACGATTGTCTCATAACACTAGTTATATTTGTCAAGAATTTAATTTAAGTTATTTGTTATCATATTTTTTATGTTACGATTATAGGAAAACGTGCACCAAAAATAGATTTGTTAATTATCAACATCAATTTATTAGAAACCTTTCATGAATATATAAATTAATTAATTTAAAAATTATATCATGTCAATGATTGGTTCGATCAACGTTTATGTTGTGAAAATATTACATAAAACGCATCACTTTTGATTTGTCTTCCCAATAGCACATACAAATTGAGGAACAAAACTAACAATAAAGAATGACAAAGAGGTCATCTGTTCAAATTCTACCTTTTCAAATCATTGAACGAACGCATAGTCATAGCTTGTGTTTATACAATATGAATGTTTTTTTGTGTGTGTGATTTGATGAACAAATGTGTGTGCTTGCAGTTTGTCTTGCACGTTTGTGCATAAACCCATCAAGGTGGATAGAGATGATGAGAAAGATGATTTGGCACAGATAGTCAGTGTTGTTTGATACTTTGGTGTTGGTATTGCTTTATGAATTATGAGACAATCGTTAAGTGTTAGCCATCATAGCGGAGACATTGCATGATAGGGTTTAAAATTTAAGCGAGGTTTGATTTGATGTTGAACTTGATTTTAATAAAGGGAAGTTTATAGGATTCATTAGGCAAATTGACCTTGCTTTGGGTCCAAACCCTAGATTACTTGATTTTATATTTTTCTTTCTGCATTTTGACATTGGAATTTAGCCTTAAAGTCATGGAGTCAACACACTTCCTTAGAATTGGATGTCGAATGATTGTTACTTTATGGTTTATATTTTTATAGGTCTGGGGTTTAATCGACTAATAAGCTCACCGAAATCATTTCCTTACAATTGGATGCCGAATGATTGATACTTTATGGTTTATAATTTTCTTTCTGCATTTGCTGATTTCGGTTGATTAGTGTTACCTTTGGCTTGGCCTTGATGGCGGCACCGCCTCCTCTACCCATTGCAATTGTGTCACCGTAAGTTTTAGCTTCTGTTATATTTTATAAATTTATCGTTATTTTGTATCAGTCCTGTTTGAGTTATTTGCGTTTCACAGTGGCCAGTTAGAACGTCTGTCCATGCAAGTCAAGATGAAACTTAAGCGAATACATAATCAAGGGTGACTCTTTTTCATTCATATTCTTCAATACTATGTCTCTAACTTTCGGTTGTTGATGTTGACATTTGAATCTTTATTCTTTGTAAAATTTGAGTAGACTTTCTTGCTCTCATGCTATTTGTAGGATTTGAAATATTATGCAGTCACGATACACGGTTAAAGATTGCGGCTGCAGTGTGATTCATGTGAGACAGAAAGTCAGAAAGTGGTTCAACGGGAGGATGATAGCATATTGCCACTGTGAATGGCTTAACCTAATTGCAGAAGCCTCTAGAAAGAGATTTTGTGTTGAGAAAGAGTTGCAATTTGACTCTCAAGATCTTATTAACCAACATCTCAGTAAGAAACTTAAACGTGAGTTGTCCATTTTTCGATTAGTAATGAAAAAAAGGGCGGAGGGGATTCGCATTTGTTGTTCAAGTCGATCAGAAGGGCACCGCTCAGTAGCAACCTCTCTTTGCAATGATCCAATTTTCTTTCGCAACTTGCACTTTATAACACGAATTGCAAGTTGTATTCCTTAGGAAATTTCAAGTTATGTGTGGTAACATCGCAAATAGTAAATTGGGTTTGTTGATAATAGGTCAGATTTTATATGCGTAACAATAAAACACCCACCGCATCATGTACGCTCACCCATTTTCTGGTAGCGGAAGATTGTTCGAAATGATTGAAAGAAAGATGGATTGGTTACGAAGAATAGAGGAAAACTTGAAGTTGTGATAGCGTCAAAGAAAAATGGACATGGAAGGTTTGTGCGTGGTGGAACAGATGATTTATTCATGCTAAACAAATGAAGGACAAACAAAGAAAGAATTGTTTGTTTGATATGGGGTGTGGTGGTAGTTATAATTGTAGTATGTTGCATTACTGTGTTGTCTCCTTTCTAACAGAGAAAGTCAAGTCTACAGTTTTGTGCTTATCTTTAAGATTTGTGTATCTCCGGACAAAGCGCTCAATAATATCATAATATGATAAACCATTACTTAGGTGTGTCGTCAATATTAAATCATTAGTGTAAACCAGTCACGAGTTGAAAACAATTCTAATGTTTCACTGATAACATGATTACTAATCGGATTACAAACATAGATATATACACGCACACGAGTCCGGCCGCAACGCGCGGGAAAGATACTAGTTATATTTATTTAAAGAAGTTTTGGAGATATGTTCTCCTAAAAACGGAATGTAAGCATTATTATAGAAAAAAAACTTGAAAAATTATTATAGGATAAGCAACAAGTTTGAGTAATGTGCAAATTCGGAAAAAGAAAAAGAAGTGGATACAACTAATAGATGATGTTGTCAACACGTTTCGTCACTAACTGCAACAAGAATCCAAGTGTTTGACACGCATGATGAAATTGCCATGTCTCCAAATGGTAGCAAATAACTTATTTTGTTAATTCGTATGCATAACATGTATTATTTCATGTATTTTAGGTTTTATTAACTTAAGTTGACATCATTTTTATTGTTGTTTTATTTAAATATTATGATTTCAATGGCTTTTAATGACTACGTCACATGTTTGATGCCCGTTCTTAGGGCAAGAGTGTTGACGCATTTAGTGTAATATAGTTTACGTTGTAATACAGTTGTGATATCTAATATCTTACGAAAATTTTGTGCAAACATACTCATCATGCATATTAAACTTGTGTGTTCATCAGGAGCATCGAATCCATACCCTTCTTTAAAGCAAGAGTCATTCTTGGGCATCAAAACCTTTCGATCGTAGCTCCAAAGTGGATCGAATGTTTGAACGGCTAGCATTATAAAATTGAGTAAATTAAGTATACCATTATATGCTAGCATTATAAAATTGAGTAAATTAAGTATACCATTATATGCTCGAACTATAATCTAAAACTCTAATAAACTAAAATGTCTTAAGCCATATGTCCATTTTTAGAGTATCATTTTGACATATGGCAGCTCCTAAATAAAACCAAGGGTTCAATTCCCGCTCATTCTGAAAAAATTAAGAAACACGCGGATATGACCCATTTTCACCTGCAAGAAACCCTAATTTACATTTTCATTCCGCCTCACTCATCATGTTCCTCTTCATTCATCACACATTTATTCCAACCCTAAAATTAATCGGTCTTTACTTAAGATTAAAGATTAAAGATAGTCATTTTCATTTGCGTTCGATTTCAACGGTAGGGCATCTCTCCATTCTAATCAAATAGGTAAGTTACTTTGCATCATTAATTTATCAGTTTTGATTTTGATTCTTAATCGCCATTCTTACAAGTCTTTGATAGATGAGCCTTCATTACTTGTAATACACGATTAATATGTGTGTATGGCGTTTTAAGAAAGTTTGATTCGATGATTTGTGTTTTTGATAATGTTTTCCTCGATTTTGATTTTTTGTGTGTGTTTGTTTGGTTCTAATTTTTTTGAAAATAACGGAACGAATCAACTAGGTTGATGGTATAAGATGAAAAATGATGGAATGAAGCTCGATTATTTTACCATTTAAACATTTGTGAATTAGTCCTTTTGGCTTCCGATTGCTTCTAAAATTTATATATTTTTAGAGTTTGCGTTCCTTTTTTGACTTACATTGTTGTTTTCATTTGGGTTCCACAAAAACAAACCATGTGTTGTAGTTTTATTGATTTTCAACTTTACTACTAACTAATTGTTTTATGATTTGATAATACTAGCTATGAATCAAATTTCAGAGTTGTCGTGCGATTCAAGTTAACCATTCGATATTTAAGTTTGAATGAGACATGATTAAGATTTTGAGTTTTGGTTGAATTTAATTTTTCCTTTAAATCACTTATGACATGCTTTGTGTTTGTTTTGATAGTTTGACAGAACTCAAACAAGTGTTGATTGAAAGATGTAGAAGTTGAAATTCATTAAAAAAAATTCACCAACAAACTTGAAGTTATGAGTTTTGCCAATTTAAAGGTTTATGTCATCGCAATGCATAACTTGGGACCTCTACTACCTAATTATGCAAGTAAAAAAATTTAGGCTATCATTTAAATTTCTATTTGGTTGTGGGAACTATAGTGGTGTCTAATAATCCGATATCTATGTTTATGAATTATAGACTTTAACTATTCGACTAGCCAAAAATATATATATTAGTAATTTTGTAACGTTTCTTTCTCATGTGAATTTCTATTAAACAAGGTGATGTGTTGGAATATTAGAACATCACAACACCTAAATCAATTATATTAGATGTTACTATCCAAGATTAGTTAGGGATGATTGAAAGCTGTTAACGTATCCTGTTCTAAGCTATAGTTTATCTCTTCAATGCACATCGATACAGGTAATATAAATTAGACCATTACTGAAATATTGTAGTTAATAGACACTAATATTATACAAAATTTAAAAAGAAGTCGCACCAAACATGTTTTACTCATTTGTGGAATATGCAGGGTCATATGCTGTTGCAATAGCATATTCAACATTTGATGCCAACAAAGAATTACTAGCAAGGTAAGCTTTAGAATTTTTTTATTATCATTGCAGTGAAGATGATTGTTTTCATTAAGGATTCTGATGGCTATTTGACCCATTAACATGTACTTTATGTTATTAAATCATATTTAAAGTGATGAGCTTATATATATGTAAAATAGGATGTAATAGATGGTGAAAAAGCTTTTGTTAATTAATTTGGAGGTGCAAAGGAAATTATGATAACAATAACATATAGGGTGCAAGAGTAGGATTTATGGGTAGATGGCACCTTTAAATTAATTTGGTTTGAATAAATCAGATATTGCAAAAGAAAGGAAATCATTTCCTGTGTTTTGTGTAAAAGTATTAAATTATGCTTTCAAAATTTTAGACTTAACATTTATCTAAAGTTTGAGATTAACTTTGAAGAAAAGTTGATAAATTTTGTAAACGGCCCGTGTGGGTTAAATTAAGTGTAAAAGTTGTCATGTTGTTGGGATGTTAATTGCCATGCTTTGCTCTGACATGATCATTATATAAATGTTTCTATAGAAAACTAATTTACTTCAAGGAATTGCTGTTTTTTTTGTTGTGACATGTGTTTTTGAACAACGAAGCATACCCCTTTTGTGTACTGATGTTCGGTTGTTCTTAGCCAACGAACAGGCTTTTATGTAGTGGGTTCTCTGAACTCAGACATCGAATACAAGACATCAAGTTTTAATAAATATCACTTAATATTAGACACGAGTTGTGTTATGAATTATGTTTTATACTAATTGCCAAATGATTTTTTTGTAGTATGAAATGTTCAAGTAGGTGATGTTATGAAATAGTCGCTCAGGTAATCAGTTTGAACCATGCATGCCTGATTAGTTATTTCTTGAAGTGTTGGTATTTGAATGAATTTAGTTGTGAGTTCATCATACAACTATTGGTTATAGACAGTAGTATTAATCTTTCTAAGCGTGTCTTACCTTTTATTAAAACAAAGAGTACTGCATTTGATTCTTGATATAATATAATGGTGTTTTATTTATAGCAAAAATATTATAAACCTTTTGCATTTTCTTTCTGTCAGTGATATGAAGTTATTGTCTACGACCATTTAGTTGGGAAATGCTACAGTTGTTAACAACAAGGGATGTTTAATGAAAGCAGAAGTTTTAGGACTGTGCAATGGCATTAAATCCTGCAGGATTGGTGTTTGTCACTTAAACACAAATGTATTCTCTCAAACTCATCTAGAATCACACTCGGATAAGAATCAATAAGAGTTGATCACAATATGAAAAGTAACTAAGAACACAAAAATATAATTTTTTCAAGATACTTTTATATATTGATTCTCAACTCAAGATACAAAGACTCTTACAAGCAGATGATAATCTTATTTCTATGAGTTACAAGGAGAACCTATATATAATACTATCTACAGTCGGATATATTTTGATACCAGATGAGATCTTTTAGCTAAAGCCTATGCTACAAGACTATAGTTAAGGTATCTTGGATAAAGTCTTATCTGAGATTTGGTAGTCAGGACATGTCCCTGACTTACCTTTTGTCACCAACTAAAAATGGCAACTGTACTATCATGAAAAGGTAAACAGTAGAATAAAGTATGGTCAACAACATGGTTCTTTAGGAAGAAACCATGTTGTATCAGAAGTCTACAGCAGAGTGTCAGAGACCATACTTGTGTCCACTGGTTATAGCTGTTAGGACCTGGTATTTGAACGAAATACCTGGAGATTAGCGTGTATATCAGATAAAATAGTGCGGAATCCTATTTGATTGGTGATCCAATCAGTGAGAACACACGAAGAATCAATAAAGAATTGAAACTAACGTTAGAAATCGATTGGAAATCGATCTAATGTGTTCTATGAACTTGGAGAACGAATTGGGAGGTTTCTAGACGGCTAGGGTACGTCTGGAATCGTAATTGATCGAGAGTTTTTATTTTTCACGAATTGAGTTGTATTTATAGGTTGGTATTATTCAATCGTGCGACTGAACCATTAGTATGGTTCAGTCGTGCGATTGAGCCATGCGGTTGATTCATTCGCACGACTGAGTGTTCAGTCGTGCGACTGAGCCAATCTTATGTTATAATCATACGACTGATTCAGTCTCCTGGTTCAGTCGTGCGACTGAGTCATTCGTATGAAGGTGTTCATGCTTATGGTCCATTCGCATGGGCCATTCGCATGGGCCATTCGCATGGGCCATTCGCATGGGCCATTCGCATGATAACTTCATTATTTTAAGTTTGAATGTATAATTAGTAAACATTATATGTAAACATTCAATCAATCACTAACCTAATAATTAATTAATATCAACTTATTAATGAAATATTAATCATTACAAATCACAAACACCCAATATCATTTCATTAGTCATATCAAATTACACCAGAATTAGATAAACAAGATCTATTACATTTCATATCATGATCTAGGGACATACATGTATCAACAAACTCCCCCTTGGACCTAGATCTCTATAATCTCTTGTTTTCTGCATGACCTCCTTGTATTTCTTGTACTTCTCCTCTTTTGTGACTCCCGTGTGAATCTCAAACGTGAAGCAGAGTCGTATAACGTTCTGGAACTGAAGAGCTTGTACAATATATTGCGTATCATAGAACAGTGGCCACTTGTATAGCGTATATACATCACTTTCTAACAAGTTTGTAAGCCACATCGGGTCGAATACCCTGATAGTATCCATTTGTCCCTCTTTGCTTAAGACTATGACCGCTTCAGCTGTTCTCCAATCATAGTACCACCACTTAAAGTGTGGAGTAAAATCCTGTGGCATTTCCCTGAGTGGGATTCTTGACATTGTGCGCGGATGATTCCACTTCAACACTATCTTCGGCTTGCCAGTAATGGCATCAACCTCAGACCTTCTGATATACCTAGTAGGTTGTTGAGGTCTGAAGTTAACCCATCTAGTGTGGTACTCCTTCTTTAGGGCAGCCTCAAACCAGCCTTACATCTTCCTCGAGTCAGCATACAAAAGCTTTAGTTTGGCCAGCTGGTTGAGCTCAAAACCTGGTAGAGTCTTTAGATCATGTGGAAATCTAAAATACTCTATGCCCTTCTCCCTCTTAACTGCATAGCCGTTAAGGTCATCAAAATATGCCCATGCTATAATCCTACCTGACATCTTATGATGTTTCTTGACTCTGTAGAGTTTGGTGTGGGAATCCTTCTTTGGTGTAGTACGTTGGGCTCTAACTTCTTCAAAACATGCAGCCCACTCAGCCTTTCGAATGTCAACATCATTATTTGAGGCTTGGGCTGTGTCTTCTGCTTTCTCTGATTCTTGCTCCATATTGTTCAACACCTCAATAGTATCGCTGACAAGGGATTCACCCAGATTGGGGACCACATTACCCTCATTGTCAGCGTACTGAGGGTACTCCTCGGCAGTGACATCTTCGATCTCTACCTCATCAACATCGTTGAACTCTTCGTCACTAGTCGAATCGCATGTCGGAGCATCTTTTACTATTTCATCTGGATTTAGCTCGAAAAGCTCTGCGAGTTGCTCATTTGATAAGTCATGAATTATTCCCCTTCTTCAGGGGTATAATTCACTGAACTCCTGACTATCCCTTGCAGATCAAGAATCATTGTTAGCTGAGAGTTGACCTGCTGAAGGGGAGCAATGTCAAACTCATCTCTTTGGTAATTTTGATCTGTTTGATTTAAACATTTCACACATAATCATTAGTAATTCATCAAACAGAAAGGCATTAAAATAATATAAACATTAAGTACATTGTGTTCAATTACATGAGTCAAATACAAAAGAAGATAAATACATATCATCTAATCTTTACTTTTTTCTTGTATCAAGGTTTCATCACTTGTAGGGGCAGAGGTAGAGGCTGATTGATCTTGTCTGTTCTTAGTCCTGTTCTCTTGACCTGTAGCAGTGGCCGATGCAGGTGCATCCCTTCCTTCTGCTTCTTCATCATCGTCACTCTCTTCATCTTCATCCAGATCATCATCATCACTCTCATCACCATCTCCCTCTTTAATCTTCAGAGGCTCATCTTTAGATCCTTTAAGTTTGAGCATGATGGTCTTCTTAGCATTCTCCAACTCTTCAATTTTCTTAGCAGAAGTGACTCTATGCTCTTGGAGTTGGGTGATCTCGAGGCTCTGAGCAGCTATTTGTTGGGCCTGGTCCTTGATTAGCCGATCCTGCTCTGAGATCTGATGTGACTGCACAACAGTGAGATCTGCAAGCTATCGGATCTATGCAGTCTTCTCTTCATCAACAGCTAACAGTCGCATCACCATACGGTTTAGCGCTGACAGCTGGTCCTCTACCCCAAATTGAGGTAGATGAGATCCATACATACGTGCAGGATCAGATGAGGGTCCTGATTGGTGGCCAGTGGTGGTGGTGGTTGTGGTAAAGATAGGGTTGGGTCTGTGAGATATTGGAGGTGATGTAGGAGTGAAAGATATGGTGGTGGTTGGCATATTTACAGTGGTGGGAGGTGTGGTAGTGGTAGTGGTAGCTATGGTGGCTGTGGTGGTGGATGGTGTGGCTGTAGAAGTGGTAGGGATGGTGGTAGATGTAGTGGCTGTGGTGGGTACGAAGGTGAGTCTCCTTCTCTTCTTCTTCTGGCCGTGGGGCTGAGCCATCCGTTTCTTCCTCGATCCAGTCGAGGTGGATGCTCCCCTAGAACACGGCTAGTAGACTCAGGAGCATAACTGGGATCTACAGTCGTCTCTCCCGAATCCCTGGGGCGTTCACCAACCGCCCGGAGCCCATACTCAGTGGGAACAACCTTGCTTCCCACGGTCCTCGTCAAGGGCTCCTCATCTGACTCTTCTTCCTCCTCACCAGGTATGAAGTCCTGGTGGAAGCCTGCAGACTCAGCTATGTCGCCTGTTGGGGCAGACACTGGTGGTATAACATCTGAAGCTGTGCCCCTCGTTGGAGCAGGCATATCATCCCCAACATCCTACTATCATCATCGTCTGAATCATGCTCTGGGAGCAACAGTGTCACACCCCAACCATGACGGCGGAAACGTCGAAGTGTGAGGGTTAAGATTGTTCACAGCCACATAACGCTATGTTAAAATATAAATGCCATAATCAATTGTTTTCAAACATCACATACATCCACGTCTTACAAGAAAAATAAATAAAAATAGGAATCCAATTGTTCATTTAAGTCTAGGTCCATATCCTATGCTTAAGCGTTTCTTCAGTCATCATTAAACTTGCACATTACCTGAAACATGTTGAAAATAAGTCAACTAGCAAGTTGGTGAGTTCTCATGGTTTTAAAATACAATAAGTATATATCATGAGAAAGAATGTGGCAATTCTAGTCAATGGTCACATGATAGTAAGTATATAGAACATGCATAGTTACAATCAAACCTTGACTGAATAATATGAGTAAGCATGATTAGCTAAGTGTATTGGTTCCCTAGTGCACAAGCATACGACTCCTAGGCCGCCGCAATCCCTCGGCTTTAGCACCAAATAGGCTTGTCAGGCCCAAAGATCTAAGACTTCGCCAGGCTAGTTATAGTTAATGATTGCACACGTATGTCACATCTCATATACAACTTAACATATTCAAATAACCACGACTATGTAAAGAATTGCACGTGCGTAATAAGTATCAAAGTGTGTATGAGTATGTTTGTATAACCAACATGTTTCACCCCGAAAGGTGTAAAATATATGTAAATGGGGCATAAGAACTCACATGATAATAAGAAGACTCGAAGAAATAAGAATAACCACGAATAAGATTTCCACACAACGTCACAAGGCACCTAATTAAGAATAAGGTAACGCGTTATAATCGGTTTGATGATTAATTATTTTGTTTTAAGGTTCATACTTATGGATTGAATAGAGGTTGACATCTATTTATTTCGTGTTATTAATGTGAATCGGGTTAATGGAACGAATGATAATTAGATTTATTGCGCGAAAGAGAAAGGCTAATATAAATAAAGAAAACTAATCGCACGTTACACCGATTTATGAAGGTTGTATATATTGATTATAATAAGTGAAGAATATATATATATATATATATATATACATACTTTGATATGTTTATATAATATAAGTATATATGTATAAGAAATTAATCATTCTAATTGTTTGACAATATATATACATGCATATATATACATACATATATTTTACAATATATGTATATAGGTAAGAATAAGAAATTATTCAAATTGTTTGCCAATATATACATGTATATATATACATATATATATATATGCATATGTCTAAAATATTTTACACAACTATTATCTTCACATAACAACATTATTTTAAATAATTTAAAATAAGGAAAAAAAATACCACAATGTATTTTAAATTTAAACATATTCATAAACCTTTGATTAATAATAAAAAGAATACAAAAAAATGATTAAATAAATTCTGAAAAAAAATCAATTTCTTAGAAATTTTTCAGAATTAAAATATGAAAAGAAATACATAATAAAAGAAAGAAAAACAGAAAAGAAAAGAAAAAAGACAAAACAGAGAAAAAAAATAAAAGAGGGAAAGGGGGTTGCCCGGGGTCGAACCCGGGTCTCCCTTGGGGAAATGGGGTGCGGGAACCAGTGAACCAGGGCCGTGGCCTTGGTTCACTTTGGTTTGTTTTAATTTTAAACAAGTTTCCCCGGTTTTTCCCAAATCTGATGAACCCTAGGTTCATCCGATCCACAATCGGCCCTCGATTCGGTGTTAATCACCCGAATCATCATAGGGCTTTTGAACCTTGGACTAAAACGAGTAGACTACAGGTGTTAATTACCTGTTTTGGTGAGGATTTGAGGTTTTCGAGTTCGAGTTGAGCTTCGGGTGTTCTTGAATTGGGGTTTTCCGATTGAGTGATTATTCTGCGCAATTGAGGGTTTAGGGAGTTTAAGAACTTCAAAATGAATCAGTAAACCCCATTATATAGCTTCGATTACACGTTTTGGGCTTAACACACTCGATTGAAACCGCGTTCGAAGTTTACCCAAATTAAGAGATTTCAAGCTGTTAATTTGCAATTCTAATTGATTGATAGATTGCTTAAGCCGCGTATTAAGTTTAGGGGTAATTAACTTGATTGGAAATGCGAATTTGGACAAGATTTGATTTGGATGTTTGCATCGGTTAGCCTTAGTTCGATTAGGAAGGTTTGCAACGAGCGGGAACTCAAATTGGGTAGGGATTTGAGTTCGAATCGCAAGGCCGAGAGGGGTTGGGCGGTTTAATTGGGTCAAATTGCGTTTAAAATGATGATTTGAAGCTCGCCGGAGCTTGGCCGGAGCTCCGGCCGAAGCCACCGGAAAAACGAGTTTAAGAAAACAAATTTTACATTTTCAGCCCTGAAGTTTGGGCTGTTGATTAAATGGTTGAAACTTGGTTTTTCAAGTTTAAATTTGGCAGAAAGCCCCCCTAAACTTTAATTTAAGAAGTTTTTATTATTAATACCATTATTATTGTTATTATTATTATTATCATTACTATTATATGTTTTATTATTATTATTATCATATTATTATTATTATTATATATTATTATTATATTATTATTATTATTATTATTAATTATTAAACATACTAACGAGGCCACACACAACATAAATAAATAAGGACGGAAAAATTACAGGATGTTACAGTCTCCCCAACTTAAATTAATTTCGTCCCGAAATTAAAAAAAATAACGAAAGTTACAAAAACAAAGAATGATAAGTCTTCCTCATGTGATCTTCACGCTCCCAAGTGAATTCTGCTCCCCGTTTGTTCTCCCATCGAACCTTTACAATTGGGGTAGTAGAGGTCCTAGTCTTCTTCATAATTCGATCCATGATTTCGACTGGTTTCTCCACGAAATGCAGGGACTCGTCGATCTGGATGTCTTCCAATGGCACATGCAAGTCATCGTCGGCCAAACACTTCCTCAGGTTCGAGACGTGGAAGACCGGGTGAATTCCGCTAAGGTCGGGGGGTAGTTCGAGTTTATAGGCTACTTTCCCGACCCTTTTTAGGATCTTAAAAGGTCCTACAAATCTCGGAGCTAACTTTCCCTTCTTCCAAAACGAACTACACCTTTCCATGGCGAGACCTTGAGAAGGACCATCTCCCCAACTTGAAATTCTAGTGGCTTGCGACGTTTATCAGCGTAGCTCTTCTGTCGACTCCTAGCCGTTTCCAAGTTCTTGCGGATGATAGCAACTTTTCGGTCGTCTCTTGTATGAGTTCGGGACCGGTGATAAGATTTTCACCCATGTCGGTCCAGCAAATCGGGGAACGACACTTACGACCATAAAGTGCCTCAAATGGTGCCATTTGGATGCTTGAATGGTAACTATTATTGTAGGAGAACTCTGCGAGTGATAGGTGCGTATCCCAGTCGCCACCAAAATCGAGAACACAGAGACGCAACAGGTCTTCCAGAGTTTGGATTGTCCGCTCCGTTTGACCATCGGTTTGGGGATGGTAAGCCGTGCTTAAATTCAATTGCGTACCCATAAGTTCTTGCATGGAAGACCAGAAGTGAGAAGTAAATCGGGCGTCTCGGTCGGATATGATGTGAAGGGGCACTCCATGACGGCTTACGATCTCGTCGATGTAAATTCGTGCTAACCTCGATGTCTTATAAGTGTCGCGTATGGGTATAAAGTGTGCCGACTTGGTCAGTCGGTCGACGATTACCCATATGCTATCGTGCCCGTGAGATGTCCGAGGTAGCTTAGTTACGAAGTCCATGGATATATGCTCCCATTTCCACATGAGAATTTCGGGTTGCTCGAGTAAGCCACTTGGGCGTTGATGTTCCGCTTTAACCTTCGTGCACGTGAGGCACTTAGCAACGTAGGTTGCTATGTCTCGTTTCATTCCGGGCCACCAATATTGACTTCGCAAGTCCATGTACATCTTATCGGAGCCCGGGTGGATAGAATAGCGAGTCTGATGTGCTTCATTCATGATAAAAGCCCGAAGATTATTACGTTTGGGAATCCAGATTCGGTTTGCGAAATACATCACCCATTGGCTCTTGCTTCCAGTTGGGCTACAAGATTGGGCTCAAGTTCATCTTTCATACTCTCTTCGACTTGCACTGCCTGCTGGGCTTCTCGGATGCTTGACTCGATGTCACAATCGATCCTCAAATTTTGCAGTAACACGGTAGCATTGTTGACATCAAGTCGGACTTCCGTGTCAAACTCTCCCAATGTATCGAACCATTGCCGACGGTCGCGAATCTCTTGGACGGAAACCATCTTTTGGTGCGTCTTCCTACTCAACGCATCAGCTACGACATTTGCCTTGCCGGGATGGTATCGGATGTCGCAGTCGTAGTCACTAATTAGCTCCACCCATCGACGTTGCCTCATATTGAGATCCTTCTGATTGAAAACATGCTGGAGGCTCTTGTGGTCCGTGTACACTATACATTGTGTTCCATATAAATAGTGTCTCCAGATTTTCAAGGCAAGACCACCGCTCCGAGCTCGAGATCGTGCGTTGTGTAATTTACCTCATGAACCTTCAATTGCCTCGAGGCGTAGGCTATTACCTTTCCCCGTTGCATGAGGACGCAACCAATACCTTGTCTTGACGCGTCACAATATACTGTGAAATCGTCGTTTCCATCTGGTAGCGTTAAAACAGGAGCGTTGCATAGTTTATGCTTCAATGTCTCAAACGCCTCTTCTTGTTCGGATTTCCACTCGAACGGCTGGTTCTTCTGGGTCAAGAATGTGAGTGGCTTTGCGATTTTTGAGAAGTTGGCAATAAATCATCGATAATACCCGGCTAGGCCAAGGAACGATCGAACTTCCGTTGGAGTCGTGGGAGTACCCCAATTCCTAACAGCTTCAACCTTTGCAGGGTCGACGTGAATTCCCTGGCTATTCACAACGTGTCCCAAGAATTGTACTTCTTCAAGCCAAAACTCACATTTTGAGAACTTTGCGTATAGTTGTTCCTTCTTCAACAGTTCGAGGATCTGCCGGAGATGAAGTTCATGATCGGTGCGGGATTTGGAATAGATAAGAATGTCATCGATGAACACAATGACAAATTTATCTAGGTATGGCTTGCACACTCGGTTCATAAGGTCCATGAAGACTGCAGGAGCATTGGTTAAGCCGAAAGGCATAACCATAAACTCGTAATGCCCGTACCGAGTGCGGAATGCGGTCCTTGGGATATCGTCTTCGTGGACTCGCAGTTGGTGATAACCCGAACGCAAATCGATTTTTGAAAAGATTGCAGCTCCTTGAAGTTGATCGAAGAGGTCGTCGATACGAGGAAGGGGATACCGGTTCTTGACGGTTAACTTGTTGAGCTCCGGTAATCGATACACATGCGGAATGACCCGTCTTTCTTCTTCACAAATAAGACAGGTGCTCCCAAGGGGAAGAACTAGGGCGGATAAAACCCTTCTCGGATAATTCCTGGAGTTGGCTAGAGAGTTCTTGCATTTCAGATGGTGCGAGTCGGTAAGGTGATTTGGCCACGGGGCTCGCTCCCGGGATCAAGTCGATTTTGAATTCAACTTCCCGTATAGGAGGTAACCCACTAAGGTCGTCGGAAAAACTTCAAGGAATTCTCGTACAACTGGAACATCCTTGAGTTCCTTCCCTTTGACTTTGGTGTTGACTACGTAAGCCAAGAATGCTGGATAACTCTTACTCAGGCACTTTCGAGCTTGAGTGCATGACATAAGCTTGAGTCTTTTGGAAGACCGTTCACCAAACACCTTCAACGTGTCCCCGGACGGTAAGGGTATGCGAATGCACTTCTCAAAAAAACGATCTCAGCATGATTCTTCGATAACCAATCCATGCCAATAATAACGTCGAAACTCCCGAGCTTCATAGGAATAAGGTCGATAAGAAATTTATGATCGTCGACACAATAGGCAATCGCGGATGACCACGTCGACGGTGATCGGTTCCCCATCGGCAACTTCAACAGTGAGAGGTCTTCCCAAATTCACACGAGGTTTAGCAAGTGTCGGTTCGAATTCTAAGGAACGAACTCTTATCGGCACCCGAATCAAATAGTACGTAAGCATAGGTATCATTAATAAGGAACATACCTGTGTAGGTTTAAAAGGCACTTAGAGCATAAACCAGGAATTTTTTTTTTTTTTGAGAAATTTTACGGAGATAGGGTTGAAAGTTACGTACCGTTCACCACATCGTTGTTCGCCTGAGCTTGGTTTGCGTTGATGTTGAAGGCACGTCCGCGAGCTTGTGGAACATTGCCCACAACGAGGGCACTGGGGTCGGTAGTGACCCGGTTCTCCGCAATTGTAGCAGGCCCGTTTGGTTCCGTCACTGCGTTCCCCATTGCTCGGCGACGTTGCCACGAGATGCCCGTATTTGCCGCATAGTGTGCAGATGCGACACGGGAGATTCCCCGGATGATGGTACTTACATGTGTTGCACAAGGGTAGAGGGCCTGCATAAGCCCTTGCCACGGGCACTTGTGCTGCCGTGCAGTCCCGGGAACACACTGTCTCTGGGGTGGCTTAGGAGCGGCCACGCGTAGTTCCGTGCCGGTACAAACTTCCTCTTTTTGTTATCCACCTTGACCTCCTTGACCTCCTCGGGGACCGTCTTCTCAGTTTTCTTGGCACCCTTCGCAGACATGGTGCCTGCTCGGATGTGGTTCTCTGTCAACTGTGCAGTGATAGTGATAGCTTCCTCCAGAGTTGCGGGTCGGCTACCCACCACGGCATCCTGGATCTGGGGCGGCACACCCTTAATGAATTTTTCCACATTCCGTGAAACAGTATCCACCATGTGTGGCAGCAGTATACTCAGTTCGTGATGACGGGTAGAATATGCCAGATGGTTCCCGCCATCCTGTTTCAGGTTCCAGAATTCCTCCTCCAATTTCTGGATTTCACTTCTCGGGCAAAACTTGGCAATGGCTATGTTTTTGAATTCCTCCCACGTTAAAGCCAAGATCGCGTCGGGGCCTCGGTTCCTCTTTTCACTGTTCCACCATGTCAAGGCCCTTTGTGCAACATACTAGTGGCATACCTCACCTTGAGTGCTTCAGGGCACTCACAGTTGACGAAGGTGTTCTCCATCCCTTCAAACCATTCTAGGAGACCGTGGCACCTTCCTTGCCACTGAAACTGGGAGGCTTGCACGAACTAAAGTGTTTGAAAGTGCACGTCTGGTTGTTACGGCCTTGGTTTGCACTATTTTCCCCTTGGCCGTTACTATTGCTTGTGACGTTGGCGATCATGGTGCTGCTGAGTTCAGCCACCATAGTCGGGATGACCGCAGCCATTTGCCGGCAATCATGGCGGCAAGCTTACGGTCGGATCTTCCTCGGGTTCCATGGTGACGAGACATGCTGGAAAAATATAAATTGGATTAGGATCGGTTAAAAGGGTAATAAGGATGGACAGTTAAAGTAAGAATCATGGGTTGTACGGATTGATTCCATTTGATGACGCATCACCATTTGGAAACGTTGACACGTCAAGATGAATTGACCCATTCGCCTCAGAAACCGGTGTATGTTGGCCATAGTTTATCACTCATCCCGAAATCCCCAGGTAAGCATGACGGGTCCCGTAGGATTTATACGAATGCTTACCTTAGCCCGAGGGCCTTTTGCCAGGAAAACCGGATACAGGTGTCTATGTACCACACTAGTTCTATGGTTCGTGGAATCAAAAATCTTGATGAGATATTTATAGGATTAGACTTAAGTCTAAGGGATTTCTATCAATAAGTTCCACTTTGAGACGAAGAAGGTTTAAGGAGTACAGTTGTCGGGGAGATCAATGTTTAAGATAAGTCTAGGGGAGACGGGTAACAATTTGTATTCATGCAAAGAGGCACCTATACTAAGGCATCACATTGCACATAATAAGGCATAGCGTTAGGCAGCATGCAAACAATATGTATGTATTCATAAGAATCCATCCTATAAGGATCATGCATAAACTATAGTCTAGGTCACCATTTCTAATAACCTATTTCCCTATAGTTATGGGCTCTGATACCAATCTGTCACACCCCAACCATGACGGCGGAAACGTCGAAGTGTGAGGGTTAAGATTGTTCACAGCCACATAACGCTATGTTAAAATATAAATGCCATTAATCAATTGTTTTCAAACATCACATACATCCACGTCTTACAAGAAAAATAAATAAACAAAATAGGAATCCAATTGTTCATTTAAGTCTAGGTCCATATCCTATGCTTAAGCGTTTCTTCAGTCATCATAAACTTGCACATTACCTGAAACATGTTGAAAATAAAGTCAACTAGCAAGTTGGTGAGTTCTCATGGTTTTAAAATACAATAAGTATATATCATGAGAAAGAAAGTGGCAATTCTAGTCAATGGTCACATGATAGTAAGTATATAGAACATGCATAGTTACAATCAAACCTTGACTGAATAATATGAGTAAGCATGATTAGCTAAGTGTATTTGGTTCCCTAGTGCACAAGCATACGGCTCCTAGGAGCCGGCAATCCCTCGGCTTTAGCACCAAATAGGCTTGTCAGGCCCAAAGATCTAAGACTTCGCCAGGCTAGTTATAGTTAATGATTGCACACGTATGTCACATCTCATATACAACTTAACATATTCAAATAACCACGACTATGTAAAGAATTTGCACGTGCGTAATAAGTATCAAAGTGTGTATGAGTATGTTTGTATAACCAACATGTTTCACCCCGAAAGGTGTAAAATATATGTAAATGGGGCATAAGAACTCACATGATAATAAGAAGACTTGAAGATGAAATAAGAATAACCACGAATAAGATTTCCAACACAACGTCACAAGGCACCTAATTAAGAATAAGGTAACGCGTTATAATCGGTTTGATGATTATTATTTTGTTTTAAGGTTCTTACTTATGGATTGAATAGAGGTTGACATCTATTTATTTCGTGTTATTAATGTGAATCGGGTTAATGGACGAAATGATAATTAGATTTATTGCGCGAAAGAGAAAGGCTAATATAAATAAAGAAAACTAATCGCACGTTACACCGATTTATGAAGGTTGTATATATTGATTATAATAAGTGAAGAAATATATATATATATATACATACTTTGATATGTTTATATAAATATAAGTATATATGTATAAGAAATTATCATTCTAATTGTTTGACATATATATACATGCATATATATACATACATATATTTTACAATATATGTATATAGGTAAGAATAAGAAATTATTCAAATTGTTTGCCAATATATACATGTATATGTATATACATATATATATATATATATATATATATATGCATATGTCTAAAATATTTTACACAACTATTATCTTTTCACATAACAACATTATTTTAAATAATTTAAAATAAGGAAAAAAAATACCACAATGTATTTTAAATTAAACATATTCATAAACCTTTGATTTAATAATAAAAAGAACAAAAATGATTAAATAAATTCTGAAAAAAAATCATTTCTTAGAATTTTTCAGAATTAAAATATGAAAAGAATACATAATAAAAGAAAGAAAAACAGAAAAGAAAAGAAAAAAGACAAAACAGAGAAAAAAAATAAAAGAGGAAAGGGGGTTGCCCGGGGTCGAACCCGGGTCTCCCTTGGGGAAATGGGGTGCGGGAACCAGTGAACCAGGCCGTGGCCTTGGTTCACTTTGGTTTGTTTTAATTTTAAACAAGTTTCCCCGGTTTTTCCCAAATCTGATGAACCCTAGGTTCATCCGATCCACAATCGGCCCTCGATTCGTTGTTAATCACCCGAATCATCATAGGGCTTTTGAACCTTGGACTAAAACGAGTAGACTACAGGTGTTAATTACCTGTTTTGGTGAGGATTTGAGGGTTTTCGAGTTCGAGTTGAGCTTCGGGTGTTCTTGAATTGGGGTTTTCCGATTGAGTGATTATTCTGCGCAATTGAGGGTTTAGGGAGTTTAAGAACTTCAAAATGAATCAGTAAACCCCATTATATAGCTTCGATTACACGGTTTCGGGCTTAACACACTCGATTGAAACCGCGTTCGAAGTTTACCCAAATTAAGAGATTTCAAGCTGTTAATTTGCAATTCTAATTGATTGATAGATTGCTTAAGCCGCGTATTAAGTTTAGGGGTAATTAACTTGATTGGAAATGCGAATTTGGACAAGATTTGATTTGGATGTTTGCATCGGTTAGCCTTAGTTCGATTAGGAAGGTTTGCAACGAGCGGGAACTCAAATTGGGTAGGGATTTGAGTTCGAATCGCAAGGCCGAGAGGGGTTGGGCGGTTTAATTGGGTCAAATTGCGTTTAAAATGATGATTTGAAGCCTCGCCGGAGCTTGGCCGGAGCTCCGGCCGAAGCCACCGGAAAAACGTGTTTAAGAAAACAAATTTTATATTTTCAGCCCCTGAAGTTTGGGCTATTGATTAAATGGTTGAAACTTGGTTTTTCAAGTTTAGAATTTGGCAGAAAGCCCCCCTAAACTTTAATTTAAGAAGTTTTTATTATTAATACCTTATTATTGTTATATTATTATTAGTATTACTATTATTATTATGTTATTTTATTATTATTATCATTATTATTATTATTATTATTATTAATTAACATTTACTAACGAGGCCACGCCCAAACTAAATAAATAGACGGAAAAATTACAGGATGTTACAAACAGCCTCTCATCATCTGAATCGCTGTCATCATGACGCCATTTGCGTCTACCTGGTGCCACATATCGTTCATTTGCCAGATGGCCGATCAACCTTTTTACCTGGGGCTTTACCTGCTTGCCCCGATACACTCTCATGCGACCCAAAGTCGTGTCATCCATAACCTCTAGGGCAACCGCATCATGTTTCTCCTTGGGAAGTAATGGCAGCTTCTCGTTAAAGATCAGCTGCGGAAATCTGGAACCCTCCTTCCCCTTGGCCTCCAGATTCTCCACCAGATACGAGAAGATCATGCTTGAGAAGCTGAAGGGGTGGTTCAGCACCAGCGCCATATAGGCATTCTGAATCTGGTCTGATAGGTCATCAAACCCACCCCTTCGAGAAGCAATACACTTCAGGATCACATGCGCCAAGTATTTATACTGGGGACACAGGTTGCTCTTGTTGAGCACACCTGAGTTGATGTCCCCAGCATATTTAATCCTGAGGAAGCAACCTCTGACTGTAAGTGGATGTAGTCTGGTGGGTTGATCAGTATCATCCCCAAAATCAAGTACTCTCTGGATGTCAGCTGCTGTAATTTCAATGTCATGACCATGAATGGAGCCCTTATGCTGTAAGGCTCATGTGAACGATCTACGGAGGCATTTTCCCAGAAGGCCTGATGTAACGACCTGTAAGGAGTACACTGTGTGGATATGGCTTTATATATCCGAGAGCATCGAAGGAATGAAATAATATCTGTAAACTCGGCTCCATTCCGAGTCGTATGGTCCAAATGAGCACATATATTGTGCTTTGGATTTATGGACCATCTATCAGCCATTGACCTGAAACACAAGACACAGAACCATTTGTAAGTCATACATTCAAAATTCAGTTCAAGGTGTATAGTTTAAATTCAATCCGATACATTCGTGCGAATGAATCATGCGACTGGAGTCAGTCGTTTGTTCTTTCGTGCGACTGAGCTCGTTCGGTTGAATGAGATATGCGACTGAGTTCAATTTGCTGACTGAGTCTGCGATTGGTTCAGTCGGCTGACTGAACTCATTCGCATGGTTCATTCTGCCGATTGATCCAATCGCAAGATTCAATCGTGCGATTGGAGTTCATCCGAACGACCAATCACATGACCCACTGTTCACTCGACTGAGGTTCGAATCTTGACCTAATTCAAGTAATTTAACATGGTTTAATGGTCCATTAGACTCGCCATCTTGTCACTAATGACCTATTAAACTTAATTTTAACATTTTGCTTAGTTTATGTAAGTTATTAGGGCATTTTTCAATTCGGTTAATGTTTCATTCGTATAACACAAATTTGACTCAAGATCTTCTGATTTCTATAAGATTTAACTGCAATGTACCTGTATACTTGTCAATCGAATGTCAGAAGATCAATAGCAATGTGAAAACACGATCTCTAGAAATTTTGGCAGAGTAACAGGAAAGAAAGCGATTTGGGTGTGATTGTGAGTGATGAGTGAAATGCGATCGACTGAGGCCCTTTAAATACTGACCCTAATTTCAATCGGCCGACTGGCCTCATTCGCTCAGTTCATTCGGGCGACTGAGGTTCAGCGTGCGATTGGCCCAGTCGGTCGCTTTCAGTTGGCCGACTGAGTCTCAGTCGGTCGCTTTCAGTTGGCCGACTGAGTCTCAGTCGGTCGACTGACTCATTTGTGACCTTTCATTGCTTTCTCAATTAACCGACTGAGTCTCAGTCGGTTGACTGACTTATTCGCACCCTGTCATTCGGTCGAAAGGATCATTCTTAAACGCCATTCGGGTGAATGACTAAGTTTCATGTCCAGTCATGCGAATGGGATCCATTCGCATGGTTGGTCCATATACATGGTCCAATCGTGCGAATAGGTCACACTTAGTAGATTTTCTACCATTTCGAACATTTTAACCTTTTGAAATAGACATTATGAGTTTTGATCATCTCAGACATGATCATTTTTAACCAATTTAGTCACCTCAGACGTGACTACTTTAAACTTGAAAATTCATGTCGTCATCTCAGACATGACCCATTCAGTGAGTTGATCCCTTATCGATTTTCATCATGTAGTCCGGCAAACAAATTAACTAAAACGACTCGCTAAATTAGAAACTTAAACTAAAGACTAAAAATTAAGACTTTGTTTTGGCTTTTTGTGAGAGATAGAACCTAAGGTGGAAATCTACTGGATTTGGTTCCGAAATCGAAAGCTTCAACTTAGATTGACCACACCTGGACCAATTCAATTTGGAATCATACAGGCACATCAAATCATTTGGGACTTGTTATCAAAATCTTTTGATGCTCAATTCTTGGTGTTCATCCAGAGTCATTAGCAACTTTAGGAAATCATACTGGAACTCTTAGATCACCACATTGATTTGAACTTTCAAGAATTGCAGCCACAATGATTGTCAATATGTTTGTCCACTTAAATCCATACACAGACTCTTGACACAAACTGGTGATTGTTTTTTGTTTAATTATTTCAACGAACATTTGTGGATCCCACACTTATATGGTAATCAACATTCCTCAGGAGCTTTTGAGCGGTCTACAGTTATTTTTACAAGAAGAGACTATTCTTAGAGCTTTCAAGGAGAAGCCAATCCTCAGGTCAGTGCCATCGCACAGCAGAGAGGCGGCAAACAACAATGAATTCTAGAATATCTAGGTTATGCTTATCCTCAGGTCAGTGCCATCACACAGCAGAGAGGCGCACAACCTGTCTCCTTGTTAGAGCAGCTTAATATTATTTTGCACCAAATGCACTAACAACATAAGTCATTAGCTTGATAGCATTTTTATTTCATTTTTTGGGTGCTTTGCTCTATTTATGGTCATCCGCACACATTTTTGGCGTTTACATGCTCATTACCCCTTATTGGAGTATTGTTGATTATGTTAACCAGCGATAAGATGGGAGCCCACAGTCAGTTGAACCACTTAGTTTGATCTTGAGATCACCAGTCAGGTCTAATCATCTATTGTGTTGAATCTACCGACATATCAATTGTAGTCTAGCAACCTGTAGGTCTACTCTCATTGTGTTACCTTAAGAGTTACCAGTTTTTCTATCATCTTCCCTTTTATATTGCTTAGACTACATAGACTTATACTTTGAATTTTTGCACCTTTTCTAAATTAAAATTCCAAAGTCCCTCTTGATTTGTTCCTGTGTACTATCATATTCCAAAGGGTTTGAATCGGTATCACAGATACGATCTACCTTGTATCAACTTTCCACTCCTTCTCCCTCGGTTTTTTTTTTAATGTTGCTTGCTGACTTATTATCCCCCTAAAATACTAAAATCATAACTGGTTTCATTATTTTAGAATTTTAATAAACAGCTGAATAACATAAGTTTAATTTTAAACAAACTAATTTAACCAAATAAGCTCAAATAGAATGAAGAATTAACTAAGCTACATCGGACTACACATGATCATCATCAGGAATAACCTCACTTCTCTGTTTAACACCGTTGACCTCTAGCAAATATTGAAAACGTGGTTTATCAAAGGTTTTAGTATAGAGGTCAGCGCGTTGAAAATCGGTATTAATTTTGATCACATCAATTAAGTTCTTTTCAAAACAATCGCGTATGAAATGATATTTAATACCGATATGTTGGTCTTAGGATGTTGGACCGGATTTTTAGTTACTGCAATTGCAGCAGAGTTATCTACAAAAATAGGAGTAGAATAGAACGTGAAACCGTAATCCCGCATTTGCTGTTGAATCCAGATGATTTGTGAACAGCAACTTGCAGCAGCAACATATTCGGCTTCACAGGTTGACAATGCAACCGATGTCTGCTTCTTACACTGCCAGGTAATTAAGCTTCTCCCAAAGAATTGACACCCTGCTGATGTAGACTTGTAGTTCATCTTGCAACCTCCGTAATCCGAGTCACTATACACCGTGAGCTCAAAATCATCATCATGAGGATACCACAACCCAAGTGTGGGTGTAACCTTTAGATAACGAAAAATCCTTTTGACCCCGATCAGATGATTGACCTTAGGTTTAGCCTCATATCTAGAACATAAACATGTCGCATACATGATATCAGGTCTAGAGGCAGTGAGATACATGAGGGATCCAATCATTCCTCGGTACATCATGGCATCCACAAGATCTCCATTTTCATCAGGTGCTATGTCGTGATTCGTAGCCAGTGGAGAGACCGGCAGCGATGCATTCTCCATGTCAAAGCGATTGAGAATGTCTCTTACGTACTTGGTCTGATGTAGAAAGATCCCATTTGGTGTTTGATCCACCTGTAGCCCGAGAAAGAACTTCATCTCCCCCATAGCACTCATCTCAAACTCTTTCTTCATAATGCTTCAAACTCTTTGCATAGCTCTTCGTTCTTTGAACCGAAAATTATGTCATCAACATAGATTTGTACGAGCAGTAGGTCGCCATCTTTTTCTTTAATGAACAGCGTGCAGTCAATGACTCCCCTGCGAAAGCCGTGTTTCACAAGGTGAGTCGAGATTTTTCATACCAAGCCTTGGAGCTTGATGAAGCCCGTATAAAGCCTTGTCGAGCTTGTAGACGCTATCCCGATGATAAGGATCTTCAAATCCTCGGGTTGACTGACATAGACTGTTTCTCTGATTTCCCCATGAAGAAATGCACTCTTCACATCTAATTGATAGACTTTAATCTTCATGTACGATGCATATGCAAGGAAGATACGAATGGCTTCCATCCTTGCCACGGGTGCAAACACCTTATTGTAATCAATTCCCTCGACTTGGCGAAATCCCTGAACAACAGTCGAGCCTTGTTCCTGATAATGACCCCTTGGTCATCCTTCTTGCATTTCAAGACCCATTCGGTGCCAATGACTTTAGCACCTTTAGGTTTATCTACCAGAGTCCATACACCTAACTTCTTGAACTGAAGAAGTTCTTCTTGCATGGCACTCACCCATGCCTCATCGTTTAGTGCATCACTAACGTATTTTGGCTCAAACTGCGAGACAAAACACCGATAAGCACCATCATGAATGTATCCTTTTCCATAACAGAGGCATAATCAGCTGAGTATAGCTGATTTCGGGTTTGTACTCCTGATCGGACATCCCCAATGACATTGTCTAAGGGATGATAACGTTTAGACGTGATCCTGGAGTAGTAGGAACAGCTACCTCAGAGACAAGATGATGAACATTTTTGCATCTGAGGTAGTTGGAGTTTGAGGCTCGGAAGTCGAAAGTGCATCACTGGTAGATGCTTGTGGACTTTCAGGAACTAGAACCTGTGCTGCCTGACTATTCTGGTTATCTTCTCCAGCTTCATCTTCAGAGGAGGAGTCACTATTGTCAACTACTCCCCCTGATTGAGTAGATGATTCTCCCTGTGAGCTAGATGTTGGTGGATTCAAGCTATCATACATCATTCGTGTAGCTAATTCGTCATCCGAGGGAGAGAGAGGAATGTTGAACGACTTAAAGAATCCATCATAGTCGAAGAAGTAGGCGGGTCCTTAGCCAGTAGGTGGTGTGGTAAATCGCTGAACGTCAACATTACACCACAATTCTACTAGACCCGTTGAGTTGTTGTAAACTCGCTTGTTCGGTATGTTGTATCCTAGAAAGATGCCTTCATCTGCCTTCTCGCTGAATTTACTCTCTTGTGTCTTCTTCAGAAGTGTGCACAGTGCCCCAAATGGTTCGAGATACTCCAAGTTCGGTTTGTGTCTTTGTAGTAGTTCGTAACATGTTTTACCGTGGCGCTTGACTATCAGGACTCGATTCAGTGTATAACAAGCATTCGCCACTGCCTCATTCCAGAATTGGATAGGCAGTTTCGAGTCTGCCAGCATAGTCCATGCTGTCTCTATCAAGCTTTTGTTCTTTCTCTCAGCAACGCCATTCATCTGAGGTGTGTAGGTAGAAGTGAATTGATGCACAATTCCCTTTTCCTTGCAGTATGCCTCCATCCACTGGTTCTTGAATTCCGTTCCGTTGTCTGAGCGTACTTGTCTAACTTTCAGCTTGTAGAGAGATTCCAGTGTGGTTACCAACTCCTTGAATGATTCAAATGTTTCTGATTTGGATTGCAGAAACATTACCCAAGTGAACCTTGAGTAGTCATCGGTGACCACAAAACAGTACAAGTCGCCTGCAATGCTCTTTGTACTGATTGGACCAAACAGATCCATGTGAAGAAGTTCAAGAGGAAGTTCTATTGAATTAAATTTCTTTTCCATATGAGACTTCTTTGTCTGCTTGCCTTTCTTGCAGGCTACACAAAAATCAGGAAGCTGAAAGTTCTTAACATTAACTCCTCTCACCAGATCCTTCTGAATCAAGTGATTCATCTTCCTTTGACTAATGTGTCCCATTCTCCTATGCCAGGAGATGGAATCCTTTTCAGTAGCTTTAGATAGAAAACACTAAACCTCATGATCCATTGTAGAAGCTGTTGACAGATCCAAGACATAAAGATCTTTATATCTTGAAGTAGTCATCAAAACTTGGTCCTCTGGGATCACGTAGTCTTTCTTCAGTACGTAACACTTCTTGTTGTCGAAGATGACTTTAAATTCCTTATCACATATTTGAGAAACATAGAGTAAGTTGTTTTTAAGTTGCTGGACGTAGTTCACCCTATCAAACTTAACTTTCTGATTTCCAACTTCTCCCTGAGCTGTGATATAGCCTCCCTTGTTTCCAGCAAACGAAACATGCCCTCCTTTTATTTGTTTGACATTTGATAAAAGAGCTCTATTTCCTGTCATGTGTCTGGATTCTCCGTTGTCTACTATCCACGTGTTAGTTTCAGCACTGTATTGAACAACCTGCACATACAAGGTAAAGGATTAGTTTAGGTTAGGAACCCAAGCCTTTACTGGCTTGGGTTTCCCAGTGGCATCACACATCAGAAATTCAACCCATTGACCCTTAGAAGGTGAGGGTAGCTCAGGTTCCTTCTTGTCATCATTATCAGACATAGAGATTGACTTCTCTTTCCATAAGCCAGATTTGTGCAATGCCTGTTTGTGATAAACAGTCGACTAGCTACGGGGTTGAACCTTCTGTTCACTAGTTCTTCTAGGTGGAGTTAAAGAGCTCTTTTTAGAAGACCTAGGTTTTGAGTCCTGAAGTTCAATCTGCTTCCTAGGTGTCTGATAATAAGAACAATAGGAAGCAATGTGTCCATATTCTCCACAGTTGTAGCACGCCCTGCTAGCAACTTTATGATTAAACTTTTTTTGTGGAGAGGTGTGTGACACTCTAGTAACATCACTCACTTTAGGTTTTGACTCTGGTTCTTTTGATGTTTTCACAGATTTAACAAAATTAACTGATTTAACTGTTTGTCATCCTTTTTTTTGGTTAATAGGTCTTTGACTTGAAGTATGTGAAAGATTATCCTTAAAAGCCCTTTTAGGTTCTGATTTTACTCTGTTCGACCCTGAATTAAGTTAACCTTTTCAAATGCCTTTTCCAGATTAACACAAGGCAATTTACCTTTGCCTTTGAAGTGGCCTCCTTTTGTTTGTTTCCAGAGTCAATAGATGAACATAAGGAATCTGGATCACTAACAAGAGGAGTAGACACTACGTGATCCTTGATGGGATTACTTTTACTGGTCTAGTCTTAGTGTTCATAAAAGTCTCAGATGGTGGTGGAACCACTGTAACCCAATCCCTCCCGTTGTTCCTGTCTCTCACTAAGTGTTGGACTATGTGTGAAGAACTAGTCCAACTATGCAGTTTCTGTTTTAATGAATTTACTTCTACTTCTAGAACTGTCTTTTGCTTCTTAGTGTCTTCTAAGGAGTTTAGATAGTACCTAATGTCATTAGCTTGGTTAAATGCAACTACTTCGGTTTCCCTAAGCTGTTTAGTCAAAAGGTCTATCTTTTCTTTATAACTATGCTCATTTTGTTTTAGTACCTTATTAGCCTCAGTGCACAGTTGCAAATCTTTTACTAAGTTATCATTATGATCTAATAACCTAGTAAACTTTTCATCTATGCTATTCCTAAAAGTATCACAATCAGAACAAGCATGATTATTAAACATTTGGTCAGTAGTACTTACCTGAGTTGATTCAGAAGAGTTAGTCATCAACGCAGCATCAGATGTCTCTGGTTCTGGTTATTCTGTCTTTTCTGTCTCTGACGTGGTAGTATCCTCTTTAGGCTGGTAACTGACCTCGGTTGTAGTTGCTTCTTCACTATGTGACATCGCTATCTCAACTGCTAGATCTCCTTCACTAGCGGAATCATTGTCAATATCTTCTACACTTGCAATGTTTGATTCCCATGGTGAGACAAACCTAAAGCTCCAATCCTGCTTCATCATCATGAGCAGTCAAGGCTTTTGGATCCTCGTTTATGAAGTAGAACTGGTAGCTTGCTTGTCTTGACGAGTGAAGGACGAGAATGGGTTTCCGTTACCCGTCTTCTTAGGCTTGGCACATTCTCTTTTGAAGTGCCCTTCTCTCCACAGTTGAAGCAGGTCACTTTGCTCTTGTCAAAGCCGAATGTGGTGTCCTTAGTAGCTACTAAGTTCTGTCGGTTTGTTTTACAAACTTCTTTGCCCTCCGGACAGCACTGGCTAAAGCCCACATTATATCCATTCTCTCAAGCTCTATTTCGTCCACCTGCTCGTAGTCCTCATCTGCCAAATGGCAGTTTCCAATCTTTCCAGCAACCAATTCATCATAAGAATGAACCACTGCTGCCAAAAGATCCATGTGCTCTCGAGCTACTTCCACAGTCACATTACCGAGGTTCTCAGTCTTCAGTCTAGTAGCATTCACTTCAGATCCAATAATTGGGTACAAGAAGACCCTGACTTTTCTGAACCTGAAGGAGGTGCATGTGTAGAACCGATGAGCTAGACACAAATGCAGTTTGGAGAGGTGCTCCAGATGTCTTAGCTTGAGGCGTGGCATTGTATAAAGTTGGATTTTGATTGTACGTAGACTTCTGAGCTCTGTACTTCATTCTAAGTGATTCTTCTCGCAACTTAAGAATAAAGTCATTAATATCCAGTTTTGACAGCATTCCATTCTGTCTAAGATTAGACACGAATGAAACCCATTTTTCAGGCAATCCGTCTGCAAAATTAGTAACTTTCTCTTCCATGGTAGTAGCCACTCCATGTGTATGCAGTTCACTCATCAGATGGTAGAATCTATCTATAACATCGTCCAAACTCTCGTTTCCCATCGATGAGAAGTTGTCGAATTCATTCTTTAACTCCTTAGCCTTGATTGCCTTCAACGAGGCATTCCCGTCGTACCTCTTTTCTAGCTCATCCCATAGTTTCTTGGACTGCTTATTCTCTGAGTACTGGTGGAATATGTATTTAGGGATAGACTGTGTAATCAATGCATAGACCCTCTTCTCTGCATTATATTTGACTTTCTGTGCGTCTGTCATCCCTCCTAAGGTTAACTTTACTCTATCGGCTCCCACCGGCGTACTATATCCAATCTCGATGGCTTCCCACAGATTCGGATCCACTCCATTGAGGTAGATCTCAAAACGTTGTTTCCAGTGGGGAAACTCATCTAACGTTAAAAGCTTTGGTGGTTTATTATGATTACCACCTCACTCTCAAGTAACAGCAGGTTCTGGATCCTAGAGTCCTTCCCAGCAGTAAAGGCTGACATTTGATCTTCCATTGTGAATAACCTTAAGTCTAATACACAATTTTCACTGGGGCGACTGAAGGGTGCGAATGGACTAGTCGTGCGTATGAACTCTACGACTGGTTCAATCGTGCGGCTGAACTAAGTGATTAGCTCATCGTGCGAATGAATCTGATGCGTATGAACAGTACGACCGAACGGTTGCAATCGTACGAATGGAGATACGACTATGTCCAATCGTGCGTCTGAGCAATGCGAATGAGGTCCAGTCGTGCGAATGGCTCACTCGTGCGACTGAAGCTGCTGTTATGCGAAAATTTCTAGGTTAAACGTGTTTTAGCCGTAAAAATTTAAACTTTCGCAAGGTTAATTGCCTAAGTCCGTAAAAACCAAACTTTGATGAGCAACGAACGTCCAAGATCACTTTTGACACAAAAGATTGCGTTTTTAGTGCAAAAACACCAACTTTTTATCAATCTTGATTGAATCACACGTAATCAAGAGCCAAAGCTCTGATACCACTTGTTAGGACCTGGTATTTGAACGAAATACCTGGAGATTAGCGTGTATACCAGATCAAATAGTGCGGAATCCTATTTGATTGGCGATCCAATCAGTGAGAACACACAAAGAATCAATAAAGAATTGAAACTAACGTTAGAAATCGATTGGAAATCGATCTAATGTGTTCTATGAACTTGGAGAACGAATTGGGAGGTTTCTAGACGGCTAGGGTACGTCTGGAATCGTAATTGATCGAGAGTTTTTATTTTCACGAATTGAGTTGTATTTATAGGTTGGTATTATTCAATCGTGAGACTGAACCATTAGTATGGTTCAGTCGTGCGATTGAGCCATGCGGTTGATTCATTCGCACGACTGAGTGTTCAGTCGTGCGACTGAGCCAATCTTATGTTACAATCATACGACTGATTCAATCTCCTGGTTCAGTCGTGCGACTGAGTCATTCGTATGAAGGTGTTCATGCTTATGGTCCATTCGCATGGGCCATTCGCATGATAACTTCATTATTTTAAGTTTGAATGTATTAATTAGTAAACATTATATGTAAACATTCAATCAATCACTAACCTAATTAATTAATTTAATATCAACTTATTAATGAAATATTAATCATTACAAATCACAAACACCCAATATCATTTCATTAGTCATATCAAATTACACCAGAATCAGATAAACAAGATCTATTACATTTCATATCATGATCTAGGGACATACATGTATCAACAATAGCAGTGTCTTCCGAAGGCTTAAATGGCTTCGGAAGAGTAAGTACTTCCGAAGCCACTTTATACTTCGGAAGAGGCTGCTTCTTCCAAGGCTTGGCGACTTCTTCTTTTCGTCATACTTCGGAAGTGGTCTTTACTTTATTCTTCTAAGTCTTGAACTTCGGAAGTATGCATTTGTCTTCGGAAGTAGAGTTCTGTTTTCAGAAGTTGGACTTTCCCTTTGTCTTCGGAAGAACTCTACAACCTTCGGAAGTTCCATGATAAGCTTCGGAAGCCTTTGCATGCAGCACCAAAATAACTTAAGTGATCTAGTTTTGGTTGCATTAGCCCTTTTCTTGATCCACCAATCCTATAAAGGATGAAGATGAAAATAGAAGATTATACATCACACTATTAACAGAGCTTGTGAATTGTAGTGAGAGTTACTTGAAATGATGGTTTATAAGAATATATGTATTTTAAATCATAGCTTAAATAAATTTTATGCATGTATGACTTGCAACATGATACAAATTGGGGTTCAAATTCGATTATCGTGCGCTTTATGATGTTTGGATAAACAAATTATGCTTTGATTATATGATTGTTTGTTGTTCAAGGACCAATAAATTTTGGATGTTCAATTGTGTACAAACTACAATAATACTTATTAACTAAAGATAAGCTAGAATTACATAAGAATTTTTTCATAAATTTCTACGTTAATGCTTTGATTAGAACCTTTAATCTGTCATGTAAATCTTACACTTATGCCTTCGGATTTTCTTATTGATTTATAATGTTATATCATTAAACCCATGTAATACACGGGTCTGTAGCCTAGTAATACCAATACAACCATAAAAAAGACCCATTTGCTTGAGCGACCTAAAAGTGATTTCTCAAACCAATATATAATCAGAGCCTTGAGCTTTCAATAAAAAACTTAATTGTTTGATTGTATACTTGGATCAACAGAAACAAAATGCTACTTGTTTATACAAAAACACGGGTCAACATAATTTAATTCTATGAACTTTTTTGTACCACGTTTTACAACTTTTTAATTAAATTACATCAAAACATAAATTTACATTTATTGCGATATAATAAAACACTTCCCGAATAAACATAAAACTTTAGGATATAACAAAATGAAAGTCAGTCTCTACACGTCTAATGCGTACATGAATATTAGATTAGCAACGACATAAGTTGCATCGCGATCGTGAGCTATGCTGAACTTTTAACTATGGAATACTCTACTCACATGTGAAAAACTTTCTCCGTTTATAAAGGTTTTAATTTGTACTATTTTCTTTGATAAAATCTATATCAAAGCTAATCAAATAACCCATAAAATTTTAGGCTAGTCATTTTTAAAAGAAGGGACTAAGGAATCTTGAACCACATGTAGAAATATAAGAATCACTAAAATCTTACATAATTTAATCATGTAATAATTATTATTATATATGAATAAACAAACTTGCTTGATATGGAAATTTCAGACAATTCTTTCAACACAACGATAGTTGCTAGTCTTTAAAACTAAACACATATACATGATCAATCCATATTTTTAAAAGTAATCATCAAGGAATACAACAAACAATTGCAACACATATTACGTCCTATTAAAATCAAGAGGAAATAAAGAAAAAGAATGCAACAATAACTATTTTCATCTATTCAACTATCATCATTTGTTACATCATGACAACATATTGGTTGTAATTCCATCAATTACGACCTACGATGCACAAATCGCCCTACAATGTTTTTTCATATAATATTTAACGTTGGTTGTAATTCAAACATATCATGAGCTTGTTTTATAATAACCCATATTTTAGTTAAAATAATATGTTAGAGTACTAGCGTTTCATAATCACTTTAGTTGGAAACTTAGATGTTTAGAATAAAACCTTTGAGTTCCACCGCTCGATCATGTTGTTAGAAATTCGAGGACGAAATTAAATTAACGGAGTAGAGATGAAATAACCCAAAAAAAATAAATAAATAAACAATAAATAAGGAAACATAAATAATAATAGATGGAGTATATAAAAATAATAACAATAACAATAATAATAATAATAATAATAAATAATAATAATAATAATAATAATAATAATAATATAATAATAATAATAATAATCTAATAATAATAATAATAATAATAATATATAATAATAATAATAATAATAATAATAATAATATAATAATAATATAATAATAATAATAATAATATAATAATATATAATAATAATATAATAATAATAATAATAATAATAATAATAATAATAATAATAATAATAATAATAATAATATAATAATAATAATAATAATAATAATAATATAATAATATATATAATAATAATAATAATAATATAATAATAATAATAATAATAATATAATAATATAATAATAATAATAATAATAATAATAATAATAATATAATATATAATAATAATAAATAATAATAATAATAATAATAATAATAATAATAATAAAAATAATAATAATAATATAATAATAATAATATATAATAATAATAATAATAATAATATATAATAATAATAATAATAATAATAATAATAATAATAATAATAATATAATAATATAATAATAATAATAATATAATAATAATAATAATAATATAATAATAATATAATAATATAATAATAATAATAATAATATAATATAATAAATAATAATAATAATAAATAATAATAATAATATAATAATAATAATAATAATAATAATAATAATAATAATAATAATAATAATAATAATAATATAATAATAATATAATAATAATAATAATAATAATAATATAATAATAATAATTAATAATAATAATAATAATAATAATAATAATAATAAATAATAATAATAATATAATAATAATAATAATAATAATAATAATAATATAATAATAATATAATAATAATAATAATAATAATAATAAATAATAATAATAATAATAATAATAATAATAATAATAATATATATAATAATAATAATAATAATATAATAAATAATAATATAATAATAATAATAATATAATAATAATAATAATAATAATAATAATAATATATAATAATAATAAATAATAATAATATAAATAATAATAATAATAATAATATATATAATAATAATAATAATAATATAATAATAATAATAATAATATAATAATAATAATATAATATATAATAATAATAATATAATAATAATAATAATAATAATAATATAATAATAATAATAATAATAATAATAATAATAATAATAATAATAATAATAATAATAATAATAATAAATAATAATAATATATAATAAATAATAATATAATAATAATAATAATAATAATAATAATAATAATAATAATAATATAATATATATAATAATAATAATAATAAATAATAATAATAATAATAATAATAATATAATAATAATAATAATAATAAATAATAATATATATAATAATAATATAATATAATATAATAATAATAATAATAATAATAATAATAATAATAATAATAATAATAATATAATAATAATAATAATAATAATAATAATAATAAATAATAATAATAATATATAATAATAATAATAATATAATAATAATAATAATAATAATAATAATATAATAATAATAATAATAATATAATAATATAATAATAATAATAATAATAATATATAATAATAATATAATAATAATATAATAATATAATAATATAATAATAATAATAATATAATAATAATAATAATATAATAATAATATAATAATAATAATACATAAAGGAAAAGAGAAACATGAGTTATTGACCTAGCTTACCCATCTTCAACCTCTTCTTCCTCCCCTTTATCTGCAGCAACAAACAACCGATGGGCCATGGGATTTCAAGTCTCATCCCCACGCAACAAAAGCTATATTAATTGATCCTGATGCAAAATCATCCTCACAAAAACACTTTCACGAACAACTCCTTCGCTGTCTCGTCCGATCTCCCTGTTTTGGTTACCAAAATCGTGAACGCTTGATCTTCGATTTGAAGTCCATTAGATCCGGCAATCGAATTCGCAAATGAGGTAAATCAAGACCCTCGTGCATCCTTTTATGTTTTTTTTGTTGGTTTCAATCTTATTACTCCCAAAACCTTTTCACAAATAGGGTTCTGGAGATTGTGATACAGCCCCTGTTTTGAAGAGCCCGACATCGAGATATCGACCCGAACCAAAAGCTTGTTGCACTTAAGGTAATCACTAGAGCCTTGCTGTTGTTATGTGCCTAATATCATGTTCCACTCATAATTACTTAAGGCACATTATGTATTGATAATAAATGTGATAATATATGTAGGTTCATGAATTTTGAAGTAGTTAACATTACTAATCATACCTCATAATATACAACACAATTCCAGTGATTTCTGTCTGCTGCTGTTGTTAAATTCTACTAATATGTCTGATAAACGGATCCAAACTAGGATTAATTCCACGACATGTTTCACTAATTCAGTTTGAGTTTGCAATTAAGACCTATGTTAAATTTGCCACCCTACCAACATGATCTCAACACACATGCCAATTATAGTACTTGTATATGCGACTACGTGCAAGATCCAAAATAAAAAGTGTCATCGAAAACACATGCTAGCCGTGATAACCAATGAATGTTGTCATGACTTCATCCAAATAAAAAAACATAACATTAACTAATAATAAAAATATTTAACCAAAAGTATTTCTGTGCGAGTTACACCCATAATGTTAAAATTAGTAAAGACGATTACCATTTTGTATCAAAAAGGTTCACTCAAAAATCAAAAGTATTTTCAAACATCATTAAAAAATTAATAATAAAATTATATAATTTAAAACCATACAAAACACACGTCTTTTTGTAACTTTACGAAAATATATAAAAGTTCTCCCCTTTCAAAAAATATTCAACGACTTAATTTCCTTTTTAACACGGTGTAATTTATGCACTTCCTTTTTTACCATTTCAAGCAAACACAATTAAAAGATACAGTTGTACCAAAAGAAGCTGACTCGTCCCACGTGGCGCGTTCCCATTGGCTAACACATCCGACGTGGCACCAAAATATCGTCATAGATACTTATCTAGTAGTCCAACTACATGGGCAGTCAGAATCAGTTAACGCAAAGCTTATGGCATTTTCGGTAATTTACCCCAAATAGAGGGGCACATTTAGGACTTCACTTTTTGACCCCATACAAGAACACATACTACCGTTTGTATAAGCTTCACAAAATTTCATCCGCCGGCTTCAGTGGTTTTGTTTCAATCTCAAATCACCGTCGATTTCGATCGAATTCGGAGATTATTATCATCATCATCATTAATATTATTATTCTTTTTCATTGTTGATGATTCTGCATCCGAAGTTGATTTCGGATTGATTCGGTTAGGTGTTTGTTCGATCGGTGTGTGTGTTTCGGTTGATCGATCTACATCAGGAGGATTTCAGGTATTGTTCTGTTCGAATCTAGTGATTAATGTTTTGTTTTTGTGAATCGGTGTGCTGACATGCAGGTTGTGTTTGGATTTGATTGTGTTTGGATTTAATTGTGTTGTGTGGTAGATCGGAGTGGTTGGATTGGTTTTGGTTTGTGGAGTGTTGATCTAGGGTGAGTGTGTGAGATTTGGTGTGGTTGAGGTGTTAATGTGTGTGTTTGTGGTGGTTATTTGTTTCGATTTCGCATCCATCGATGTTGATTCAAATGAATATCGAATCGATTTAGTTTATGTATTGAAGAATTACACGATTTGATGTTATGCTTTCGTTAATTTCGTTTGAAATCACATCACGCGTGAAGATGAACAGCTCTATGTTTAAAAATCTTATTGGAGTAGCTGTCGCACCCTATTTGTGTATGCCTATGAGGTGTTCGATGAAATGCGCCATTGGAGTTTTTCTTTGTTTGACCTTTTTATTATGCAAACTTTTGTGCAAAAGTGAATAGATTAAAATGCACTAATCATAAGTCTTGAAAATACGACGTAAAATGTAAAGTGGAATTTAGATCTGATGCACTTGGAATATGTATAAAGAATGGGTCATCTGATTTAGAATATTATGGCTTATGGGTGCACTAAGTAAAAGTTAGGGAGGTAAAGGCTTATTAATGAACTTTTTTATAAAAAAGTATGCTCCTTTTTAAAACTCCTGCAATCATTTTTTTTTTTCAAAAAAAAATAAGAATCTGGGGTATAAACATGATGCTCTTGTCTGCAGTTGTTTTTTGAACTCTTTTTTAAGACATTGTTTGGTTTTTTCTGTAATAATATGTGATATGCAAGATAAATCCAAATACACAATTTTGTTTTGTGTTTTTGCTTACGTTTTTGTTATAAATTATATTGAAATTCAAGTTGTATCAATTATCCATCGTAAACTTATTTTGGATACGATTGAGTTTTCAGTAATCTGTAAACTTATTTTGGATACGATTGTGTTTTCAAAACGAAGTTGCGTTTTCAATAAACTGTATATAAACATAACTTATCTTGATTTATATTAGATATTATACATTATTAGAGAAAATGAAATTATATCTTAAATGAAAATTTTAAAGGGGAAAAAGATAAAATTACCATTTCACTTGCAGAAGAGAGAACCTGCCTGGTTACTACACTTAAAAAAGAATTTTGCATCTGTTCTAAAGTGTTTTAAAAGAATACTATACTTTTGAAAAATCACCTATTGATATGTTTAATGTAGAATCTACCAATATAGTTTCTTTATCTTATATTGGTTTTATCACTTTATGTTAGATCTGTGTTTCACACATGTATAGCATTAAACAAAGCTCCCATTATCTTCTGTGGTAGACAGTCCTAAGTGGTGTTGCAACTTGCAATGTGTTTCAATATTCTCAAGTCTCAACTGCAATTTGACATTCAATGAATTATCAATATAGGCAGTTAAAGAAGTTTAACTTTCAGTTTCTCTCAGGTTCTTGTGATAACAGACATGCTTAAGGCCCCAGATCATCAGGTTGCTGGACATGAAGCTGGCCTCGGGAAGCTCGGCCCACTCATTGATGATTCGGGTCGGTTTTACAAACCACTTCAGAGTGATAAACGTGGGTCTGAAGAAGTTGCGTTTTATGAATCATTTTCATCCAACACTAATATCCCAGAGCACATACGCAAATTCTTCCCTATATATTATGGCACCAAAATCATGAAGGCGTCCACTGGGTCTGACCACCCTCACATTGTGTTGCAAGATCTCACATCAGCCAGGCTAAACCCGTCTGTAATGGACATCAAAATCGGGTCCAGAACATGGGGCCCAGAAGCATCCGAGGCGTATATTGCAAAATGCTTGAAAAAGGATAGGGAAACCACAAGTACTCAACTGGGGTTTAGAATATCCGGGCTGCAAGTCTATATTGATGACGAGTCAGGGTTTTATAAGCCTGATAGAAACTATATGCGTAAAACCGGTCCAAATGATGTTAGACTACTACTTAGGAATTATGTTTCTTCTAACCCGTCTTCAGGTACAGAAACGGGTCATGGTCCCAATTGCTCTTCAGCATCTTCTGTTTATGGTGGATCCAATGGGATTTTAACTCAATTGTTGGAACTGAAGACATGGTTTGAGAGTCAAACAATCTACCACTTTAATGCTTGTTCTTTGCTATTCATGTTTGACAATGGGTCAAATGCAGAAGTCAAACTTATCGATTTTGCACATGTTACAGATGGTAATGGTGTTATTGATCACAATTTCTTGGGTGGGCTGTGTTCCTTGATAAAGTTCATTTCTGACATACTTGCAGAGACAAACAAAAACGATTACACGGGTGCAAACGGTCAGGTTGAACTTTGAAGCTCTCTCTATTGTTGCTGCTTTTTTAATAATTTATTAAGACAAGTCATTTAATTTGAAATTATGTGTTGCTTAGTAGATCACTGTTGTGCTAGTGCATAAGATTCTTTACTTGCAGTGTTATTGTCATCATTGACCAATTGAGGAAGAGCTTCATTTACAGGCAGCCTGCTTCTGTTAATGATCCATTTTTTTGGGCTGTTTTATCTCAACCTGTTCAAATTAAAAAATTGCTAAAAGACTAACGGGTCGAAAGTCACGATCTAGCTGATGCGCGACTTGAATGACTGTAATAGTTAGTTCTGGTTGAGAAGTGGGGTTAGGCTGGGGTGGTGCTGGCCTGTTGAGAATACCGCCCGTATCCTTTGGAACCACACAATATTAACCCCAAGGGGGGTGTGTTCACCAATTGCATACCGCACAGAAAACTCCCCCGACGGTCGTATGTCTGTTATATGGGTGCTGGCTATTTAAAAAATAATAATTTTAATACATTAGTTTTTTATATATATAACAACTCAAACCTTGATATTTTTCATACCGTTATTCATCTAGCAATACAATTATACAAATGTGAGTAGCTTTTTTGCTCTCCGCAATGGTTCAAGTATCGTTAAATCATCGAACTTGAGATATGTAGAAGCTCGTGGAGCATGCTTTAAGTCTTCTAAAAGTTTGTTGGGCTATGGTTCGTTTGGATCTTATAAAACATTGCAAACGCTTACATGCTTTTAGTTATTTTTTGAGAAGATGCGAGTGAAAGAAAGAAAGTAATTAAAAAAGAAAAATAATATTAGTTGGTTGAATAGAGGTAGATAGAGTTTTTCCCGAAAGGGTGTATTTACAAAACTTATTTTTGAAAAATATTTACCAAAATAATGTTTTATTTAAAAAATATATACAAAACTCATTTGTTTGTTTCTCGCTCTTTATTTTATTGGACAACTCCAATTCATTAAATAATAGCTAATTTAAATATTGAATTATTTGATATTTGAATTTTCAAAAAATACTTTTTTTATTGATCATTGACTGAAAGTTTTGAAAATTTATAAAGAACTTAAATTCTATTGTTTCATACTTTTAGCCAACTCAATTTTTTGTCTTTTAAGAAATTTTTAAATACGTGTCTGTAAATAGACACATGCATTAGACTTGGGCATAAAAACCTGGCCAAAAAAACCGGAACCGGTTTGTGGTCCAAACCAGTTTCAACCCGATCCGAACCACCGGTTCTTGATCAGTTTAACATTTCGTGGATTAAAACCGGTTTCAACCCGATCCGGTTTGAAAACCGGGTTTAAAACGGTTTTCAAACCGGTTATGGTTGGGTAACGGCTATATAGCCGTTTGTACCATTTTTTACCGTTTTTTGGATTTTTTTTACCATTATACACCCATTAGGTTAGTATATATATATATATATATATATATATATTTGATGTTTTGGTTGAATCACAACAACTTGTAAGACTCTCTACTCTCAAAAATCTCAAAAACGCTCTCATAGATACTTTCGTTTTAAACGCTTTAAAAAATTTCTCAAATGGCTTCATCAAGTGCTCAATCATCTGTTGGTTGTGAAGCTTCTTCAAGCAACGTGGTGGTAGCAATCCTTCCTACGAATAGGAACCCGGAAGTATGGTGCAATTACGATTTATGTCAAATGGCTAGCGTTATAAACAAGGTTCGTTGCAAGTTTTGTCATAAGTTTTCAAAAAATATGCAAACACAACGTTGAAAAACCATATTTCAAATAAATATTGTAAAGCGTTAAAAGGTGAACCTTTTCAAGGTCAAGCTTCGATGATAAACGAATGAAATATTTGGGCTTATAACGTTGATGTGGTTCGGGAGCAAATGAATTCAAGGAAGTTTGTCATTCAAACATTTCGACAACGAACGTTTGGCTCGACTCATTCAATGAACTCTCCAATTACGTTACACCAATGTAAGTCGTGCTACTATTCGAAGAGATTGTTTAAAAATGTGGAAAAAAAACTAAAAATGAATTAATATCTTATTTTGAAAATTTACAAACCGGTGTTAACTTAACTAGTGATGTTTGGTCGACACCTCACGGTTCACCGGACTCGTACATTTGTGTCACCGCGCCATTGGGTTGAACCCGATTCCTGGCAAATGATGAAACGTACTATTGCGTTTGAATTGTTTGATTATCCTCACACCGGCCAAAACATTTTTTATCTTATTGATAAAGTTATTCAAACGTATAAATTAGAAAACAAAATGTTTTCTATATCTTTTGATACTACGTCAAATAACATTCTTGCGATAGATCATTTGAAATTAAAATATAAACCAATGTGTGAGGGTTGTTTTTTCATAGTCGATGTGTTGCGCACATCATAAATTTAGCCGTTCAAGACGGTTTAAAAACGATTGAAACAGTTAAAGATTGTTTTAAAAGAATGTTACGTGATATTTTTAGTAATAACCAAAGATATACCAAATATCGTAAGTTTTGTAAAGACGCAAATACCAAATGTTTAGGCCCGAATTAGGACGTACCAACATGATGGAATTCCACTTGTAACATGTTGAAAAGGCTATTGAACAAAAAAAAGTTTAATAGCCTTTCATAATAGTTTGGTAAGTCGGGGAAAGACAAATTCTTACCATCCATCGGGTTGGGCCATTATCGAAGAAGTAATAAAAATGCTTCAAATTTTAAAAAACGCAATTACGTGTCTTTCTGAAGTTTATTACCCAACGAGTCCGTTAGTACTTCACCAAATTTATTTAATGACTTCAAAATTAAATGAATTGTTGTGTAGGGGTAGACCTTATTCCGATATGATACCCCCAATGAAAGAAAAACTTATAAAGTATTTTAAAGAAATGCCCTCATTATTACATGTGTCGCTGCTTTAAACCCTTGTTTAAATTTATCGAGGGTACTGTACTTGATAAAATTACTTTTAATTTGGATTTAGAAGTTGGTAACCCAATGTATAGTAAAAAATAAAAGCCACTTTTAACAAACAATTAGAACAAATGTATGATGTTTATTTATTGAAATACGGGGAAACATCACAAATCCATGGCGCTTTAAGGCATGCGGCAAATGTCGATAGTTCGAATAATTCAATGTTTATTTTATATAATACTTTAAAGGAAAAATGTAATAAACATCAACGTGGTAACACTTTGAGTAGTGAACTCGGGAGGTATGGTCTTACAAACTTTTTATCGTCCATGACTTCACAAGATTTTAAAATTTGTGACTTGTTGGTTTGGTGGAAAGGTAAGAAAGATCAATTTCACATCCTATCCACTATGGCCCGAGATTTACTAACCATCCAAGCTTCTACGGTAGCTTCGGAATCTGTTTTTTCTGTTAGTGACAGGGTTATATCAATAAGACGGACTCGACTCACTCCACAAGCGGTTGAAATGTCAATTTGCTTGAAAGATTATTTGGATGCCGCGGAAAGAGTACAAGACAAACGTTCAGTTGAAGGAAAACTGGAATACGAAGCATAATTATACGATGACGAGGTAGAGAGCGGATTGACACCAGGAATGACTAATAGTTCCGGTTCTGGTTCTGGTGGCGAGGAATAAACGTACAAGTATAATACGAACGAATAAACGACTATGTTAAATGTTTAGTTTTAAAGATTTTTTTTACCCTTGTATTTATTTAAATTTTATAAATGTTTATATATTGTTTAAATGTTTTATATGTTATAAATTGTTTAAATGTTTAAATTGTTTATAAATGTTATAAATTGTTTAAATGCTTAAATTTTTTATAAATGTTATAAATAGTATATATATATATATGTTTTATAAATGTTTTAAATTGTTTAAATGTTTAAATTGTTTAAATGTTTTAAATGTTTATAAATGTTATAAATTGTTTAAATTATACAAATTGTTTAAATTATATAAATTGTTTTATGTTTTAATAAAAAGTTTAAAATTTTCTTTGAATATAACAAAATCCAAATTTTAAAAAAAAAAACTGGTTTGGGCCCGAACCGGTTCCAAACCAACCCAAACCGGTTCCAAACCAACCCAAACCGGTTTGATAGGGTTGGGTTTTATATTTTTGAAACCGATTCGAACCCGAACCGATTTGGGGTCGGTTTTGACCAATTTTGACCAAACCGGTTTCGGTTTGGAACTCGAACCGGTTTGGGCCCCCAACTGGTTTGTACACATCTATATGCATACAGATTTATTATTTCTTATTATATGTATTATGTATTCTTATAATTTTACTGTCTTTCAAAACTTAAAGATTTGTTTTTAATTGGTCTTCTTCATTTTATTTTTAGGTTTCAGCAATCAGATAATTTTGTTATAATTTAGTAACAAAATATTTTAATAAATATATAGAGAACTTATTAATCAATTGATAATGATTGAAAGCTTTGAGTTATTTACCATATCTTATTTATTTCAAAATAAAATGAAACTAAAAATTATATATTCTATTAGTGTGTATAAAACTTTAAGCGAATCAAACCAAGTCATGCTAGGTTGAACTCAAGCACTGCTTCTTTACAAACTAGGTCGAGTTAACTCGTCTCACTTATTTTAATGAGATAAATCACTAAGCTCTATTTTAATTTTGAGCATACCTTGACTTATAATTTTTTAAGAGCAATAGATTGATATCAAAATTCATTATCATAAATTCTATGTGTAGATAAAAATAAAAACATAAATTATAAACAAATGTTATATATTTAATCATATTAGTAAAATAAAACAAGAAATTAATTCTCTACCGTAGGATTATTAAAACTTTCAAATATATACACCGGTAAAATTTAAAATCAAATAAAAAGTTGAACTTTAAACACTAACATTATAAAAATTTGGAACGCTACACTAAAAAAAGTTTGTGTTGTATTTATGTCTTTCGGAAGGGTTAAAATTTGAGTGGGCTCAATTTTAACATATATATTTATAATTTTTAAATGTCAAAGTATGTGAATTTAATCTAGAGTTAATTACATAAATGGTCCCTGTGATTTATCAAAAGTAACAGGTTCGGGTATTAATAGTTTTTGTAACATGTTGGGGTATTGTGTTTTTAATTTTGTAACAAGTTAAGGTACTAAGACTAACAGACGTTAGTTTACAGTTAAATCTAAGGGTATTTCTGTTTTTTCACTGTGTAGGGACTACTAATGTAACTTAAAAGGACTATTTGTGTCATTTAATATAAATACAAGATGCTTTGGGAAATTTAACAATTATATATAAATATGTATGTATATGTATGTATGTGTATCTGTGTGTGTGTGTGTGTATATATATATATATATATATATATATATATATATTATATATATATATATATGTTACCTCTTAGTTCTTGTATCAAGAATGGTTTTCCACACCACCATCGGCCTTCACCGGTAGCCACCACGGTCCGCCTCCACCACAACCACTACACTGTCACATCATCCTCACCACCACCATCTTCTTCAGATTGTTAAATGAAACTACAACAAAACCATCAACAGTTACCAACATCGACATCCTCACCGTCAAGCCACCACCACGGCACCACTAGTATAGTTATCGCCACCACCACCACCACTAGTGCCACCACACATATCAATCGCATGACCAACATAACCATCGCATCATCATCACTGTCTCACCACCATCTTACCTTCACCATCATCACATCATCACCACATCGCACCATCCACTGCCACTTCATCTCCATCAAACCACCTGTGTTGTGAGGCTTGACCCTGGGTTCAAAGTTATAACTATAAGCTCTAATATCAAGAATCCCTAATTTGAGTTTTAGGGTTTTGAGATAAAACTTAAGGGCTGAAGACGAGGGTTGTGGTGAAGACGATGGACGTCAACGATTGTGAGCGACAGTGATGGTGGGTGGCGACGATGGTGGGCAGCGGAGATGGTGGATTAATTTGGTTTGTGGTCTGAAATAGGAGGAAGACGATGATGGGTTGTGGTCTGAAAGAGGAGGAAGACGATGGTGGTGATTGTGGTCTGAAACACGAGGAAGACGATGGTGATGTTTTGGTCTTCGTGTGTGTTCAGTGGTGGCCGGTGGGAAGAAGGGTTGGGTGGTGGTGACGGTGAGTAGATGGTGGTAGTAGTGGGTAGACGGTGGTTGACAGGGAAATGGGGTTGGGTTTTAAAAAGTTACACTAATGATCCCTGGATAAAAGAAATATATATAATTACAAAAATAGTCCCTCAAAGGGTATTTTAGTCATTTCATTTATATTTAACAGAAAAACTAACGTCTGTTAGCCTTAGTACCTTAACTCGTTACAAAATTTAAAACACAATACCCTAACCTGTTACAAAAAAGTCTTAGTACCCAAACCTGTTATTTTAGATAAACCACAGGGACCATTTATGTAATTAACTCTTTAATCTATTCTAGGTAAAGAAACGATGAATTATTTAGTATATTTTATATTTTATAAATTTTAGTTAATAATCTAATATTACACTTATCATTATATAATAAATTAAAACTATCCAATTTATGAGGAGTGAAAACAAACAATTAAGATTATCTATGAATTTCATAACTAAAACACCATTTTGATAAATAATTTTTAAACTACACCTATTTGGTAATAAGTTTTCTAATTACATCATTTTGGAAAATGATGTGAATTTTGGTAAATTATAGAGATGGTGGTGGTGGATGAGCTTAAGTGCTCTTAGATATATAATAATTGGATTTTAATAATATAAACTATTACTTATTGTTGATGATAATTCATACTATTCAGTTGTCCCGTAACAATCTCAACTTTTATTTTTATTACTAACAACAATCCCAGTAATATAATTATCAAAAAATTACATTTGATCTTGACTCAATTTTGTTCACAATAACGAATACGAACAAAATGCAAAAAAACATACAGTAAAATCGAGTCTAAAATAAGTATAAATCGATTGTGAATGTATGATAATTATACTAGTGGGATGTTGTTGGTAATAAAAATAAAAGTTTAGATTATTACGGTCAAATCAATGGTATGAATTATTATCGATAAATGGGTAATAGTATAAAAATCCAAAACATTACATTTTAAATACTATATATAAATTACATTATATTTAAGATCTTACAAATAAATATTTTATGATTAGATTATATAGATTAAGGCAAAAAATTGTTAGTTGATTAGATAAAGAGATGTGTCTACGCCAGAGGAAGACATACATGGTAACTTTGTTATACACTCACTTATTCTTCATTCACCGCTTAACACGCATTCAAGACATCATTGCCACTGCGGTCACTTGGACTATTATTGATTATAAAAGTGAAAGTTGAGAGTGTTACCGGTCAATTTAATAGTATGAATTATTATCAGACAATAAGTAATAATTTGAATTATAAAAGCCAATTTTCCTAAATTTTATTAAAACCAAATACGATCAATATTTAGTTTTATTTTATAAGCTTAGGTATCCAATAAAATTATAAATACACTAACTCTACATTCTTATTTTTCTCAACGTTTAGATACGACAGTATGAATCAAACAAAAACCGACCGATATAAACGCTAACACGGTCTACCAGACTAACAATCAAAAAGGAAAGAGTAAATATCGTTTTTGCTCCATGTGGTTTGTTCAAAATAACCATTTTACTCCAATAGTTTAAAATGACTTTTATCCTCCCTGTGGTTACTGTTTTTTAACGATTTAGCTCCCCGACCCTAACTCCATCCAAAAATTCTATTAAATGCCACCCATGTGCCCCTCATGTGAGGGGCGTTTTGTCTTTTCCATTTCAAGGGTTAATTTTATCATTTTGCCAATAAATCAACCTAGGATTTTTATACCATTACATCTGCTTCATTTGATTCGCAAACATATTTTTCCTTTTTCCCTGTCAATGGTGGATGAGATGGTGATGTGCTCTTGTGGATCGCCAACCCTCTTTCACACTTCTTGGACGCGCGTAACCCAGGATGTGGGTTCTATTAATGTGCTAAACAGGTAATCTCGTTCCCCTTTCATCCTTAGTTCTAGATTTTAATTTACAACTTCTTTTGTGGGTAATCTGTTTGTAGGGTGCAAGCTGTGACTTTGTTTTGTGATCAGATCCCCAATGTGTCAAATGCAGAGATTATACTTGGATTGTTAGAGAGGTGTAACAGGAATGAAGCAATGGCTAAGGATGCTACTGATCAAAATAGAAAATTGAAATGTTTGCTTGTTTTAAGTTGGTTTTTGTTTTTGTTCTTCTTTGTAATCAAAGTGGCCTAAATATGTTGTGAAGGTCATTTGTATGATGGTTATGTTAATAAGAAAATTGAAATGTTTGCTATTTTTAAGTTGGTTCTTGTTTTTGTTCTTCTTTGATATCAAAGTGGCCTAAATATGTTGTGAAATACATTTGTATGATGGTCATGTTAATGAAATGTTATGTTAATGAAAAATAATTTGTCTAAAATGGATGTTCACACACAATAGCAAAATACTACCCAAGTGGCCTAAATATACAGTGTTGAAATACAATGCATAAGCTAAAAACAGTCCAAGGGCATCACTAAAAGCAATAAATATAATTGGCCCAAAATGCAGAAGCTTATGTAGTTCCAAGTAGCAAAATGCAGAAGCTTATATAACAACCCAAGTAGCAAAATACTACCCAAGGGCATACATATGCAATGTTTATGTAATTCCAATTTATATACATAATTAAAATACAGAAGCTTAAAAACAGTGAACTTTCATATCTAAATAATACCTAAAATGGATGTTCAAATACATTGACATCACTAAAAGCCATAAATATAATTGTCCCAAAATGGCAACAATAGATAATACCATAGACATACTAAACACAAAAGAATATTACTGTTTGTTACTGATCTAGAACACAAATACATCACACATGGGCATATTAAACAACTTGGTGTGACCCTTTTTTTGACCGTTACAATACCTTTTGTTATGACCCTTCTGTCCACACTTTTTACAAGTGACTGATTGACCAACTCTTGCCATTTTCCCTTTCTTAGAAACTTCTTGAGTTAATTCATCTGCATTTTTCTTTCTCTTCTTTCTTGGTCTTCCAATTAGTATATGATGTTTTGGTGGTGTGAGAATCGTTGGACAAGTAGATGGTGAGCACATATCCTTACCATTGATTGGGTCAACTGTATTAGTATACACTTTCTTCTAAGTGTCTAGCCAATATACTTTAGAAACCCATGTTTCTGGTAAGCCTACTTCAATTCCATGAGAAGCCATATCCCACATCACAACCACAACATGTTTACATTGCGTTGAAATTAATTCCCACCTTTTACAAGAGCATGTTTTTTCATCAATTTGAACAACAAACTTTTCATGTGAAGGTCCACTAACTTGATATTTACAGTGACCATTCCAGATGACAGACATATTAACTGCATCAACCTTTATCTTCTCAAATAATTGTGTAGCATTTGGGGTTAAAGGATCTTCACACTTTGAAATCAATTTATGCATAACCACAATCCTCTTCATCAAGTATTCTCTAATGAACTCCAAACAAGTTATAACTGGTTTATCCCTTCCTTCTACTAATTGTTTGTTGAATACTTCACACAAGTTGTTTAAAAGTGCATCACTAGTTGTCCTTCATATATAATTCAAGTTCCAATTGCTATAAACACCCATAGAACATAAACTTTTTGTTTGAAAATAAACAAAATGCAAATTGTTATAGTTACCAGTAAAGTAAGCTCTACACCAATGCCTTGGTGGAATTTCTCTCAACCATTGATATAATGTTGGGTCACTGGATTCAACTTCCTTCATTGCTTTCTTAAAGTATGGCATAGTAGTTGAAGTACCACATTTCCATAACAAATTCTTGAATAATTGTCCCTTTATCTTGACCTCGTGTTTTCATGCACATGCCTTAAACAATACCTGTGTTCAGCACTTGGAAAAACCTATTGTAATACTGGTATGATACCTTGTAGTATAGAAAAACATAATACCAAACGATCATGACATTATTTTAAATGAACATGATATACAGTTTAAATGACGTACCTTCTAGCTATCACTAATGAATGTGAAATTTGAATTTGATGTTAAATCTAAGTCATGTCCGAGACTTTCCAAGAACCAACACCAAGAATTTTTGGTTTCAGCTTCCACCAAGGCATAGGCCACTAGATATATGCCATTGTTTGAGTCTATGCCTATAGTATGCAAAACCTATCCTAGAAAAGGACATTTCATTTAAGATCCATCCAACCCCAATATAGGTCTATCATAAAGCTTAAGCCCTTCCTTTAAAGCCCCTAAACAAATATATATTCTCCTAAACTGTCTAGTTTCATTAATAGAATTGCATTCGTTCTCTATATCAATGGTCGCAGTTGTTCCTGGGTTAGACCTTACCAGTTCTTGACAATATTCTCTTAAAAATGAATATTGAGACCTGTAGTGCCCATTAATATTCTTTTTTGCCATTGCTTTTGTCCTAAAAACCTTTTGCATAAATAATTGAACTCAGTGCTTCTTTTGAACCAAATCTTGAAGTGCTTTCAATGGAACATTAGGGTTAACTGCAACCGTGGATTCAAACTCTTTAGCTAACCATGAGACTATGCAAAACTGAATCTCCCTAGTTTGCAAGCAAGTGTGTTCATTGATGTAAGTTTTCACAACCTAATATCCTTCTCTATTTGAGTTAGATACATAAGTACCCAAGAACAAGTAGTTGGTTTAAATCTCCCTTTAGTGCTAGGTTTGGTCAATAAAGCACCACTTTTCTAAGATTCTACAACTCTTTTGGATGCATTCTCTTGTTATTTTACTTCAGTTCCCTTACTAGAATCACCACACTCAAATACAGGTTTAAAACCTTCACAAACTACCCTAAATCTAATTGGATCATTTCTTAAAACCCTGAGTTGCCTTTTACTAGCCACAACCAATTTCTTCATAATTGCCTTAATTTCATCTAGGGTTGTACAAAAAGTTCGTAGCTCGCTAGAACAAGCTCGACTCGAAAAAAACTCGAATCTATAACTTGATAGTAGGATTATTATTTTTATAGGATATTATTATTATTATTACTACTACTATTATTATGATTATTATTTTTATATTAGGATTTTAAAAATGTTTTCTTAAAAATAAAAATAGATTTTTTAAAAACATTAAGTATTTTGTTTAAAAATATATAACTTGATAGTAAATTGTTTATATTTATAATAATAATCTTTGTTCCCATAAGTACGGAGTATCCAACAAAATATAAAAACCCTAATATATTATTTTTGTGTTTTCATATAAATTAATGTGAAAAATTTTAAAAATATATTTAATCGAGCCGACTTTGAACGAGCCACGAGCTGGCTTGAGCTTTTCACAAGTCGAACTCGAGCCAGTGTTTTGAGCTCGTTAAAATTTTCAAGCCAGCTCGGCTCGCCTCTATAAGCTTCGAGCTTAAACTCGAACCCATCCTGGCTCAACTCATTTACATCCCTAATTTCATCCATATTAACAAACAGTTGGCCCACAAAGAAAGGGTCTACAAGAGCATCTTTTCTCCTATTATGTTTCCTTTTCTTTTCTTAAAGCTCTCATTAGTAGGGGCTATTTTCCTCATCAGTGAGGCTATCAAAATCATCAAGGTCAACATCTAATCTATTATCATCATCTTCACTATGTTCTTCTAAAGACTCTTTATCTATGTCATTATCCACATAAGTTTTGAACTCTTCCATATCAACCTGAACATTGTAAATCATGTTATCTTTATTCAATAAGATAATCTAAATCCTCTTCTAATCTAAGTCCTCTTCTTTATCTTCCAATATATCATCATCAGTGAATTTATTATGCTCACTACCAATCCTTACACCTTGACTAGGATCCACAACACCTTGACTAGGTTCAAAATCACCTAGACAAGGTTCAATTCCTTGTATATTTCCATCTACATTGAAATCAAACAAAAAACCATTCGACATTACACCTCGACTATAAGTAATACGTATTGGATTTAAGCAAATATGTATTGGATTAACAATCACCTTCGTTATCAACAAACTCTGGATACGGAGAACGATTGAACCAATACGACATCGATTCAACAATATGCTCTTCACGTTTGTTTCAGTTTTTTTTTTTTATTTCGATCGATGTTTGATTGTTTGTTTAATGTTTGATAGTTTAATATAATTGTGTTTAAATATGATGTAACGGTATAAAAACCCTAGGTTGATTTATTGACAAAATGACAAAATTAACCCTTGAAATGAAAAAGATAAAAATGCCCCTCACGTAAGGGGCACATGGGTAACAATTAATAGAATTTTTGGATGGAGTTAGGGTCAGGAATTTAAATCGTTAGAAAACAGTAACCACAGAAAGAATAAAAATTATTTTTAAATTATTAAAGTAAAATAATTATTTTGAACAAACTATAGGGAGGAAAAACAAAGTTTGCTCGAAAAGAAAACACATGGTGGGCATGTGCAAAACACGTGCTCAAACTACGAACTAAAGCTCTCTCCACCTTTATCTAGCATCTTCCGTTAGCACCCCTGCAAATCACACTATTCACTTTTCACATTCATCGTTAACAACCTCGATCCCTTTGTATATCACTCTAGGGTTTCAATTTACAAAACATCTCACGTAATCCGTACTATCACCAAATCTTCGGTTGATCGAGGTCCAATAATCAACAACATGAAGCTCACCGTGAAGACTCTCAAGGGGAGCCACTTCGAAATTAGGGTTCAACCCTCTAACACCGTGAGTTGCAGTACCTTCCGGCTAATAAACTTGTTAATTGTTATGTTCTGTGAAATGCACGCTGATTACTTGTTCTGATGTCGTGATTTTGTTAGTTTTGATGTGTGTAGTTGTTTGTAGTTGATGTAGATGTTAGATTAGGGCTCGCTGGAGGTTTTTGTTGTGAATGTGGTGTTTTTGGAGGTTGAGAGTGTGTTAAGTACTTAAGTTGGTTGTGTAGATTGGAGATTTGTGTGTATGTGTATGATTTGTAGATTCAGTTGAAGTTTATTTGAAGCAGAAGTTGTAGGATCTGCTGTGGTATAGTGAGGCTTGTTTGCTGGTTGTAGTTGGTTTAGGTGGATAATTGACTTGTTTGAGAGACAATTTGTGTATGACGTTTAGCAGACAAAAACTGGCATTCTTTTGGAGATTATTGTTAGTTTTTTAGTGAGAAGAGCAAGTTATAATTGGATGAAATAACATGCTTTTTAGAAGATTAATAATGTTAGTCTTATGTAGATGAGTAACTCGTGGGAAGTGGGAACTTGTTTTCATTGATGTCTTTGGTTAGTTTGTTTCTCAGTGTTTGCTTATGGTATAAAACCTATAAAGTACTGATTTGGTAAGTTTTGTATAAGTCAATAATAAGATTTACAGTGGTCACTTGTCTTGTAAGCTGGAACCAGGTTTTTGTTGAATGAACGGAACCAGATATGCATTTGCTGTTTAGCCACAATAGAAGAAATAGACACTAGGCAGGTGGAAATGTGGAATATAAGGACTTTCCTAAACAGATAAAAGTAAATGTGATTAAGTGCTGTAGTATAAGTAACTTATTGTTATTTGATGTCGCTTATCTTAATAAAATATGGTCAAGTAGGGAAGTATTAAAAGGAGGTAGAAAGAACTGTGATTTGGCAACTTAATATCTGCCAGCGACATATTTATTTCCTTGATCAGGGAAAAAAACCGCTTTTCATGCTATAATTTTCACATTTGACTGTGTTATCTGTATGGCATGCTGTATCAAATTTCTTTTCACTTATATTTCTTAACTGATGTAAAACTTCTTATGTTACTAGATTATGGCGGTCAAGAAAAATATTGAAGATTTACAAGGAAAAGATAATTACCCTTGTGGGCAACAATTATTAATTCATAATGGTAAAGTTTTAAAAGATGAAACTACCTTGGCTGATAACAAAATATCTGAGGAAGGTTTTCTTGTTGTTATGCTTAGCAAGGTAACTCTCTCTCTCTCTCTCTCACACACACACACATATTGGTTTTTGCTTATTTGTCTTTCTCAACAGAGTAAAAGTTCTGGCTTAGGGGGAGCTTCATCTGTTCAGGTATTTTTTTCTGCCGTGCCCTTTATGATCTTCATTTACACTTTATGAATAAAGGAGTCTTATTTTAGCTGTTACAAGCAGCCTTCATCAACAACTGCACTGCCTTCTAATTCTACCAGCACACCTGATGCGTCTTCACAACAGCAGTGAGTTCCCATGACTAGTCATCTCAATCTTTATTTATAAATAATTAAAAAATATCTAGTGTTTGTGAGATCTTATCATTTACACATGTGATTGCATTTGAAGGGCTTCCAAAACCAGCACATATTCTTCTGGCCCAGCAACGTCACCCGCAACTGTAGCTGCACCGTATGAGTCTCCTTGTTTAAATTTATTTTTCATTCTTTCACTTTTAGTTAGGTTCTTATAGATTAGGCCTTGTGATCGTGATTCATTTGTATATGAGTTGGCTGATTTTCATTATGTTAAGTTTATCTCTAATGGATCAAAAGTGTAACATAGAAGCAAGTAGAAAGTTGCCCAAAGCATTTTTATGCATACGACCTCCTAAGTTGCTTCTTTGTAAATTTTATCAATGCTGTAACAGCATAGTTTTTGGAATCATATTTAATGCTTAGTTATTTGTAAACATATTTGTACATAAACAGACATAAAAAGGTGTTTTGATCTGTTTGCAATAGCTAGATTAAAGAAAATGTATTGACTGTTATGTGTTTTGATTGTAGTGCTAATTCTGAAACATATGATCAAGCTGCTTCAAATTAGTCAACAATAATAGCATTGAGCAGACTATACAACATATAATGGATATAGGTGGTGGCAGTTGGGACAAAGAAACAGTTACTCGAGCCCTTCGAGCTGCTTACAACAATCCAGAGCGAGCAATTGATTACTTGTATTCTGTATGTGTCTGTTATATATATTTTTTCAAATATTTTGTGGAATATAGATACTAATTTTAGACCAACTTTTCCAGGGTATCCCGGATACAGTAGAAGTTGCAGTCCCAGTGACTCAATTCCCTGCAACTCAATCTGTTACTGCAAGTGCTGCACCTCTATCCGGAGGACCTAATGCTTCTCCATTAAATTTGTTTCCCCAGGTTATTAACCATAAACGTGAGGTTTTTTTCAAATTGTTTTAGTATTTATTTCTGACATCATCATTTTTTGGAACTTTACAGGAAATGCCTTCAGGTGCTGGAGGAGGCAATCTTGGGTCCCTTGATTTTCTTAGAAACAACCAGCAGGTGGTTTCACGTACTCATATCTCTAGATTTATGTCATTTTTGTTGGGTTCAGTGTTATCTTGGTTAGGTTTATTTTATCAAAACGATTTTGATAACTTATTAATCACATTAATAATATATATAACACAACGGAGTAATAATAAAATACCAAAGTAAACCCGACAGGATCTGATTACAAACGATGCAAATTCAGATTAATATTTAACCTACTGATGAGATATAATATACCTTGGTTAATAGATAACCGTTTGAGACACCGAGGGTTCAACGAACGAGTGCTAGAAAACCGAACGAACACAAACTCGGGTGCACGATAGCCGAGAGTCGGAAAGCATGAGTTTTCGGTTGACCGGAAGATGAACAAAAGGCTGCTTTTATGGCAGCTAAATGAAAACTACAAGATGGAGGTTGCCTACCTCCTGTTCTTTTCTTGCGATCAAGAATGAAAAAAAAATCACTTGCAAAAGAGTTTTTTTTTTTTTTTTTAAGTTGTCAATTGGAGATTGACTTGGCTTAAAATTGCTGTGAGAATTGGAAAATAAATTTGGGTGAAGGATAACTTTTATCTCTAATGATCTCAATTTACGAATTTAATTAAAACAATTTTTTATTAAACCGAAACTCACGCCTAATGACGTTTAACGCTTAAACGTGTTAATTAAATAACTTATAACTTTATAAATCATTAAACCCGATACAGTTCGTAAACGCCAGTTAATAATATTAAGTGGACTTTAATGTTTGTTGCCCAAGGTGTAGCTCTTACGGGTCATAGCTCGGTTGGTAACGGCAGTTAATCGAACCCATACATATTAATTCCAACAATCTTAATATTGGATAACTTACTGCTGGGTAGGCATTTTGATTATCAAATAAGCAATACGTAAATCTCGATCTTGTAGTTGTTTTGGTTTTGGCAGCTTTGTTAACTTTACAATTACAATCTTCATTTCAGTTTCAAGCATTACGGTCTATGGTACAATCAAATCCACAAATACTACAGGTACACACGTTCTTTTCTTTTGGTCTTTTTGTGTATAAGCTATGTTCTTTTCGTTACACGTTGTGAAAGCAGTTAGCAATTGTTACAGCCCATGCTTCAAGAACTGGGAAAGCAAAACCCTCAACTTTTAGGACTAATTCAGGAAAACCATGCGGAGTTTCTTCAACTGATCAATGAACCTGTTGATGCTTCTGAAGGGTAATACTGTCATATTCTTATTTCTTATGTAGTTAAGGCTGGTTTATGTAATGATGGTATTACTATTACATATCTGACCGTTATAATAACTGTTTATTTTAGGGAACTGTTTGATCAAGCAGATCAGGAGATGCCTCATGCAATTAGTGTTACTCCGGCAGAACAGGAAGCCATTGAACGGGTACTGATCACCTCTAAATGGTGTTTGGTTTGTTGTCAGGGATAACTACTGGTATAGGAGTTGGTTTGAGCTATGGATTTCAAAACCCAACCCTTTAGTTAGGTTTAGAAAATCTATTTTTTCATGGATTTTCTCATATATAAGTATATAACCCTCTGAAACAGACACCACTTTATCACTTTCTTCACATTCTTGCATTCCTAAGCCCTCAAACCAAACACACCCCTAGTTTTGTTTATACATATAGACTTGAATTTACTTTAGCTGATTCGTTGCTTTCTGTACCTCCTAGCTTGAGGCAATGGGTTTCGATAGAACCCTTGTTATTGAGGCTTTTTTAGCCTGTGATCGTAATGAAGAATTGGCAGCTAATTTCTTATTGGAGAATGCTGGTGATTATGAAGACTAAACAGAAGACATCTGTAGCTCATGAAAGGTTAGTATCCAGCTTCTCTAAGCAGAAATATTTTTTTTTTTACTTTTTCCGTTCTAAAATAACTGTTCATGATACAATTTTGAGAATGTATAATTACTGCAGTGATGTGAGTTCTATCTTATGAAAAAAGGGTTTATCATTGGATTTTACCAACTGACTTTCACTATTTTATCAATTAAACCTCTTCACTTTTGAAAAGTGCTGATGAATTGTGTGGTTTTGCTTCTCTTTTAGTCCATGATCTTACAGTCGCTGCTTTCACAATATTTACATTATGAGTAGGTTAATGTCTACAGCCATGGATATTATTTTCCCAGAACCATGTTCTTTATGTACTTATGATTAGCAGAATAGGTGATTCAATCGGATACAACCTCGTAAATTGTTATATTCAAAATTTCATATTATTAATGCAGTAATTTTGTTTTTCTATCATAATTAACTTTAGTAAACTTTAGTAATTTATAATAAATGTTTACGGATCAACCCAACCTGTTTCCACACTTACAATGATAATTCTTAACCTGAATCCATTTTGTTTCAAACCCGATACACTTGACACCACACATCTTTCTCTCTTTATCTCGCAAGAGTGAAAATATATTTCATAATTTTCAGGTGATTTTGACTTTTGGAGGTATTGTGAAAACAGCAGAGTGCCGGTTTTAGGTTGGTGATTAATACAGGTTGGACCTTAATTGTATTGTCCACGGAGCTGCATCTTATCCGTTTTATTCAATCTTACATATATTGCACCTTTTATTTATTTATTTATTTATTTTGCACTTGACCGAATATGAAGTGTTGAAGATGATTTTTGTGTGCACTTAGATACTAAATACTAATGTCCCCATTTCAGTGTTTGACCCCCATAAGATTATATTCAAATTACTGTTAAAAATATCATCTTTTTGACGATTTAGCAATTAGATTAGTTGATGTCAGGTGACTGGAAAAAGTTATGTAGCAATTAACTCAGTTGCATAGACAAAATAAAATTAACCGCAAGTTGTATTATATTTAACATTTCTAACTTATTTTGAGTTTAATTCTGGTAATTCTATTAGAAGGCGACTTGAGGTTGAATTACTGAGAACATCCTTCATCGAACAATTTGGTCATGCATCAAGATCAACATAATGTAAACATAATGCGTCAGTTAGTTCTTAAGAAGTTTGAGAGGCAACCACGAGGTGTTACAGTGTTCTAAGATGATGAGAATTAACCACTTCTGATGAAATCATAAATCTATTTAAGCGATGCATAATTGTATATGACATGCAAGGCAAACTGAATAGTTACTTAAAAAAACTGATTCATTAATAGAAATGTCCACTGTCTAAATATTCTACATGATACTTGTTTTAAAACCTTTGGGGTGCACATAAACTACTGAACAATATTTAATTCCTTAAGCCAAGCTGTGTGTAGAGGACATGGGTCTTGTTTCCCGAGGGTGATTGCCTTCTCCGAAAGCGAATAGAACCACCCGTTCCTCCATTTGAACTGCAAGATCCATAACCGCTTGGTGAGATGACAAATGGCAGATCAACTCTAACTGACAAACTGACGTTGACCTAACTAACTTTGATATTACAAGCAAAAGCACAAAACTTACCTCCTTCACTGCTGTCGGGAAATGAGAAACTGCTCGAGCATAAGCACATAATCTATCCTCAATCCCGACTTCAAATACTATGCCTTTCTCTGCTGCGGCCGCAGATGCCAGCTCACCAATGAGACTGATAACCTGAAACGTGTTATTGACTAGTCAACTTTTGATACTGTTACTCAACTTTTGATAATGTTATTAAAGGTAGCAACATGAGCGGGTTGGGTCTTGATTTTCGTGTTAAATTGGGTGTATTTTATGTTTAGGGTGAATTGTATTTTATGAAACTTAATTATATTTATGAAGATGTTACCTCATCACGAAACTCTTTCTCGACAGCACCCACAGTGGCTCCAGGATGGCGAGCCCCGACGAGCATAAACGCTGATATCCATATCAGCTTCTCTAGCATTTGCTTCTGAAAGGGTTCTTTCTCAAGAACCTGATTTCCACATATTCACAAAACAAATTATTATATTATACTATTTACAAAAAGTAAAAGTTCAATCATTCAAGTCAAAATCTTACATTCCTATTGAATTTGTATTTATCATGGATTTTGTTCTGTGACAATTTGTTTTTACTTTTGATATCCCATCTAAGTAAAATGACTAAGCTACCCTCATCGAATATGCATTCTTATTGAATTTGTATATATCATTAATCCTAACTTCAGTGACGTCTATGAAAGATCCGTCCATCGGGTGCCATTTCACCACCCGTGACTCATGAACACCCCACCGCAGGTGGTCTAAACAATTTTAAGAAGATACAATATCCATAATCGAGCTAACTAGGTCCTTTCACGCATAAATTACCTTACAAGAAAGTCCCCCAGCGTGTAACCTAGCAGCCACAGCAGGACCCCATTTGCCAAAAGCTGCGGTTAACCCCTCTGGGTTAGTATCTGTTATACCATCCACCGGGGGTTCACCGAGCTTCGAACAGCCATATATGCCAACACCTGGTCTGCATCATTTAGACCATTACTTTCGAACCATGGCTCCAGCATCCCATTCTGGAAAAAAACCAAATCTGATCCATCTTAACATTTAGTACCATCATATCACAATTTAGGTAAAATCATCAAATCAACCATTAACTAAACTTAGTTTACAATACAGCAGTTCAATTTAAAGATTTTTAGAGCTTTCGCCCACTACAAAACTACATGTATCGATTTTGCGTCATGACATTGTTTGGTAACTTTGTGTTGAGTGAGTCATTAAAATGTCTCACTAAATAAATAGTAATCTCTAAACCATTCAATATGTTTTTTTTAAGAAGCTCGATTGTGAATAATTAAAAGACTTAATCTCTAACCAGTTTAAAGGTAGCATCCTAATGTAAATAATTAATTAAAAGACTATCAAATGATCCATAAATGCAAGAATATGTGTATTTTGCGACCAAAAATTAAAAAGAAGACAATAAGATACAACCCTTTCCTTTTAAAAGGACAAGTTACAACTCTTACCGTTCAAAATAAAATTAAAAAATTTAGAATTAGAAAAAATTAGCGCCACATGGCAAAATCCTTCAACTTCTTAGAAAACCTAGGGAACACAAAAATAACATAAATTTTCCGTTAAAAAACAAAAAATAATCTTAAATAAACAAAAATTAGAATTAAAAACTTTTTACAAATATAAAAAAAATAACAAATGTTTTATATTTTTAAAATCCATAACTATTATTAAAGTATTAAAACTTAATTTTTTAAAGTATTTAAAAAGTTAGAGTTATTAAATTTAAATGTTAAAAAAATATCTAAAAACCCAAATTTTTATAGCTTAATTTGTAAGCTTTATAATACTTATATTATAATCTTTTAAAAAATAATGACCCAAAACATAGAAGCATGTGTTTTTGAAACTTATATTTTTTTTAAATATTTAAAAACTTAAATTTTAAAAAATATACAATTTTAATATTTAAGACTATTAAAACTTAATTTTTTTCAAAACAATTAAAACTAATAAAATCTTTTTCTAAAGTAACAAATAATCTAAAAACATGAAATTATGAATACTTAATTTTATTAAATTTGGATTTATAGTATCTAATAAAAATTATAAATATGGAAGTTTTGAAATCTGGGATAGAATCAAGCCACATGAACGCTTAAGTTCGGAAGTTTTGAGCCACTAGGCGAGAAATTAAGCTAATGACAATGTCAATTTGATAAAAAGAGGAGTGTGTCTATTTTTATTATTGTTTAAAAGATTTTTTCAAGATTTTCCGCCTAGCTTTCAGGAAGTAAAGTCTAAACGAGTCCGGTTGATTGTTTGTAAGTTACTCGATATCGAATCCCTAAGAGATTTAACCGGACAAAGACTGAAATGACCTCAAGTGAAACTTTCATTGATAGATTTGAAGTAGGTTCATGAGCGTAAACTAGACTATTATGTGTATTTTTTTTTAATATATTAAACATGTATTAACATAATAGTTATATATATGAAAAGTAAGAAAAAGATATATCACTATATAAAATTTATAGATATAAAAAAGTACATATATAATTAATTATTAAACATGTTTGGCATTGATTATATAAGTAACTTATGATTTTTTGGAGGGTTAGAAAAATAAAAATACCTCTCCAAAAGTCATCATAAGTTAAAATTTTTAACTTATGGTAATTTTTGGAAGGGTATTTTTTATTTTTTTACCCTTTCAAAAAGTTAAGATACTTATATAAACAACCCCAAACATACAGATATAAGCCTATATGGAGCTGAACTCAATTTTAAAATACTACACACGACACATGAGCCACCCTAAGCATGTTTAACGAGTCAAACTCAAAACTCATATAAACTCATATGACCATAGCTTAAACGACCACAATCGGCTCTAAGGGTTTGCCGTTTAGATTCCAGTGTCAGATCAAGATGAACATATTAAAATTTATAAGTTTATTAATAATATATTTTAATTGTTCATATGAACATAAGATTATTAATAATAACATTTTAATTGTTTAACATTGTCGAATCGTTGAATAAATTAACTTAAAGGACCATATTTATTTTACTTGTGGTTTAAGTATCATATTTATTTTACTTGTCGTTTAAATATAAATATCATGTGTCGATTAACATTCTAGAAAAACTTTCATAAACTTATCAATAGTTATAAGTCCAAAAAATCGAAGAACCGGTACACGGCTCAAGTCTCGAGATTAGCGAGACTGTGTTCGCTTCGACTCGTTTACACCCGACCGCCTTAAATGCTTTTAACGACAGATTAACCGTTTATAATAATAATAATAATAATAATAATAATAATAATAATATAATAATATAATAATAATAATAATAATATAATAATAATAATAATAATAATATAATATAATAATAATAATCATCGAATCGTACCGCTCCAACGGGACGTTGGGGTGGACTTGAGGACATCATCTAAATCATCGTTCTGGTGCAGACGAATATGGGCCCAGGGAAATCAATGGGCACCGATTCACCTCTCTTCACCAGATAGTCATCGCCACCGCCCATCGCCTCTAGCGCTTTTCCGATCCGACCTCCACCGACGATGATCGACGGTGTTACCTCGGTGGCGGTGGTGGCGATCATCGAAGTTATCGCTCTCGATGTTGACGATTGACGTTTGAAATTGAGGTTGTGAGTGGAATTAGGGTTAATGCGGTGGTGGTGGTGAACGATGGTGGTGGTGGTGGTAGTTAGGGTTGTGGTGGTGGCCATTGTTGGTGAGAGGATTTGGGTAAAATGGGGGGTGTTTTGGGGTGTTGTTATATGGGTGGAGATGGGGTGTGATAGCCACTCGTTTATACTTGTTAACTTTTTATCGTGATGAAGGATGATAATACAACAATGATCAATAAATACATGTAAATAAAAGCAGGTTATGAGTTTAATTTTTATTTTGAGTAAAATGTTTGAAGTTGAGCAGATAGTTTCTTTTAAGGAGTTAAGAGTACAGTTCCAACGAAAAAATAATAGGTAAACTCGATTATGATAACAATTATTTTTCGAAATAGTTTCATGTATTCGATGTCAAAAAGGATGATTGACGTTGATACCTTCTTTCGGGTTATTGGGCTGGTGAAAGAAGACATGTTAACTCTTTGTGGCCCAAATACTACTCATGAGCATGATTTTTAGAGGTGCATATCCGTACTTTTTTATGCTCTGAAATTGCATCAGCAACCGATCTCAAATTGGTTGGAGTGAAAGCGGTTTGGAACAGATCTGATCAGCTGGATTGAAATTGGTTTATTACTCAATGTGTTTAAACAAGTGTAGACTATCTGATTAGGTTCTAATTTATTTTCTTTTTTAGAAATTAGTTTCTGATTAGATTTGGTTTGATAGAATACCGGTATAGACTAGAGTTGACTCGAGTTGAATTCTGACTGGTTTCCAAACCGATACGATGTTGATATTTGAGTTGGTGGTCGTACCTTAATGTTCTTGTATTTTCATTAGAGTGTAGGGGTGACTACAACATGTTTAGAGATTCGTTACTGACCATTCGCTCAATTTGGTTTGGTGGGTCTTAACCCCTTGATGTAACGCTTGAGCATAAAAGTTTTAACAGCATTAGGTGCTCCATATGAGGTGCCTAAAAGGTGAAAACGATGGCTAAATGGGCCGTCTTCGTGTTTAGAAGTCCGATCTTACTTCGCGGAGAACTCATTGGAATTGTATTGTTGGCGGCAGTTAGAAAACTAAGAAAGAGAGTTTATCACATTGTGTTTGTGTGCAAAACAAATAATTAGGTCTAACAAACAACTAAGATTCCTTAATAAAAAGGACATGCACCGTTATAATATATAACCATAAAGAATAATCTGTAATATAATCTTTCTTAGTTTACAGACGGAAACTAATATTTGATAAGAATATGAACGATGAAATGTAAAGGAATATATATTTATTAAAAAAAGGGTGCGAGTTTTAACTAATTTAAAATTCCAACATTAAATATTGAAAGTAAGAAACAAGTCGTGGTGGTGGTGGTTTGATGCATTGCGGCTAGTGAACATGCCGGCACTTTGGTCGTGGTGCCTAAGATACAACCAAGCCGTATGCACAATGAATACAAAAATGAGGTGGCGGTACAAGTTTGGGGTGCGGGTGATGTGGTGAGGGCATTTGTGTGAGAATACCGTCACCCATCCACGGTGAGTGTAATGGATTTGATGCATATGGTCTTATTGATGCATATGGTCTTACTATTAAACTCAAATTTTAAAATTTTCTAATGAAAATATACAAACAAACAACATAGCAAAATCCCACTCAACCCTAGGGTTTAGGAGTGAAATAACAACAAACAATACTTATATTCATACAATTAAAAGACTACATTCAAACATGAGTTCTAAATTAAGTGGTTTAGAAAGAGTCAACTTATGATTTTTCAAAGTAAAGATTATAAGTTAAAGTCTCACTAGATGTAATATGTTCTAAATGGGCTAATGGTTTTACCAGAGCGGGCCTTTAGACGGTGAATTTTTCTTGGAATGAAATTATTCGTTGGTCGTTTAAAAAAAATAAATAAACAAGTAAATAAACAGGCTTGTAAACGCCTACAACATTTTTATTGATTTTCTTTTTCCGTAAAAAGTAGGAAAGAAATATAGAAATAAATGAATGTCTAAACCCATAAGCATATCTACAGTTACAATAACTTTAGAAACTGAGAATTAACCACCATCATCGTTAAACCAAACGGTTATCATTCTTCTACTCGATTCATTTAAGCATCCAGTTCACATTGGAACATAGGTGAAGCAAACGAATTAAAACCTGCAAAAATATTATCTTCACCTTCCGCATAGCTGTTCGATTCATGATGACAGTCGAAATACGTCTGAATTTCGTCGGGGAAGTTCCGCCGTGGCCGATCGGACTCCGGCGGCGGCGACGGTGAGTCAGCCACCGAGTTCCGCTCGTACATTTCTTTGAACTTTGTGGACTGACACAGTAACCCTAGGGCGGAGGAGGCGGTGGCTCCGGCGGAGGCACGCGGTGGCGGGAGGACGCTGGTGGTTGTTTCGCCGGAGCTTGGGCTTTCCGGTGGCTGGTTGCTGTTAACGAAGGTTAACCCTGAGTCTTGACTAGGGTTAGGGTCGATGTTAGTTTGAACGCCGTTTGAGTTGTTGGAGTCGGTTTGGTTGGGTTTTAGCCACTTGATGTAACGGCTGAGGTCGAAGTTTGTAACGGCGTTAAGTCCTCGGTACTCTATTGCTGCCATGTCGTATGCAGTCGCTGCTTCTTCTTGAGTAGCTGAGTGATAATATAACAAAGTTGAGTGGTATCTTACAGATTTAATAATGGGTACTAATATTAAGACACTAATGTAATAAATTGCCACCCTGTAATGCGTTTAATAAAAAAACTGGTTTGGGAAAAAAACTGGTCAAAAAAACTAAATCAGGTTGAAAAGACAATTTGGCCTAAACCGGTTCCCAATCTGATCCGAACTGCCGGTTTGTATACCGGTTTGGTAGCCCCACACTCAATACCAGTTTGTAACCGGTTTAAAAATTAAAAACCGGTTAAGCCGGTAAAAAAACTGGTTTCAAATTGGTTTGACAGGTTTGAGTATTCAATTAGACAAACCGGTTTGACCCCGTGACCAAAAAAACGGTTCGGAAAAAAAAAACGCTTTGCACAACTCTACTCGATAGCCCTATACGTGACGTATAGAGTCTAAGACACTAAAAACGAAGAAAATTCAAGGGAGTTGTCAAAAGACTATACGTTCCATATAGCCCTATGCAACCCTCTATACGACACATATAAGCCTATACGACGCGTATGACAAATTTCAACACTGACTGCGAGAACAAATTCAAGAGGTTGTTTGAAGGGTTAAACGCCCCATATAGGGTTATATGACTCTCTTATACGATGTGTATAAGGTTATATGACTTGTATAAAAATATGAGATGTTAATTTATAATAAGAATATGGGATGTTGATTTATAATAAAAATATGGGATGTTGATTTACAATTGAAGGATGTTATAATAACCACATTCTTAATTAATAAAATTACAAATAATGTTATTTTAAGTTATAATAAAAAATTAAAAATAATAAACAAAACAAGTCTGGCTTTATTGGTTTTTAGCTAGAGATGGTAATGTGTTAAGTAGAATACATGTATTGTTATTTCAGTTTCATGTTTGATTATAAAACTCATTCTCATATATATTTTTGGTTTGTAGGTACTAGGTATACCCGTGCATGAAGTATATGATAGAAGTTTACCCGTTAAATAACATCACCCGAAATCCGATTAAAATTCACTTGAAAAACCAACTTAAAATATAAAATATATAACCACAATTCTAACATCGGGTACTTCATGTTTAAAAGTTCAAATATTTGAAAAAAATGTTAAAAAAATTGCAAAAATTATCAAATAGTACAAATTTTTTAATTCAAGAAAACCAAAACTTTGAATTTGGATATTATATTCATTGTCTGAAATTCAAATATCCAAGCTTAAACACCCCCTATCTCATACCTCATCCTATGCCCGAATTCTCAACTAGATTTTTCTCTCGAGTCTGCGTTCATTTCTCATCTCTATGGTTTTATGTCAAAAGATTACTAAAACTATTTGTAACAGATTTAATGAAAAACCCATGGGTTCGAAGCAGATGGTGGCAGATGGCCAACCGACAACCGTGGGAAACATGAAGAAGGGATGTTGGTTGAACAATAATATTATGTGGTATTAAATTCAAATTTATGTGCATGAAATATTTGGTGGAAGTTTGGGGCCCGGGAGTTGACCTATTTATGTCAAAATCAGCTTCCATTTATCATAATGTAATAAGTTAGCAGTTGCAGGTTGGGAATCTATAATGCCAACATATTCATTTATTCTATTTTAATAACACACCTATAAAGACTTTTTAATAGTGTCATACGTAAACAAGGTTATCGAGCAGTAAGTTAGGGTGGTTCAACTAAGGGTGTTCGGGATTGCTTCTTTTTTTTAATTACTTTTGAAAAGTAACTTCATTGAATTTTTTAAAATTAACTTTTTAATTTTTTAAAATCAACTTATTAACTTCTTATTCAATGTTACCCAAACATACTTATTGACTTATTAACTTTTCAAAAGTTAATAAGTTAAAATTTAGTTAAAAATTTGATTTTTCATACACTAAACTGGCCCAAAGAGTAGACTGTTTAAACTAGGAAGTTTGGTTTTTATTTTAGACGATTTTTACGACATTTGATGAAGACAAAGTATAACAAGAATTTACCATAAGTTCCAAGATATAGATATTTGTTGCCGAAAACTCGTCCAATACGAGCCTCCCATCTACCATTATGATGGTGCCTACACATTAAATAAAAATAATAAAAATAAAATATAGTTTGTTATAAATGTAGTCTATTTTTGAGATTTAACATAACAGTTATAGGCTTTGGGGTTTTAGTATATATACTATGTAAGTATATATAGAATAACTATACAATTTTCTCTTATCATATATTCCTTAAATTAATTCATAAAAATAACATCACTAATTCACCATCCATCAATGCCTTACCTTGCTACTCCTCTGTATTTTGAAACTCCTCGTGAAAACCCGCTACTTTTTCTACAACATCAATTTTTATATGATTGATAATTAGATGAACGAAAAACCAAAATTACAAACCATATAAAATAAAACGAGATCGTTTTATAGTGTCACACTTTCAGTTAATTTTTGTTTAAATTATAAGAAGTGAATATAAAGTGTTAAGTATGTTTTCGATTGGTTTGATGAAAATTTTTGACGAACAACTACATCGGTTTGAGGGAACCGCAAACCATGCTAGACGGATTGGGAAGGTTGACAAAATCAACTGGTTGGTGGTTTATAGTTACACCTTTGCCTTTTTGATTGGTTTGTAGTTTGTGCTTGTTTTTTATTTTCAATTCGTTAAAGATTTTAAATAACAAAAATGGTGTATGAATTGATCATTGATCATAACTACATATTTCAAAAACAAAATTATATAACTAAAAAAAGTTTAAATAAGAGGTTCCAAGATTCAAACCGAACCATTTTACGGCCAAAACCATTAAAATGGACCATTTGGACGATTCGGTCAATTTCAAGCTTGAAGTTCAAACGTTTATAAACACCACTAAAATTAGCTTTTAGCGAGAATTTTTTTATAGTGGTGTTTATAAACACAATAATTATACTTTACCTCCTTAAAGATCCAATATACTCTTCTTTTGACAAACTCTCCATTTCTCGAATCTCCTCATTGTATGTTCCTAGCTACAATACATCGTAAAATGCTTATAAAAAGTTCAAATTTTTTTTATTAAAATACAAATTTTGAAAAAGAAAATTACAGGAAAATTGAGGATGGTGTGTTGTCCCCAATACTTCAATGCTGCCAAGTCATATGCATGTGCAGCGGCCTTCTCATCATCGTAGGCCCCTAAATATCACAAATTTGGATAAGTCTCTCATTGTATCTGAAGAACACAATGAATTCAAAACACCTTTTTCCCACAATAATGAAATCAAGTGGATATACATTCAGATTTGATGCTAATCTTACCTAAATATACTGTATATTCAACGAATCACCGCCATTTTCATGAAACATGTAACAAAAGTTCATATTCAAATCAGTAATCCGTAAGTGTTCATCATCAAAATGAAGATCATAGAAGCAGAAATTAATCATGATTCGATGATAATAATCCTGCAGAAGAAGAACAAATCACCTTGTCGTCCTTTTTTGTGTTGCGATTCGTTCCAGCAGTTTTTATCCCACAGATGAGCTTCGTAACGACCAGTCCATCGATGCCTTTACGTTTAAATTCATCAAATAATCAAATTCAGTATCTGAAATCACTTGATTAAACGTTCAAATTCAAATTACTTTCAGAATGACTTCACATTATCATCAGATTTATCAAGTTAATCAGATTCATCTCTGAAATCATTTGATTTAAACGTTTAATGATTCAAACTACTTTCACTAAGTCTTCACGTTAAATTCATCAGATTCATCCGTAATATCACTTGATTAAACGTTCTACGATTCAAATTACTCTCAGTATGTCTTCACGTTAAATTCATCAGATTCATCCGTAAAATCACTAGATTAAAAGTTCTACGATTCAAATTACTCTGAGTATGTCTTCACGTTAAATTCATCAAATTCATCAAACTAATCAAATTCATCTCTAAAATCACTTAATTAAACTGTAAACATTCAAATTACGTCCAGATTGTCAAGTAAATCACATTCATCTATGAAGAACCAACTGTAAACATTCAAATTACGTTCAGATTGTCAAATTAATCACATTCATCTCCGAAATCACTTAATTAAACTGTAAACATTCAAATTACGTCCAGATTGTCAAGTAAATCACATTCATCTATGAAAAAACTAACTGTAAACATTCAAATTACGTCCAGATTGTCAAATTAATCAAATTCAGTCTCCGAAATCACTTAATTAAGCTGTAAACATTCAGATTACGTCCAGATTATCAAATAATCACATTCATCTCCGAAATCACTTGATTAAACATTCAACGATTCAAATTACGTCCAGATTGATACCGTACCTCGTGACTCCTCTATAGATAGAGCTCCGCTGAGGCGGTGAGTCTCTCTTCACCGTCTTACGCGTCCTCTTCGCTTTTCCGGCGACCGGAGTGCTCTCAGCATCACCGTTCAATGCAGCATTCTTCTTCAGCGACACCTTCGCCATTAACCTTCACTTCAACCAAACAAACAAAGCTAATTCCACACAGAGCTACAACCAATAGATGTCAAAACTCAAAATGCGAAGAAATGAGACATCCAATGAGAATGATGATGTGAATTTAGGCAATGGAGAGACGGCAGAGATATTAATGGAGGTTTGAGAGAGAAAGTGTGTGGGGAAGATGGCCGTCTGTGAGCGGCTTTAAGCAAATGGGGTTCGATTTGGTGATCTGTTTTGTGTTTTGCGTTGTTTTCACTTCAATTGGATTTGATTGGTGAGGGGTTGTTTTTGGGGTTTACTGGTTGTTACATGTGCCCTAATTTTACTGTGATTTGTTTTTAAGGCCCAAATCAGTAAGAGGATTAGTTTCAGATTAAGGGTACTAATATAGAGATACCCATTTGAATAAATTGACACCCTCATTACGTCGCGTATGAGTTCATATGCGACGTATAAGGTCAAAAACATTAAAAACGAAGAAAATTCAAGGGTTTATCAGATGTCTATATGTCCCATATAAGACTATACGACTCTCCCTCTTAATACAATGTGTTTGGAGCTATACGACACGTATAGAAATTTAGGGTGTTAATTTATAATTTTGGGATGTTAAATATTCAATCCACAGATTAATAGCTAATTGTTGTTACTTATGACACGTGTTAGTTTATCATTGTAGCCTTGTTTATAGTTTTTGTTAACTGAAGTTGACAGCTACAATTTTTTAATATCTTTATATAACCAAAAGGTTGATTAATGGTTATAGAATAAAGTTACAAAGAAATGGTGATTATTTAAAACTTTAAAATTTTTAAATACGCCCCGTTGAGTTAACAACTTGTTCAATTTATTTTCTGTTTTTTATTTAACTTTTAGTATTATTTTCTATTTTGTAACTTTTAATGTATATTGTTGTGTAATTTTAAATATGTGAACATTTTCCCGAAAGACTGAAAGAATTGACCCACATCTAGCAAGTGAACATTGCATTACAACAATCGTAAGTTTTTGTTTTTATTTAATTTTAATATAAGTTATATCATAAATTAAGTGTTATATAATATAATATATATTTGACGGTATGACTACCTTGTATTAAAATTACTACAAAACTATTGATAGAAATAAACATATTATACCAATTTATATAAAAGTTTATATATTGAAAATTAGATTTATATTTTAAACTAAAACTATGAAAAGAATAAAGATCTATAAGAGGTTTCGCTATGTAATTCTAAGAGTGTAGATATTAGGAAACCTATTCATATAACGAAACTTTTGAAGATTATTTATATATTATTAATTACTAATTTTTTTATGTATAATGATATTTTATCTTATGCATAAAGAGTATTTTTTAAAAAAATTTTTTTTACTTTTAACTCAAAGCTTTTAATCTTGCAACTTTTAACCCAAAACTTTTTATATTTTAAAATTTAACCTCATAACTTTTTAAAATTCAACTTTAGTCCCACGTGTCTTTCACCTGTCGTAAACTTTTTTTTAATTTTTGTTAATTAACACGACGCAACATGCAAGTGTAGTTTAATATGTATACGTTTTGTTTTACTTTTTGTTTTAAATTTTGTGAGTTAACATGATGCAATGTGTGTATGGTTTAACGTTTTTACGTATTATTTGTTCCTGTTTGACAGGTTTGTTGCAACGCGCGGGTCGTAGATCAACTTATTTATACTTTTCTATGTTTTACATTCTAGTCTAATATGTCAGCATTATCACACCACAATTTTAATATCGGTTCTCGCTGACTGTGGTGTAACATTGATATTATTTGATATGGTTTAACGCTCCCGTCGCAAAATAAGAGGCTTCATTCTACTTATAGCAAACTTTTAAACTATAATTGAATCTTCAAAAAGTCGTCATTCTTACATATTTATGTTGTTATCAAATAATATTTATAAGATTGGAAACTATATTGTATCTGGTAAAGTAAGATTTAGGGATTAATTTGCACCATATGGAGATCACGTGCTCACGTGATCATGACAATATGTCGACTTTGTTATACAGTCTGTTTAAAAATAATGACACAGAACTCACAACGCAATATGAAAATAATATAAGTATTTACAAAAAGGAAGGCTTGAGATGCATTAAAAAAACACCTTATTTACTTTTGTTAAATTTGTATACAATGACGCACCCACGATTTTTTTTCGGTGGGTCTCATTTTATGTGCTTGTATATCTCTTCTCTATCTTATTATTTTAATAAAAAAATAATTGAGTGTATCATTTGTTATCATCGTATTTATTCTTATCAAATTTTTCTCTCTTCTCTCTTATTAAATAATCATATTAATTACTAATAATATTATCTATCTATTTTTATATTATAATTAGCTTTTTAATAAAAATAAGAAAAAAAAATTTTTTAATGCTATTTCTGTAGAGATAGTTTTTTATAAATGTTTTTTTCAAAAAAAAAATAAACAGTTTTTATGTAATATTTCAAAATTGGCTTTTTAAAGTAATTTTTTATTAAAAAATATAATAAATAAGGAGTTATAGTAAGAAAAATTTTTAAAAATAAAATTTTTTTAAAACATTATCTTAAAACAAAATGTTTAATTTATCTTTGAAAGAAACAAAAAATAAAATTAAATTTTCATATATTATTTTATTACTTACAGTTGTTACTCATACATAATTTCAATCATATAATGTCTTAATATATTATTTTATAATCAATAATTTTTATTTTATTTATTTAACACGTATAATACACGGGGTTATTAAAGCTAGTATATAATAAAAGAAAATAGGTTTGCCACTTGTCTTCATTTTATCTACTAGATTGTCACATGGCATAATTTTTTAAATATAACAGCCACGTGTCAAAAGGCTGTTGATTTGGTGAAAAAATAGAAGCGCGGATCTATATCCGACCCATCTTCCTAAACGGGTTTAAACAATTACGCTCAAGAAACCTCATCTAACCCTAATCGATCCTCCATAACTGCAAACTAAGTCCACGGTTTGAATCTCCCTCTCTACCGACGTCCGCATCTCTTGGATTCCGGTCATCCTCAGGTAAACTTCCATTCTTCTCCACCAGTGGTTCTATTTCATTGCAATTGTCGTTCGATTTTGGTATGTATGTTGTTTGATTTATTCTGATATGTTTGGTTTTGGTTCCTTTGTTTTATATTTTGGTTCGATTTGACGGCATTGGTTTCTGATTGGGATGATTTTGATTTGTTTTTTGTTACACATGGTGATCCCTTGGTTCGATTTTGGTTCAATTATGCTAAAAATATGTCCGATTAGGTTTATTTAGGGTAGAATTTACTAAACCAATTCCATTTAGGACGTTTTGACAATACTAGACAATTAACTTGCATTATGACCATTTAGGACGCTAAAATTTTTAAGATGCTAGAACTATTTCGATTCGTAATTCAATACCATCGTTGTTGTTCCAGTTCAATCGCCATCGCCGGTTTTATCCTTACTTCCGGTTCAACGGCATTCGCAAGTTTCATCCTTTTTCCTTCAATGACAACTCCATCACCAATGCCATTAATTCAATCACAAGAACTGATTCAATCACCAGAGCCGTTCTATACCATCATTATTATTCCAATTTAATCTTCAAAACAGTCTCCCTTGTAAGATCTAATTAACTCAAATCCGTCATGTAATCGGTTTCAGTGTATGTGTTGTTTGAGGAGCAGTGCGAAGCTTGACCTAATCTATAGGGGGTGGGGGCAAAAGTAAATTATTTTAGAGGGCAAACTCTATAAATATTAAAATATCTACACTACTAGAACAAAAATTAACACCACTGGCTAAAAAAAGGGGGGGGGGGGGCGAGGACCCCTCCGGCCTTCACTAAGCTTAGCCTATGTCAAGGATGACTACAATTGCTCGGATCGCATGTCAGTTTGATCTTACAAAATTTGTATTATGTTTAATATTTATGTTTGGATTTTGATGATTTAATCTTCAAATGGACTTAGGATGCCATATGTAACAAAGGAGACCGGCCTTTGTATATTATAAATTTTTTTCATTCTACAACAATTATTGAACACATGTTAGTTTTTTTGTATAGTAACCGAATTCACAAATGAAATGTAAATACATTACATGCTATTAATTAGGCTTGAAAACATATTAATAACCGTTTGTAACAGTTATTTCTTATGTTTGAAACAATTTGCATACTCTCATAGAGGCCATGTCATTCACGTATGTTACCATCCAACTATTTTCATGTAACATCAACATATTATATTCTAAAATTAATGTTTTAATTTATTTATTGTTAACTAACTATTAAATTATGAAAGCTTTTCTTTAAAGGAAAATTAGGTTACATGTTGTAAGCCTTGCATTTATACCTTATTGTAATGTTTCTAATCCAGTTAAGGTTTTTTTATTTTAGATTTATTAACATTGCTCTTTAAATTAATTGATTTTCTAGGGAAGTATTCTATGATTTAAGTTGTTGAAGACTTGAGCAAAAATGATGATTATACAACCCTCTTATTGCTTAAGTGGTTTTTGATTCTGTTCATGTAGTATATTTGTTTATATCCTTTTTTATGAGTTTTTTGTGTGTAGAAATGTTTTAAATTTGAAAGTTAACAGATTAGTCATGGATTAAAAGTAAAGGATATTCAGGTGTTAGGTTATGAAACTGATAGTAATAAACTTGTTCCTAGCCAAGTGTATAATAGATTTGTTCATGTTGTTTTGGAACAGGGCTTATAATTGGTGCTTAATCATGAATTTTTATACAAGGTAATGGGTTATGGTAGCATTGATTGAAGAAAATAGATAGAAAGGTTTTATAGAGGGATTGGTATCATATTTTTTTAGCACATGAGTATATAAGGAACATCAATGATACTCAACATATGAATATTTTCATATGAAATCTTCATTCTCATGTATTTTTGCTTAATCTTTGATGACCTCAACATTAGCATATGACTTTTATATGGTTAAATTATGTCTAATGAACATTGTTGTTTTTTTTGTGCCTGAAACATTAAGTGTATTTTAATTTCATGTTTTATTTTGTATTATAAGTGTTTATCATGACCAACTAACTTGTGCGGCTATCTAACATCAATTAATTCTATATTTTTAATTAACTGGCTTGGTTTATTTGTTTAAGGGGAGTGAACATGGTCACAAGTTTAGCAAGATTAAAAGGTTGAAGCACGTTCATAGTTCATTAGAACTTATTTTAGATTACTTTCGTCTCTTTCGTTGGCTTTTCAAAATACGGCTCGATTGGACTTGCACTTTGGTTCAAGTAACTTTCCTTTTGATTTCTAATGTAAAAGTTAGAATTCAACATGCAGTTAATATTTACTACTGTGATTTGAAATAATGACGTTGTTTGTGGTTAAAGGCAATTTCATTCATGATGATGGCCATGTGTACATACATATACCCTGGATCAGTGAATCACCAACAATACAGCATGTTTAATCTTAATTGTATTAATCTATAATATCCAACCATGATTTATGTCAATGATTATTTCACAGACGAGTTATATGCTTATATACCTATAGAAGCAGATACATCAAAAGCGCTACAAAAAGATCCTACAAAATCCAACTTAATATTTGTTTCATTAAAGATTTTCGATCTAGAAATATTTTAGATTTCCAAGTGGAGAGTTAACAAAAAAATTATCATATGATTTATATATATTAGGTTTAATTTGTAAATATTTGAACATTAATTTTTTCAACCCGTGTAACACACGGGTCGTTATGCTAGTTATATATACCTTAATCTAAAGTCTAAACTATTTTTAACTTGTTATATTTCTACTCTTAACTTGTAAAAATAGTTAATTTTTATTTTTATACTTTTTATTTATCATATCACTCCTTAATTTGTTGAACTAAATTTTTTAAGTTTATCTATTTATCATTACTTATAGTCTTTATATTTTTGTCTTTTATTATTTTATTTGTAGTAGTTACAAGTGTTTAAAAAAAATCAAAAACAGAAATAACTAAGAACCGAGTCGTATCCATAACCGTAAAAATCAAATCAAATTGAAAATTCGGTCTTCACTTTGGTTAATGGTTACACAAATCTTGTTTATTCAGTTCGTTTATCCGTATAAATTGAACAACAAACAGTTTAACAGGTTTAACCAGATAAGTGTACCAAATAAATCGGTTTAAATGGTAGAACTAGGTCCGTTAAGGTCTATTTTCAATTCTAAAATATATATTAAAAGTTTATTTTTACTTCAAAATTTGTATATTAAATTATTATTGATGTTTTATATTTAAATATGTTTTTATATTGTTATATAAAAAGTGTTTTTGAAACTTGTTTTAAGAAAAGTAAAAGTTTGTTTTTAAAACTAATTTTTTTATCTGGTGTAAAATATGACAAATTTTGAAAAAAAATTTAGGGAGAAGGAGATACGACAAGTAATAGAGGGGATGTGTATAGCAGAACTCTATTAGATATACATTATAGTAGCCCCACGTTGGAAATTCCGGGGTGGTTTGGGGCTCGGGTCGTTTTAAGACTTTTTTTAGCAACAAAGTTGCATGCCTATTCAATCTACTCTTAGAGTATGAGTAAAATCCTTATATTACATGAAATGATTTTGAGTGTTTGTCAGTGTATGAGATATAAAATATTACTGTTTATCTGTATATTTGAAAAACACTGTTTAACTTTTTTTTAAAAGTAATTACGAGTGGGGAAGATAGAAAATGTAATGTTAAAAGTATAAAAATCATTATTTAAAAACATTATTTTAAAAGTATGATCTTTAGTGTAATTATAAATATAAATATAAAAATTGAGATGTGAATACTTTTAATTCGTACTATTTGTTTGTAGCAAGACTTAAACACTTACCACTTAATAGCGTTCATGATCATCTTTAATCCGCATCCCTCTAATTTAACAAAATAACAACATTTTCTAAACTTCTTTCTCATTTTCAAGGTGGCTTGTCTGTAAAAAAATTAAGCCCTTATTTAGGGCCTTCAAATTTTACGGCCTCAATTTTCTTGATTATATACTAGCTAAAGTGTACACATTTTCTGATTATTTGAATATGGTTTTGTAGTTTATTGTCAGTACACGAAAAAATGTTAGGATGAGAAATGTAACAATTATCGCTGTGATTTATTTACGTTCCACAAATTGTATTTCAATAGGGTAGGGGTGTGAAAAAAAAAAGAAAAAAAAACCGAACCGAATTATGAATTAAGTTTTCGGTTCGGTTTGTAACCGAAACCGAATTGAGAATTCGATTTTCGGTTCAGAGTAAAATTTGAATTCGGTTTGTTCGGTTTAACCAATTTAACAGAATTCAATATGTATACTTTATTTATTTTTTTATAATTGTAAGTTTAGCCCAACTTCTTAAGGCTTAAAATTTCAAGGTGTTTTATTTAAACAAATATAATTAAGAATTTATATGCTAGCCCAACTACAATTACCAAAATTGAGTGTCAAATCTTTTTTTGTAAATAGTTAAAGTCGACTATTTATATTTTTAGAAAACGAGTTTGTTAACAATTTGAGAGTGCAATTATTTGATATATGATTTTTGATGAAATATATATGAAGAGTGATTGTTGTACAAACGATCTAAAGTTAACAATGTCGTAAAAATATAAAAAAATGCGGAATTCGGTTTTTTCGGTTGAATACGGTTTTCGGTTTTTAACCGAAACCGAACCGAAATGAATTCAGTTCGGTTATCTATATTCCCAATTTGGTTCGGTTCGGTTCGGTTTTCAGTTATACTTAAAAAATTCAAAACCGAACAAACCGATGAACACCCCTACAATAGGGTGTCTGAGGTATTTGTTTAATTTTGATTTTTAACAAAAAAAGTAAAATAATTAGTATTTGATTGGACTTTAGACTGACCAGAATATACGATTGGAGGACGAATAAAAATATATGATTAGGAATTCAAGGGTCATCTTTATATGTATTTTTTAAATAATTTTCTAATATATAGTATTTTATAAATATTAAATAAACTACATGTGTATTCAGATATCCAACTTTTTGCAAAATAATTATCATAATCCGAAACATGAATATTCGAAATTTCAAATAATTCAAAGTTACGAATATTCAAAATTTCAGATAATTTAAGATCATATATTTTAGATGATTCAAGTTATGAAGCTTTACTGTAATAAGGGCAAGGGTGGTAAATTAAATGATGACATTTGTTGTCTACACTTATGCCATTCATTTGGTGACTTGCGTCTAATATGGATTATCTACTTTTGAACTTTGAAGGATTATTGGAGCAAAAACATCATCAAGTGTTCTAGCTATGGGGAGATGATTTATTTTAACTTTAACTATCACAGTTATGATTTTGATTTGTAACGATTTCTCGATTAAACAATTTTATTAAATTGCAATCTTATGACAACCATCGATCAAACTCTATATTTACTATCCCATATTAAATTATGTCATCAAGTTATATGCATATAATCAAAAGTAGATTTTTTAGTTTTCATCGTAAACACCAGACATTAAGTAGTTGCCTCACTAATATGTAAAGTGTAAACAATGGGGCAATTGTAATTTACTCTTATTATTTTGAAAAAAAATGTAAACAATGGAGTAATTTAGAAGTTTAAATAAAGCGTAAACAATGTTACAATTTAAATTTACTCTTATTTAAAAAAAAGTTTAACTAAAAACAATCATATTAGGAGATATGGTATCGTCCCGAGTAAAAGAAACGAAAAAAAATTAGGAAAGAAACAGAGGGTGTTGATTGGTTGCGGATGTTATGGCGATGGTAAGGCCTGGTGTGAAATTTCACTAAGAGGCTGCTCGAAAGAATCTGAATCAGCCTCTTAATAGTTCAGATGTTTAAATGGTTCAACACTTAATGGTTCAGACATTTATCTCTGAATGATTAAGTATTATATTGATACTGAATGATCAAGAGGTTTAATGCTAAATAGTTAAGACATATTATCCGAATTGATCAGACATTTGCATTTGAATAATTAAACGATATACCATCTCTTAATGGTTCAGAACTCTTAATTGTTTAACACTTAGATGGTTCAGATATTTTATTGATTCAACATTTAATTATTCAGAAATTATCAAACAACCTTTAAACGAAGTTGAAAACCAAAGAAAAAATCAAATGATGCTCGAAAATTTTGACCCGAAAGCATCATTCAAAAACAGAGAAACCCGAGAGTGGAGACAACTCTACGCCTTGGAAGAAAAAAAAGAATTGCTTAGGAAACGACCTAAAACACCCCATATTTGGACCATATGTGTTATCGTCTGAAGGTTCACGCTGTTGTCACCGGGTCAACTCGACTCAGTTTCAACTCACTATCCACATAGGGAATCAAGTCGCCGGTGACGCCACCGTCGATAAAATTCATCACCGTTTGTCGGAATCTCAGTCGTACGGTGTGGATAGATCATAGATGTCGCCGGTGAAGAGAGAGATCATAGAGGAATCTGCTCACCATGACGACCAACAGCATCCTCCCAACAAGCGATCTAAGGTGCTTAGTGAGTTGGTGTATTCTTATTTTTTCAGTTGATCAACGAATCGTGAAGTTTATGAAGTCGAATGTAATTATACAGTATACCGGATCTCTCTGGCGTTTGTTAATTTTATCATAGTTGGAGATCTACTGATTAGGTCTTACGATTTGATGTGAGATTGAAGTGGTTTTGTTTGTGTGTTTATGTTTGTGCATATAGATGAATTGTTTTGAAGTTAAGATCGAAAACTGTAGCCGGAGATCCGAACTAAATATTGTAGGTATTGATCTTATCATCTTCAGCTGATTGTTCATAGCTTATAGATTGACGAAGAGGTGAAATTGAGGTTGTTTTTGTGATTAATGTTGTGTTGGTGCATGTAGCTGAAGTGAGTCTCTGTAGATTATAATTTTGCTGTTATGATTTGTATGACCAGTAACATAGGGGAGATTTAGCCATTTAGGGCTTATTTTAAAGGTTTAAACTGTTGAGAGAGGAATATAACTTGTGAATTTTGGGCATTTGCATCTCCACATTGTGTTAACTTGTCACCTAGCTTCTCTCTACAGTGATTTTCTTTTAGGTGAATCATTTTGTTTGATGATTAATCACGTCTGTCGTCTCAGCAGCAAGATGATTATGGAGCAAGTGTCGCTTCGGTATCACAAATGCAATTAATCTGTTAGACGAGCCAAGTCCATTAGGGTTACGTCTGAGAAAAACGCCATCTCTGTTGGATTTGATTCAAATGAGGCTCTCTGAAGGAAAGGCTTCTTCCAAAGCTGTTGTGCATGCTACAAAAGAGCAGAAAACTACTTCTACTACAACTGACAAACTAAAGGCTTCAAACTTCCCTGCATCACTCCTCAAGATAGGTAGCTGGGAGGTAATATATTTATATATGTGTTTATATTTTTGTTTTGTCTCCTTTTCTTGGTAATTTACAATTTGGATTACATCTAACATGCATGGTTTTTGTAGTATACGTCTAAACATGAAGGCGATCTGGTGGCAAAGTGTTACTTTGCAAAACATAAGCTTGTATGGGAAGTTCTTGATGGTGGCCTCAAGAATAAGATTGAAATTCAGTGGTCTGACATCATTGCTCTGAAGGCAACTTACCCGGATGATGGCCCTGGAACACTAGATATTGTGGTAATCTATGTTGTTCTAGTATAATAGTTGTTTTTTATTCAATTATCGTATCAGTACTACCAGTGATGTTAAATAAGTTATTTTTTGTAATTCTTTCTGCAGCTAGCTAGGCAGCCTCTCTTCTTTAGAGAAACAAATCCCCAGCCTAGGAAGCACACGTTATGGCAGGCAACATCAGACTTTACAGGTGGACAGGCTAGCCTACACAGGTACATGTTTTATCATCATATTATTGTGATTTGTTTTTAATTCAACAATTCTATGAAATATAGTATTATCTCAAATATAAGCCAATCTCACCACTAGTAAGTAATGCTCTATAGTCTGATGTTGAGACAATTTGCAAAAGTTGGAATATGTGTACACGATTTTCTGCCATCAAAACTACTGATTCTGTTGATTTAAGTGTTCAGTTATTTGTGAGATATTACCATATTTGTTAGAACTTAAAGAAGTTATGTTCCATAAATATAAATTTGATTTTGAATTTTAGAATTTTAATTCCAAAGCTGAAGTTGACTTTTTAGAGTGATAAAATTTCTAAATCTCTAGATGCTAGTAAATGTTGCAAATTTGCTTTCAGGAAAAAAGACTAGTTATTGTATATATGAAATGTTTAGTAAAAGTCAAATAGTTATTTTAAGAAATAAACTGTACTTTAATGCATAAGTTCCAAGTAGTTCTTCAGAATTCCAATATTGATCATTTTAAATAGCTCTGTAACATAATTGTTGCAATCAATTCCCACTTTGGGTCCCTTGACTTAAAAATAGTCGTATCTTGCGCTACGCTGAAGCAAGTTTTCTTTAATATATTTCAATAGTATATTTAAGGAAATTTTCTGTGGGGTCAATTGATTCGACACTCTTGTTTGTAGCTGGTTCCGAGTATACTAACCATTCTATTGCATTGAATTATTTGTATATGGTTCTGACTTCTGAGTATGCTACCAGGGGCATAATTGTAACTACTTGGCCCATATAAAAATACATCTGAAGATACTGATTCATTTTCTGCAGGCGTCATATTCTACAATGTCCACAAGGTTTATTAGGCAAGCACTATGAAAAGCTCATTCAGTGTGACCCTCGTCTTAATTTTTTGAGTCAGCAAATAGAGTTAGCATTGGAATCCCCATACTTTGAAAAAAGAAGATCAGTGTTTGATGAACCAAATGAATCCATTGAACATACTTTAAGTAGCGAGGGGCCCACCACTGTCGACTTACGTCACACAACATCATCAGGAGGCCAGTCTTCTTCTTCTAGAAGTGAGTTTTATGATCATTCAGGTGGACCTTCAGAATTCATTCGGGAAACCCCTTCACCTAGTTCAGGTAAACATGGTTACTAACACGTTACTCGATTTTTTTGTGGTAACCTGGAAAGCTGTCTGCAAATTGTTTATCTATTTTCTTTTGGGCTAATTGTAAACGGTAATTAACAAGTATATAATCTGATTTGAGTAAAGAAATTTGTTTTTGACAAAAAAAACCATTAAACTTTTATAATCTCATTCAAGGTATCCTATATAGGTTAGCAGTTAAAAGGTCAGATCAGCATGTAACCTATTTGTGTGTCACTGATTTGTATTTCTTTGTCATTTTACTTGCTGATGTTGCAAAAGGCATGTCACTTTTTAAAGATTTTAGAAGTAGGTTAGTTTTGAGAAAAAAAGTTTTAGTTGTTTGATCATTCTTTAATAAAATAGTAACAAAAATAGTAAAACAATATAGTTTTGAGAAAAAAGTATTTGTCGTTTGATCATTCTTCAATAATATATTAACAAAAATAGAAAATCGTTTAAAACATTTCTGCAATTATGGTTACTTTTTCCATTTTATTTTTCTGTTTTAGCTAACATAACTTCATTTTATTTGTTCTTAGTCTTCTAGATCATCTACTTTAAGTTCTTGGTCGGGTTGGGTTGCCCCAATAACTTTCTAATCCAATTTTCCCCTAATCGACACTTTACTCGTAAATAGAAAAACTAGATGAATGTAATAAAATATTTAACTAAAATGATTTTGAAGTTTGTATGTATCTAAAACACACTTGTGACTTGTTTGACATTTCGTTTCAGCTTTTTATATTTTATCCATTGACCGTTAGAGATATACTTAATCTAAATTGACTCTTTCACAAGTAAACGGGTCAGAATTGTCAAATCTAGGTTATTGTTTTTGTGAATCATATACGCATGATGCATCTTCGTTTAGCTTATTCACTTTGTTATATATATATCCAGTGATGGACACCTCAGCAAGTGAAGAAACGAGAACAGCCGAGATTAAAGAACTGAAGGGCCTAGTGCCGGGCCTACACTCGTCTATGTCAATGAGTGATTTGGTAAATCACATCGAAAACAGAATCACAAAAAACCGAACACCCGGTGACCACCATCCTCTTTCTCACGAAGAACAACAAAGCTTACATATTTTTGAAGATATTAGTCGATGCTTATTCAACGATTCTCAATACACATCAACTTCTGATGAAAAATCCATAATGTCAAGAGTAAACTCACTTTGCTGTCTGCTACAGAAGGACTCCACAACAGTTGATAATTCAAAAGGTGAAACCAAAACCGAAACTGACAGTGGCTATGAGAAACTAGTGGCAGAAAAGGGCTCTGATGAATCGAACCCGTTTACTGAGTCAGCTGGTGGAAGCAAGGTTCCGGAAGATTCTTTTGAGGAGGTGGATGACGATAAGACGACACCTGGCATCCCGAGGAACGATTCTGTTGGGGAGTTGCTGCTGAATCTTCCTCGGATAGCATCTCTACCGCAGTTCTTCTTCAACCTTTAGGTGGTTTTAGAAATTGCAATAATTGTAAAAACTGGACTTCCAAGTTTTACGTGATCAAGTCTCTAAACTTTCGTTTAGCTTTATCAAATCCTCCCAACTTTTGAAACTGATATTTTCATCAAACTTCAAGGCTTTTTTATTGAGCTTTCGGCTATATGCAAAAACAAAGTTTAGAGGCTTAATCGAACAAAACGCAAAGTTCATACCATCAAATCTATTCTTCCATGGCTTTTGTATTGGAACGTTGAGACGTGTTTAGTTAGAGTGAATAGCATATGGGTAGATGTAGCCTCTGTTTGTAAACCTTATGAACATGTACATACATGATGCTTTTTTAGGGATTTGAGGGCTTCAAGACGTTACTGGCCTTTTGAGAATATGATGTATGTAAATTTACATCTGCTTTTTGTTCGTTTTAGTCTCCTAAAGTTACACAACGGGTCAAGCGTAACAGAGTACGTGATCTATATTTTATAGCTTTGTAAATGACAAACACACAAGTGAAATATAAATACACAGATGTAAATTCACAAGGACGTTGTGGGTCTTCATAGACTTCTATGGTCAGGGTCGTGAAGCATGTTTGTCGGGTTGAGATGTCAACCCGGTTATGAAGCACATCATTTTGCCATTCTACTTTTACAGTTTTACTTCTTTCTTCATGTAGCTGTAGTTGGATGTTAAGAACACACGAGTCCCCTACTAGTTACTCGTTTAGCCCATCGATATTGCTGTCTTGTAATTTTAATTAAATCCATAGTTTAATATGTTTGGATCAAAAGTAGTTCCATACTAATGCAAAATTTCATTCACACTTCTGATTCATAGCCATTCTTGTGATATTATAGTACTTTACTTGTATGAAAATTGATATTTTGATGATGATCATGATATGCACAATGTAAACATTGTTTGAGACGTGTGCTTAAGCTGCTTAGGTAGAATTGAAGTTGTTAGTTTATGTAGGAAAGTTCGTACTAATGGATCGATATAGCAATATACGTATCACCCACATAGTATGTTACCAACAAAAAATTGAGTTGCTATATAATTGAAGTAAACGTATCACTCCACAAGAACATACAAATGAGCCTTGTATTATGTGAAAATGCCAATGAGCCTTATACACCTTTCGTGGTTCATGGCCGACTCAATTATCTTGAGGACCCAAAGCGAATAGTAAGCTACCTCTTTTTTAAATGTGATCGTTATAAGCAGTAATGGATCTAAGATTTTGTGTTAGTGTGATTGTTATAAATAGTATGATTAGACCATGTATATATAAAAAAAAACAGGCTTAGAATATTGTTAGAGCAGGATTATACCAAGATCATGTTTTTGGACCCAAAACTATTACCTTGATTTACCTATATATACATACTCATGTTCTTTCATATAGTAGTTGATTGTCAGTGCACAACCTCACTTTATAATAGTTTTTTGGTTTAATTCTTTCATAGGTCATACCAACCAAACTCACTCTTGAACTGTCAATAGCTACAACCCTATATTAGACTTTATAAACTATTTATAGAGGGGAAAATCCTAAACTATGGGCCATGGGTCATTAGCCCATACCTACTAAATGGAACCAACTAAGAACACATAATCAGTAGTTGATACGACTTAAATCACCACCATAATCTGCATCTCAAAAGTCATTTAGTCTTGCATTAACCTCCCTTTTAATTTTGCACTCTAGCCAACTATTAACGCATCTGATCGTCTAGTACTTGAATCACAAGCATAATTTGCATCACAAAAGTCATTTAGTCTTGCATTAACCTCCCTTTTAACTCATCTCTATAGCGGATCGAGTCTTTGACAGATCTTACCATCCTTTGTAATTCAGAAAGCAACTTAGGACACCAATTGCCAATCTAATATACGGCCCTGTCAACGTTTTAAGCGAGATCATAAGGGTCAGGACCATATATAACCAGTTTTTAATTTAGAACAAAAAAAACAATTGATTTACATAATCATAAATTACGAATCATTGATTTACATAAATGCAAGTTAAAATTGGTGATATTAGTTGTTTTACATAGTTTATTATTCATATCAAATATACACATGTAAAACAACTTACGTATCACCACACTTAATTTATATTTATGTAAATCAATGGCTCTGAAAATAAAAAATGATTCTGTAATTATCCTAACCCGAGATCATAAATGATTTTAAAATACAATCATATATAACTAATTTAAAGCAAAATATAAGACTATATATCCTTCTATGTGAATTTATAATGTCAGCAAAATATGAAAACTGGAATGCTAAATAAATCAGCAATGTAATTTAACTTTTTTTTTATAAGAATCCAGTTTAACCACTGATACATTTAGCCGAACCAGTCAACTTCAAAATCATTCGTTCAAATGGATGTGGAGAGGCTGAAACATGGATCAAAACTATCTATTACGATAAGTATAAACTTCCCAACTATTACCAGTTTAGACATCCTGAACAAAAACTTTCTACACAGCTATAACCAGATCCAAAATTATCATCAAATGCTATCATAAGAACACAAGGATTTGCACAACAGCCTCGACGACGATGATTTCTTAAAGCATCAAAATTCAACTGTGTACCCATTAATCTCCTTTCGCATGTTGTCTTGAAACATTGTGGACTATGAAACCAAAAGAAGCCAACAATCCTATCAAGTACCCAATTATTGCTCCATAAGTTACACAAATTGGCCATTCCTGGAAAACAACCGAAGAGTTGATTAATAAAAAGTTGAACAAACAAGGTAGATTATGGTAGGAAAAATATGTTTACCATTAGAGGTGACCATTTCAGCCCCATTTTATTGGAAAACAGGTTGATATGGGTTGTTGTTTATCTCAACCAAGTCAAAGAGGCACATAAAGAAACCATGGGCTAGATTGGTTTATTCAAGATTTAGAGTTTTATTGTAACTATCCTTTTTCTGTAATCCTAGCTACACATTAATATAAAGAAATCAAAAAATGGCAGAGTTTTGTGGGTAAACCCGCACCAATCTAGCCTGTTTGACCCTACTTAAGTGACATATCAATCTGGATCCGTTTGACCCACTACCCAACCAAGCCATCCTGCCAGCTCTAGTTACCATCTAGTTGACTTTAGTTTTCGGATGAAGCTTGATGATTGTAAAATCCTTAAAAAAATTTAAACCTGAAAAACTTGAATGTTTTAACATGATTAGTAAAACCAGAAAGGTTTTTTTTTATGAAGTTAAAGTCAGCTACAATGGTCGTCTTGGAAGTTCAAGTACGATGGTTACAAATGTTTAAAAATTCCATGTTTAATGTTTTTCTCCGATCACTCCAACTATAACAGTTTCTTTTGCATTACTAAAGGCAAGTACAATTGTTTTTCTTGAATATATTAACAATGAAACGGGCTGAGAGTCATATGCTCAAAGGCGAATAAGTAAACCAGGTTAAAAGTCACCCAAAGTCTACTTTTAACGCATATAGTTTTTAGCGTAACATTTAGATTAGTTTTGCAATGAGTTTTTTTAACCGAACACAATGATTATTAATTAAAAATGAACAGAAAAACGTTTAGCGGTGATCACCCAACCTGACCCGACCGGCCGAATTAAAAATTGATTATAACGCGTACTTAGAAATGACTTTTTTCAAACCCAAACCAAGCTGACCCGTTACACCCTGCCTGGGCCATTCATCTTTGCTACATCATCTCATTATTATATATGCCATTCTTTTTACCTTACCGCAATGCAAAGCAATAGTATATTGTAATAATACAATGTTTATGTAACCTACCCAAAGTTTTAAGGTTTTAGTGAAACAGTACCTGCCACGGCCTTTCCCAGTCAAGTGGCATGGGCCAGGCCCCAAACCAAGCTCCGATTACTGCACCATGTGCAGGTATGCAGATCATATAATCAATAAATCCGATTGGCCTGCAAGTTAAAAATTGAACATGTAACTATACCAGAAAAATATATATATTGAGCAAATATATTGGAGATGCTCTTATTTTGGTTGGAAGAATAAACAACCAACAACCATACCTAGTAAACCCCACCCATAGCAAAGTTATTGGTAGGGTACAGGGTTGGAAGAGAGTACATCATTTAATTTGTTCTAGAACAATTACTACACTTAGATTCTTTTTTTCTTTTGCTGTTTTGATAAACAAGCTTAAATACTTACATGCCATGTTTTAACTGCATCAGAATGGAGTCATATGAACGGTTTAATTTATCAAGAACTTACTTTGTTTGTGCATATATCCGGTGCCAATCCACCCAAGATGAACCATAGACAGAAGCTGCAGGGACAGCCTGCAAAATATGCAATGCATACAAGATCAACAACAGATTGGCAGACTATAACAGTAAACTTAAAAACTTAACTAAACCAGTAGGTCAAACAATTAAAAGTATACCATGAAATAATCAAGTGTATATAACCTCTTAAATTGTTTTATTAAATAAATTGGATACAAAGGGCTTGTAGTCTAGTGGTACCAAGGTGTATATAAAAGGGTTCCAAGTCCCAAGGTAGACAAATGTGCAGCTTAGGATTAGAAGGTGTGTGAGTTAGCCGTTTAAAAAACAAATTGTTAAATGTAATGGTAGTTTTTATAATCATACCTCATATACACTTATTGCTTATAAAACACAAAATAAAATAAAAATACGTTGACAGAAACCCCACTGTAACCAGTCCTAAAAGTGAATCCATTTTGACCCATTATCCCGCTCGACCCACTCATTTTTCACCTGTATGGTAAACTCCCAACAGAGTAAACAAAAATAAGTGAAACTTAAATAAACATGCAAGTCAAATATATGTTCCCCCGTGACCAAAACTAAAACCATATGAACTATGAATATATCATTATATTTCTAAAAAGAAAGCTAAAATCTTAAATAAACACTCACAGTGAGTGCAGACATCAGTAGAGACCAGTGAAGGGTTCTTAAAAAGTACCTGCATTGGTAAGAAAGAAAAGAGATCAGCAAAATTTGCATGTGCTTACACAAAAGTGTTTTTCTATGTTCCATACTAACATAATATTTTATTATTAGTGTCCAAATTACAATATACTGCACCTCCACTTGAACAAGAAGTACTTACTGAGTTCCAACAGGTGCCCCTAAAGCAATAGCTCCAAGTGCATTGACAACAGCCCCTGATATTAAAAATATGCAAGTGCATAAAGATATCATGAAAACATCATAATATTACTATTAAAGGATAAAAAGTTTGTCCACAATATTAGGTATATATGAATGAACTGTATTTAAAATGTATCTATAGAACTTTACACATATATACGTGCACACACATTTTAATTATTTCTTCTATGCGAAACTGTCAGCAACAGAATAAAGGATGCAGAGTTAAAAATCTTACCAACTGGAAGCCCCAATAAACCTCTAGCTACAGCCTTCAAGTACTGCAATGTAAGAATTCAAAAAATAGCATAGTTAATAATGATGTACAATCAATCTTATATATAATAACCCATTCAAATACAAACAACAAAAATGATGTATTACCGAACTCTGATCCTTATCTTTCCGAAAGAAACTGTATATCAGAGTCACAACTGGGACCTCAATCAACTGCACAAACAAATTCAAATCTGGCTGTTAAAGAGTAAAAATTCCCAACAAGTAATACATTGTTTAGTTATTAACAAGACAACATTTTCGCGCACATATAAATTCTTCAGTCGTAGAACATATCATTATAATATTGGATTTGTCTTCCAGATACCAAATTGATCCACCAAAAACGCATCCAATAAACTGAGTCATGCCCAATTCAAATAATGTCTTCTTGAATCATGTTTTGCCATGAAAATCAATAAATAACATCTTCATTTAATAATAATATTACTCCCTCTGGTAATTCGACTAACAAACAGTATACATTTGGCAAATCAATCATGCCCAATTCATTTATACCACTCTCAAGTTCCCTACAGATCTCATTAGCTATTAGGCATCATCATTATTCATTATCAATTCATCAGCATCAACATATAATCCACAAGTAGTAAATACGAACTTATGTCTGAAATAATTAACCCTAATCAACACAACAACAAATACTTTACCAAACACAAGATTCACATCACAAAAGCAAAACGACGAGATTAACGAGTAATTAGTGATAATTACCCATACTAAACGAAGGGTTTCAACCGGATTATCGATCAAATTGACGGAGAACACATTAATCGCGATCCAAAACGATGAAGCTAACCCAATCCCGCAAATCAAATGCGAAATTAGTAGCACTTTCGCCGGAGATTGATTACTGCTGTTCATATCGACGGTGTTGCCGTTTGGGTATTTGAGTTTTACCCGAACCCGAAAGAACGCCTGTTCTTGAAGCCTCTGGTCCAGTTGGGTCATGTTGATATGGATCAACAAACACCCAAGCCCACCAAAAGAGTAGCTTGTATGTAATACTGTCATAGTAGACTTGCACAAGCCGGGTTTTGGGCCGGTCAAACCGGGTTCGGTTTGGTCGGGTTTTTTTGTACCCGGGTCGGGTTGGAGGGCACTAAACCGACCCGGTCTACCCGGTTCGGATCGGGTCCAAACACCGGGTTTTTAAATTTTTTTATTATTACTATTATTTTTATTATTATTATTATTACTATTATAATAATAATAATAATAATAATTATTATTATTATTATTAAAACAACATTAAAAAATATCTATAACTCATAAATTTATTATTTATTTATTAAAACAACTTAAAAATACATTAACGAATCAATAAAAAATAATATAAAACTTTTATTTAACTAATCGTCTATTTTATTCGAGATGCTTCATCAAATATTAATTCATCGTCGGATATACCAGAAGACACTCCTTCTTCTACTTCTTCATCGTGTACTTTAGATTCGATTACAATTTTGTCTTCAAGATTTGTTTTGTCTTGTATACGATCCATCGCGTCTAAGTGGTCCTTTAAACAAATGCACATCTCCACCGCTTCCGGAGTTAATCTTGTTCTCTGTAATAATATTACTCTGCCACTAAGAGAAAACGCAGACTCCGAAGCTACCGTAAAAACTTGGACGCTTAGTAAATCACGAGCCATAACGTAAAGAATTGGAAATTATGATTACTTTCCTTTTCACCAAGCCAAAATATTAAATGTATTATAATCTTGAGTATCATAGTTGAAATAAAATTTGTCGTACTATATATACCAAGTTCGCTTGTTGGGGCGTTACCCCTTTGTCGTTTAGTCGTCACATCCCGAACAACATTCAACATAGTCATAACGAGGTCTTTAAACGAGGTACTAGCACTTAAGATTGATTCTCTTGGCGTAGTTATATTTACGTTAGGCCCATATTTATTTAAATAAAAATTATAAATAATTTTCAAACTTTTATTAAAAACTTCTTTTGTCTCGGTTGAAAACTTGGAGTTTTCATCGTGTATATCCAAATTGTCATTTATCTCGTCTATCAAACATTCTACCCCCGCAACATTTAAAAAATGATTTAAAGCAGCGGTACAAGTAAAAAAGGGTGGTAACTCAATAAAATATTTTTTAAACTTGTCTTTTATTGGTTTTATCATTTCTCTAAACATATTATTTTTATTTTGAAAATTTTTAAAATTCAAAACCATGAAATATATTCTTGAAGCACCGAATAACTAATGGGATAATAAACTCCCGATAATTTTATAGTTGAGATTTTAAACAACTCAAGAAATTTGGATAAATGTTCAATATTTTTCCAACCCAAATCCGAAAACAGGTCGGCTTCGCAACTATACGAAATACTATTATGAAAAGCTTTTAAAGTGCTTTTTTGTTTTAAAGCACAATCAAACATATGACAAGTCGATTTCCACCTAGTAGGTACATCCCAATTAGGCCCTAAAAATTTAGATTTTGTATCCTTACAAAGTTGTTTATAATCTTGATATCTTTTTCTACTTTTTTTAAAAACGTCGTGTAACATAAATCAGAAAGCTTTTATAAAGTTATCAACAAATGGTACGGATAGGCCATCTTGCACTACTAAATTAATAATATGTGCAACACAACGAGTATGAAAAAACGCCGTTTGCAATCGGAAGATATTTTAATTTTAAAATTTTCAACCGCGGTTGTGTTGTTGGAAGGGTTATCAAATGCCATTGAAAATATTTTATTTTATAAATTAAAAGTAGTTATTACATTATTCAAAAAGTAAAATAAAAACTCTCCGGTGTGTGGATACGGAAATAGATCAAATGCAATCGTACGTTTTATCATTTTTCATGAACTAGGATCTACCCATTGAGCGGTGAGGCAAAGGTACGATTCGGGCAAACCGTGTGGCGCCGACCAAACGCCACTAGTTAAGTTTACACCGGTATTTATATTTTCAAATAATACAATTAAATCATTTTTTGCTTGCTTCCATAATTTTAAATAATAACGTCTAAGTGTAGTACAACTTACGTGAGTGTAACGAGGTTGAAACCAGGGGCGAAGCTTTTAAGGGGCCGCGGGGGGGGGGGGGGGGGGGGGTCGCCCCCCCTATTTTTTCGTCCGTAGTGTTAAATTTTAGCCCGATATTGTAAATTTTTGGCCCGGTAGTGTAAATTTTTATATAAATATCGAGTTCGCCCCCCTAAAGAAATATAATTTCGTCCCCGCCCCCTACCAAGTTGGTTAAGCTCCGCCACTGGTTGAAACGTCTCTCGAATTAAGTTGGTTAACCGAGGGTTGTCGAAGTGATTGAAAGACAAAGCTTTTTGAATCACGAACTTCGCCATTCGATCTCGAACCTCATTAACGTTGTAGTTAAAGATTCCAGCGTCTCCACTCAATTGTGTTTGTTGCGAATCCGGATTATTTTTCAACTACTTACAAAACTTCTTGCTAATGTGTTTGCTTAAAATCGTGTTAGAATCTTTAGCAAGCAAAGCTCCACAAAATTTGCAACGAACCGTTACAGATCCGTCACTCAACTCAACCATATCATAATTGCACCAAACATCCATGTTACGATTGTATGCAAGAACACGAATGACGGTTGGAGAGTTGGATGAACCTTGACCAACGGAAGATTGAGAGTGAGCCATATTAAGATTTGAGAGTAAGATGAGAAAGTGAAAATGTAAAAAGAGAGTAAACGAGAGCATTTTTTGCGTTTTCTGCGTATGTTTTTTTTGTGTTTGAGATTTGGGTACCTAATTATATCAACCCACACCTATTTATACTCATTTAAGGAACAAAACCAACAAAAAAAACAGTCCAATATGTATCCCAACGGCTATATAGCCGTTAAAAAAGGCTAGTTTTAAAAAAACGGTCAAAACCAGGTTGTACCCGGGTTCAACCGGGTCGGGTTTTAGTAATTCAAAATAAAACCAATCCGGGTTGAAACCGCCAGTTTATTCCGGGTACGAACCGGGTACACCCGGTACCGGGTTGTACCCGGACCCGAGTCTGGGTCGGGTACGCGGGGTCGGGTCCGTACCCGGTTTTTTTGTGCAACTCTATGTAATAGTTTAACAGGCTTAACCAATTATTAAAATTAATGTTTTCTCCCGCGTTACGCGTGTCATCGGAAACCATAAAAGCGAATACTAATACCGGTTTTGATAATACATATAACGGCAACGATGAAATTCACCCATAATCAGTTTGATTTGTTGGTTTGATGTAGTATTGATACAATAGTTGCACCCGTTATAACCTATGATAAAAAAAATCACTGACGTTAAATGCCAAAAAAAAAATGTGGTTAAAACACAAACTTTGTTATAACACCTCACTTACACTACCAAAATACCAATTGACCAATGTTTGATGCCAATAACGTAAAAGAAAAAGTTTTGTGGTCAAAAAGAAAAACACAAAACTTTATTCTAGCACCTCATTTGTTTCTTAATATAGATATAACACCAAAACATTAAAAAAACAAACCTTTGTGACCAAAAACTAAGACCATAAAAGTCATTATAGCTCTTAAGTTTCTTTTTAATATAGTATATAATAGAATGTAAAAAAAACATACCGAGGCAGAAGATTCATGCATCCCGGGAGGGTACGACTTCAAGGGATGGACTCGATCGAATGAGCAACAACTCTCTGTTTTTGTAGGATATCAAATCCAAAAGAGCATTATTAGCGTGTAGTAAATTGGATGAATGAAAGTGACAAATAGGTATGTAAAACTATAACTATAAGAAATAAAGGTAGCACACATCGGTCATTATAGGATGGGATAAAATTGTCAATTTGAGTTACATTTTGTCATGAATATAATTAACATCAATATTATAAAATTATCACACAAATTGAAGTTAAATGGTCAAATGGTGAATAATGATAGATGCAAATAGGTTTTATTGCTCAATCTAATTCTCTAGACTTTTCTATTTATGCGATCTGGCCTTCACACATACCTAAAAAAGCACTCATGAAACTCTTAAAATGCACTCGGAGATATTTTCAAGTATAGAGCCTAGATTATTTCAATGTAAAACAAATTCATCATTTTGAAAAAAAAAAACCATTCATCTATCCTTCATCTCATTTATATATTTCCTAATTTAATTGAAATCATCAGAACTTCGTCTTCGTCGCCTCCCAATCTTCCACAACACTATCATTAGGCTCCATGCAACCAAAGAATAAAGCAAAAAAAAAAAAAGGAGAGGGCCCAAAAATATGTCATTTTTTCATTCAATTTAAATCACATTCATTGACTATGGTATCCTGTATCCAACACCACACAATGTGAAAATTACTATTCATTCACTTCGCTTTTAAAGATATAAGGTAGCGTGTGTGTTATATACAACAACAACAACAAACAATTATTGATTCATACTTTTAAAATGTTTTTAGATAAAACGGGCGGGAAACAAACAATATTACACCTCTATTCCATTTCTTTTATTTTTAAACCTTTTAAGATTGTAAAAACAAATTTTACTAATTTTTTTCTGACAATAATTTCTATTCGGCCTCCATTCCTTATCTTTTTTAATCTTTCTATTTTAATAATCTTCTTACTGTAATAAAATATTAAATAGAGTTGTCATATGTTCACATCACATTTATTCTTAACAAACTATTTTCGTTTCTCTCTCCTGTTAAATAACTATATTAATTAACAATAATATTATTTTATTTATTTTTAAATTATAATTAGTTTTATAATAACTTAAGAAAAAAGATCTTTTTATTAGTGTATTTCTACTGAAATAGTTTTACAAAAAGATTTTTTTCTAAAAAAACAAACTATTTTTACGTAATATTTTCAAAATTGGTTTTTTAAAGTAATTTTTTTATAAAAAATAATTAAAATAAGAAGTTATAGTAAGAAAATTTTAAAAAATAAAAAAAAATTTAAAACGTTATTTTAAAACAAAATGTTTACTTTATCATTGAAAAAACAAATATTATTATTTTATTACCTATAGTTATTACTCATATGTAATTTCAATTATATCATGTCCTGGTATATCATTCTATAACTAATAACTATTATTTTATTTATTTAACCCGTGTAATACATGAGTTTACTAAAACTAGTGACTGCATATATAAGTTTAAAACCCAAATTAATACATTATATATATACTTATCTCATACATCCAAAGGTTTTACATAAGTCACCAAATCTCAATAGTTATTATCATCAATATTTTCACAAATAAATGATACACATCTTCTTCAACTTAGTTTAATATGTGTTAGTGTTACTTTTATTTTTACAGGAAACATACGTACGCACATCGAATACAACATTGTTGGATTTGTCTAAGCATGCAGCATAACAACAAATCAAATCTGGAGGTTAATAGATCAAGCGAGCTTCAGTTCACACAGGAGATGTGTGCAGAATATGATCAATTAAAAGCAGTTTATTTATTACATGGATGTAGCTTTTGCCATATAATTAAACAAGATACAGATTAACAACCCGATCGAACCATCAAGTGTGATCTCATTATTACATGAATGAAACACGACTTAAGAGCCAATTACACATCCTACAATGATTTGACTTATTTTCATAAACTAATGAAAAGAGGTGATTTGGGTGGCAAGTATGGGTGATTTCTATAGGTAAGAAGGCACAATTGACGTCAATGTAGTATTCACATTCCTCACAACAATACACAAACCCATTGCAAGGTAAGTAGCAAATATTACACACGAACACTCCGAAGAAAATCTTACCGGGGGCTTTCGAATGGAGAGTTAAGGTATGTTGTGGGTGGCCCTTGTAGCCTTTCACCTTGGTGGGCAGCCGAGAACACCACTCGTGGAGCACAAAATTGCAATGCTCATTCTCATCGGCACACACGTATACTGGTGCAGTCGTAATCGGTCTCAAACATCCATTGCACAAAAGTTCAGTCCTCGTCATCGGGTCGTGATAGGATACTCGTAGTTTCATTCTTGAAGGAGTACTACTGGAGCTGCAGCTTGTGATATCGGTGCATCGTGCATCCTCCAAATTAATCAAAGGATGTTGGTGGCTAATACGTGAGTTCACGGCTTCCTTGTGAACAGCTTCAAACTTACTTGAAGATCCATCGTCTAATTCCTTGAAAAACCAATGTTTTAGTATGCTATAAGATGGATCAGGAAATGGAAGATGAACAACATCAGGATGCTCAACATCTTCATAATAAAGATAGGCCAAGGTCAAGAGTATGAGCATGGGGACTGTCCTCCAACCTTTCTGGAACCTCCATACAATATTCATGGATAGAGTGATCACATCGACTACATGTGTAGTAATATCTATGAAACCAATTGATCTCTTCCTTACATCGGAAACATAAACATCGAAAGGCTTGTTTTTCCATTAACTCGTCTTCATTCTCTTCCTCGTCTTCTTCATATTCTTCTTCATGTTTCAGTTGTTCCGACCACAAATCTATGAGATTTAATGGATGTTCGTGTTCTAACATTTTTATTATTTCTTCATTTGTGTAATAATCCATTAGTATGATAAGAAGAAGAAACAGACGCAAAAACGATCGTTTAAAAAGAAGAAGAAGAGAATTAGGAAGATAGCGTACAAAATCCAAGATGAAATCGTTTAAAAAGAAGAAGAAGAAGATAATTAGGCTCACATTTGTATCACATTCTTATCTTCATTTTCAAGATGTATTATCTATACTACTATATAATACATCTTTTTGGATAGAATTGTAATTATACCAAAAATATAAGTTTTAAAGCAACATATACAAATGAGTGCATCACATTTAAGAGGGGTAGAATAAGAATTTGATTAAAAATTTAAGACACTTTAGGAGTAATATGATAAATTTATCTATTAAATTTTATAAAATTTGAAATTTTTGCCCTAGTCTATTTCATGTATTTAATAAACATTATTAATATATTATTCAATGATATGATATTATTTAATTCACTTCATTAATTTTTATTTTATTTATGATACTATAAATTGACATTTAAATTTATATTTACTAATTATATTTTTATAACTAAATAATACTTTAACTAAGTATATTGTTTTATTTAAATATTTAAGTATATAAGTTATATAAATCTTTTCTAGGGGCATATTATAAGTTTAATAATTTTAATATTTATCTATATTCTTTATAATAAAAGTGAGAGGATGATAGAATGATAAGTTTACATATGGATTAGGACACCCATATGAAAAGTAATGCTTAAATTTCAAATAATTAATTATTTTATTTCATTTATACCCTTACAATAAAGTATAATATATGATTGCTTATAATACAAATACTAAAACATATACACGTGGTCAAACAAAATCGTCATTTACTTTCAATGTCGTTTATATATTGTGATTGAGCACTAATCCCTCTTCCCCTTTCCTTATCAGTTATTAACAACTCAATAACAATCAAGATGATAATTTGTGGTGATAAATTCTCCATTAACTTTTTTCAGTATATGCAAATCACCACAAAAAACTAACTTCAATGATTATAAAACTCTAACATACACTCATAAAATAAACCTCCCTAAAATCTAGGTAATAAGTGATTTCCGACCATAAATACCACCCATACTTTCACTATTTTTATTGGGATAATATAATTGTCTTAAAGACTTTTGTAATATACGTAATTATTTTCTTTTATTCAATTTTTTCAATAATTATGTTTTGATTTTTTAATTTACGTCATAACACACCGAGCCGATACCGACTAAAATCGAATTCCCAAAAAATCATGCAACAACCGCACCGCCGCAACGCGCGGGCATTCCAACTAGTAATTATAATATATATTTCTTTAAATGACAAATGTATAACCTTACTTTGGAGGATAGTCATTATTTTAATTGGATCCATCTATTCAGGTCGTATCGGCCCTTGAAGGAAACTCACAACTGAAAAAACTCCTGGTTCAACTCTAAATAATTTTTCTCAAAATGAGACTTGAACTATTTATATTACATGTCTTATGTATCTTAGCTTAACCAAGTTAAGGAACACCGTTATAATTATAATATATATTAAAAAGATATTAAACCTATAGTAAATTAAATTTTATTCGATCTCAATCTATATATTTAAGAGATTCTCTTGCAAACAGCACCAACCTGTGGGATGGTTCAGTGGTTCTCACCCTCCCTGCTCAAACACCGCAACCATTTAATTCTTTAAATGTGTTTTTAATATCATTTTTCAAAGCTTGATTAGTCTGGACTTTCATGAAAAAGCTAAAATAACACTATTGATTGGTTTTGTATGATTTATAGAATTTATAAATTATTGAAAAATTCTATCTATAAAAGCTTTTACAAACTCATAATGAACTTTTTTCACTGTAAATTGATTAGAATTTGAGAGAGAGGAATTTGCTATCCCAAACAATGACTTCCGCTTAAAAAAATGTCTTTTCCACCCCCTCCCTTTAATTTACACATGGCCATCTCAATGATTTTGAAGGCTTAAGTGAAACAAAAAAACGTCTCTTTACATTATAAATCCTCCTTCTTTATCCGAGTTAAGGACCGAAAACAATAAACTAAAATGTTTATAATAGGCGAAGTTATAATTTTTTTAATTGCAACTTGAGCAGAGAATTGTTTTTATGATTCAATATTGACTTATTGTTTTTGTCTCTTTTGTCTTTTTATATGACTACTTTTATGCTTCTTAGTCGACAATACATTTGATAGATTTGAATGCAAACGTCTACCAAAAAATAATATTATAATATATTTATTAAACAAATGAGTTACAGACTAATTCAATTAATTAAACTCTAATTCACTAAACAACAAAAACAACTTTGCAGATATTCAAACACTAGCAAAAACTATTCACTAAATAAGTGACTAAATACTATATGACTTGTAAATTAAATTTTAACAATAACTAATGAATTAGACCAAAATAGGCAATAGTAGTATAGTACGATCCAACACACACAAATCAAGATTTAAAACTCCAAAATATAGAACCTATACTTGGAAAAAAGAATCGGACATTGAGAATTAGATTAAGAGAATATTTTCTATGTTTGAAATTGTCGTTTGATAGAACAAATTATAGATGTGTTTTTTAAAATTAATTTATAATATCTTGAGGGGGGAATGGATAATTTTTAATTGGATTACTAAATTAATAAAGTGTCTAGCATATTCAAAATTTTTTACGCATATAACACCACTAGAAGGGTGCATGCGCAATACAGCGGGATGCCATTTTACATCCGACACGTGTGTTTTAATTATTGTTATTCTTGTAGTACTTTTACAAAATTTTATTATATTTTTTCTAAGCTAAAATTTAAAACACCAAATAAATGAATTTTGCATGATGACTTATATATTTACGCATTAACTTATTGTACCTTACAAAATACAAAATACGAATCGGTTCAGCAAAAAAAATACATCAAAACATTTAAAAAATACACATATTATAGTTGTAGTCTCAAAAAGTTTTTAAATATGATAGATTAAAAGATATAACTGAAATCTTAAAAACAAATAAAGTTTTTTTGGTTTATGAGCAGATAATATAAAATTTTATATAAGTTACGCTAAGTGTAAGGTTATTATATAACTAATTGTAATGGTTAATCTGTAAATAATATTAAAATATTATTTTACTCTTAAAAATGATTGTATCTTACGCATTAGGTAAAATAATTGTTCTTAATTGTATGATATCTTAAAATAAACCTCTTATATGCTTTACGTATAGTATAGATAAATGTTTAAAGTTGTTTTTTATATTTACTATTATCTCATAATTTAAACTTCATTTAATAAAAATAAAATAACTCACTTATTAGTAATTCAAATTTGTTAATATTTACGTAAATGTTAGTATAAAATTGTTTTTAATTTAATATTACCTCATAATTTAAACTTCATTTAGCAGAAATAAAATAACTCCAATTATTAAATTTCAAATGTGTTAAATTTATAGGCAGCGGTTAGTATTAAGGTTTAAAGATATTTTTTTATTTAATATTATCTCATAATTAATCTTTATTTAATAGAAAGAAAATAATTTTATTTATTAGTACTTTAAATTTGTTAAATAGTTATATAAGTGTTAATATAAAGGCTTAAAGTTGTTTTTCATTCAGTATTACCTAATAATTAAACTTTATTTAATAGAAAGAAAATAACTTCACTTATTATTCACTTATTATTAATCAAAATGCTTATATGTTCTATCTAATAGTTGGTTATCAAATCACTAAAATAATGGATAGGGTTGAATAATTGGTTCCTAAATTCTTAAAATAATGCAAATTTAAAATATCAAAAAGTTTAAATTTGTTAAATTTTTATGTAAGTGTTAGTAAGTGTACGGTAATTATATAACTAATTGTAAAGGGCTAATCTGTACATTATGATTAATTACTATTTTACCTTTAAAAATAAGTGTACCTCATGTATTAAGTAAAGTATGTGTTTTTAATATTAGGGTATTTTAAAATACATCTCTTAAATGCTTTATATATAATATAGGTTTATATAAAATTTGGAGACCCTTTGAAATTGAAGGCCCAAAGTCCTAGCTTTATCAGTTTTGGGCTTAAGCCGACCCTAATTTACAAAATAAATACATGCAAAAGAGTGTGTCCGCATTAACACTAATGTCGCTTTTAATAATATAAAAAACTCTATCCTATACGATTATACATAATGTGTTAAAAAACATTTATTTGTGAATTGAATAGCAAATTCAATTCGACGTCTATTTATACATACAATCAATGTAAAACACGTGCTTCTATCTATCTGGGCATGTTATGGTTTTTTGCTTTTTTTTATTTACGTTTCGATTTTCAAAACCGATTTTTTTATTTATGTTTTGATTTTCAAAACCGAGACACCATAGAGTAATTATAGTTTACAATCAAAAGCAAATCGTTGTTCTCTTTCTCTTTTGTGTGAATACTGATTATTTTTTAAAGACATGGTGAGAAGCTTCTAGTTGCAACGAGCGGGTTACGATTTTTGTTCAAGTTATAACAAGCGGGTTCAATTCTAGGTTATACTAATAATGATTATAAAAATATTTAACAATTTTAAATCATATAGTTTGATAGTTGTATTTTGTATGTAATAAATATGTTGAGTAGATTGGTATTTATGAAACTAGGATATATGGATGTTGTTATTCTTAAAACTAAACTACAAATGGTGTAAGGATTATATGTTAAGGCTTATACAACCCAAACACCCAAAGAATTATACTCAATAAATGGTTAATCCACTTTCACTTTTTGATTTGTTAAGTAACTCTCCTTATTGTGTTATTGTGTTGTATTTGTACACCCTTCACCAATCCTGCAAATGGTACGGATACCGAGCACAATGACCATTAATGTTTTATTAACATACTAGAAGGGTGTCTGCGCAATGCAGCGGAGTGACATTTTACATCTGACACGTTTTGTGTTATTATTGTATTAATTTTACAAAAGTCTATTATATTTTTTAACTAAAATTTAAAACACCAAATAAATAGGTTTTGCATGATGAATTGTACATTTACACATTTATTTACTGTATCTCACAAAATACATATCGGTTCAACAAAAAGTTTACACCAAAACGTTTAAAAAATACAAAAGTTATAATTTTAGTCTCAAAAAGTTTTTAAACATGATAGATTAGAACATATAACTAAAATTTAAAAATAAATTAATTTTTTTTGGTTTATGAGTAAATAATTTATTTTTTAGTTACAGTAACTGTAATGTTATTATGTCACTAATTATACGGGTGATCTGTAAATAATGTTAAAAATATCATTTTACCCTAAAAATGATTGTATATTATACATTGAGTAAAATAATTGTTCTTAATTTCATGATATCTTAAAATATCATTCTAATCATATGCTCTTATATAATATAGGTAATTCAAATCAAGCATTAGTAAATCGTGTGTTAAATTAATTATGGGACGACATATGTGGAGCTTATTTAAGCAATCAATGTTTTATTAACATTAATTATGTTATATGTATTAAACATACTTAACAGTCTCAGAAATATGTAAGTTTTCATTTTCCAAAAATAATAACGTTTTCTGAAGCTGAAAATGTCTTTAATATTCATAAACTATAAATAATTTTAAGGTACGAATTACATTCATTATCACTTTCCTGCTCAAGCATCTTTCATAAATATCTTGTAGAAGATATATATAAACTTATTTATTTTTACATTGGATTCTGTATAATATGTTTGAAGCAAGGTATTTATGCTTTGCTTTTGTGTGATGTTAAAGGAATCTTGAAGTATGATTGAAGTCATTTATCATTCCCCTAGAAAAAGGTTTACATGAGCTTTCTTTAATTTGATGCATTTATCCTTCCCCTAGAAACAAGTTTACATGAGATTGCTTTGATGTTAAAGGGAGAATGAAGTATGATTGAAGTCATTTAGCATTCCCCTATAAACAAGTTTACTACACATATAAATGGCAAAAGAAGGTTCTGAATATTACATGAGCTTGCTTTGAAACATTCTTCTTTTATATTTATGTACTCTTTAAACTTTTTCTTTAATAAAAAAAAATAATTTCTCTTTTCTAATCAAATAAACACTTACTCCATCTATTATATTTTCACTACCGAAGCGTGATAGATAATGTGACATGTTAACAAATATGAAAAACCACTCCCCACAAACATTTAGGGGTGTATCCTTAAAAGTGTTTTACAGTAGGATCATTTGAAGAACCAATTAATTTAGATTTATTTAATACTACTTTTTAGAAGAAAAATAGGTTAGTGTGAACGAGTAAAAGAGATAAGTGATGAATGCCTCATGAGCTTACAAGTAAAGGATTCCCGAGCCATTAAGATTGGTTACTAGTGATAAAAGTTAAAAACTACTTGATAAAAACTAGAGTTCAAATCTTACGTGGTTAAATTATACTTTGCTATAGTTTAAAAGGAGTGTGAGCTGCCATTCTTAAATAAATTGATTCCAAAGGAAATTTAATTTAGTTACAAATATTCATGTTTAAACCTCACAAGCTCAAACGTTTACATGATCTAATCCTGTAAGAAAATATATGTGATTCACTTAGTTGATTATGAGATTTATTCAGATTTTCTAAGTTGTCTTTAATTCAACTCGAATCAAGCTCACACCCAAACAAATTAAAACAGTGTTGTGGTTTTGGCATAAGTAAATAAAGTAGATAATCTTTGAAGGATAAATTTCCTAATGATGTATACAATTATATCAAGCTTCTTTGACGATGAAATTCAGATTTTGGTGGTTATTAACAAATCCTATGATTTCAAAATTGGTAATACAGCTACATATGTTAATAGTTTGGATACCGGTTTATTTAGTTTTAGAGTTTTCTAGCATATCTGAATACGCTTCAGGTATCGATTTATTCGGTTCTATAGTCGAGTTAATCGAAAACCAAATCAAACTAAATTTAAAATTTGTCAAACTGAACAAAAATCAACTAATCGAACCAAATAAACCAATATAGTCGAGTTATATGGGTCGGTTGTTCTTATTAATTGGTTTATTCAGTTGAATTTGGTTTCGATTATCCGAATACGTCAAGGTTACATGGAAACATAAACGGAACTGAAAACCGAATTCACTATTTGGTTCGGTTTTATCGGTTACAAATATGGTTTGTTTTTTATTGGTTTTTACACACCCCTGTATCTAAAAACGTACCGATCTAAATTAAAAGTTTGTCCAACCAAACCGAATTAAACAAATTAAACCAATTTAAGTGTTTTATTCATTTCAGTTATCCGATTACACAATTTATTATTGGGTTTATTAGATAGAATTATGTATGATTATCTAACTAAGCCAAGATTTGTGGAACCTATAATCAAATTCACAATTCGGATATTGTAACGAAAACCGAATTAAAATATGAGACAAAGAATTACAACTATAATTCTAGATAAAAGAGCCTACGCATTGCGGCAGGTATTTATTATGTATGACTATAGTTAGGGATCTAAAAAATAAATAACAATTTGACAACAGCTTTTTATAACTAAAAATATATTTCTAACACACATCTAAACACAATTAAAATAAATTTTAGTTGTCTTTAAACATATGGGTGTATGTTTCTTGCGACGTTTGAGCTCTTTAAACTTGTTGATTCATATTTGATTATCGCGACAGTCTTTCAGGTTTCGTATCATTATTGATGAATTAAGGCCCATCGAGAAACCTAGGTCTTTAATGCGATTGCCTATGATATGACGAATGGGTACTGTGAGTGACCTTCAAGTATTAGAAGACCATATCGATTGAGATTCAGTTCAAGAATAACTAAAGCTAACCTAATGATTTGTTCAAACTCGAACAAAGGTTTGTTTGTGATTTTTATTTTATTTATCATCTTTGGGTTCGTAATATAACATGGGCAAGCAAGGGTATACTAGTACCTAGCTAAATCGACTAAAAATGATTGTACGAAAATTTAAATGAACTAGAACATAGTATTTAAAGAAATCAAATCCAATACACTATTTTGTGATGCATGATAATATGATATGTTGTTAATGTGAAATGAACAATAATTGTGAGACCTTAGACGAGGTAATTAAAGGTTTTGCATAAAACCCAATCCGTTTTGTAAATGAATTTAACTAGTTTTTGTCCGCCGTGCGTTGCAGCGGCATTGTACGCGGGTCGATAAAGTATAAATTAACAATCAACCCGATTTGTCTCCGAACTATATATATGTCGAACCATAAACAACTCAAATTTATAACATTGAAAAAATGTATTATGTTTAACATGCCTATTTTCCAAACAAACTCATGTAGAAAAGTAGTCAAACTCAAATCGTACATAAAAACACATAGGTTACAATCATCATGACTCGTTGTCAAAACGACAGTTTACAAAATTTTTAAGAATTGTTTTGCTGTGAGGGTATCAATTATTATTATTATTAAAATTAATCTTGTATTTATCTATTAATCTTCCCTACATGTATGTTGAACGCACCAAGTCAAAAAACTAATCCATTAGCATAAGGAATTAGTTGATGAATTTAGAAAAGTCAACATTATTCAAATTAAGTAGCAAATAGCAATATGTATGCATCAGAAATGTATAATCGTCAAAACCTATGGCAAAGAAAACCATGATACCACCAAGCGTAGGAAATTGATCAATTGCCAAAAAGAATTGTACATGGAATGTATCAACCCCTGTATGGTTGTCAAACCCTAAACAAAAAGCAATGTCTTAACACTATCAGGTTAAAATAAAGAAATCAAAACTCACACTTACAACATTGGTCCGTCTCCCATCTCCGGCCACCGTATCCACCATTTCCCGCCGACGAAGAACTCTGAATAGTAATATTCTGTCTCACAAACAAACTCCGATCGTAATCGGCTCGTTTTCTGGGATCCAACATGTAGCATAAGCCGATCATATTTTTATGAACTCATTGGCCAACGAATCACGGTCTCCGACACCCGGATGCAAAACTCTCGCTAATCTCCGGTACGCCGTTTTGATCTCCATCGTACCGGCTCCGATTTGAATCCCGAGCACTTTGTATAGCAACCACCGCTGTCAATGCGTTGAGATCTCGTTGTATTAGACGTGATACACTCAATTGTCATAAAATTGGTTGTAATTGAAAGAGATCTAGCTTTTCCGTACCCCATGGAGGTTGTCGATGATGATGATGATGGTTGTTGATTGACGGTGAAATTGGGAAAGTGAAGAAGCACGTTAAAGGTGAAAACACCATTGTTTTTATTTTTTGAAATAAACTAACTACAAAGGAAAGAATCAAAAGAAGCTTCTTGAGAGTAATGATAATGTACAATAACAAAACATAAAGGTACCATACAATTTGCATTCGGAAGTTGATAATTAGAATAATATAAATTAGTTTAAGCCCACTTCAATACAAATTTTAAGCCCATTATATTCAATTACAAAGTTTGAATCTTTGGATTTCTATAGCCCAAAGGTTCATGACAACGTTTAATTATTTATATTTTCTAACAACGACCTTTTTTTATTTCTAAATATCATCCATCATGCACTTGTAATATTTTATAAACACGTCAGATTTGTGAAGGATAATCATCAATGTTAGTTAACTGTTTGATTTTTACAAGGTGGTAAATTTTGACGTGAGTTATAATCCGACACTCTGACTTTAGCTAAAGTTTCGCCAAAAGACTCCCACTTATACCACACTCTTCAAGTCATTTCACAAAGTCGGACTAGTTGAGCTCACAAGATCATTAAATCTTCTTAGCGACATTTTTTATATCTAGAATACTAGAAATTATGGTGAAGTTATTATTATATTTGTTACTTCTATGGTAAAAGGTTTATTTGCATGTGAGCTCTACAACATTGCTAGAAAACCCTTTTAAGTTCAAATCGAACCAGCGAGCATGATATGGTGACCATCATAAAAACCGATTAGAAGGTCGAAGGAGTCCTTAAGGTTTTGAAACCACCATCTAATCAGGGTCGGTTCTATAATGTAAGTTTTGATATGATAAACAAGTCCCTTCAAATAAAGGGTTAAATTGTTTATAATAGAACTAATCAACATACGTCTTATCATGTTTTTTAATATTGTTAAGCACATATGACCATTTGACAACTTAAACTTTGAAGCAAGTCATACTCCCTTTTAATACGAGAGAACACTATCTTGAAAGAATTTAGGAGGAAATTTTTTTATTGAAACGTCAACAACTTAATTTTATTATTCGTTAGCCTAATACACACATCAATATAAACCATTTCACAGTCTCACACTTTGATACCTGACACAATTAAATTACACCGGTAATCTCATTCTAAAGCCTGTTTTTTCAATCGCTCATAAGCCAAAGAAATTCAACGACCATAATTTCATCCACTAGTGTTGTGATATTACTAGTTTTTTTATCAAATATCATCTCAACCTGTTTCTCCATAAACACCAAATAGAGTCTCTATCGCCATGTATATTGCATTCTTTCATGTTGATGAACCTTGAATAGATTTATAAAAATGAAATAGGTCTTTCTCATTGAAAAAAAAGAGTTTACACCAAGAAATTCTTGTAGTTCAAAAAACCGGTTCGGGAAAAAAAACCGAAACCGGTTTGAGGCCCCAAACCAGTTTTAAACCGACCCAACCCGGCGGTTTAGATTAGGTTTGTAGGTTGCCTATTTCAAACCGGTTTCTAACCCGGTCCGGTTACAAACCGTACCCAAACCGGTTTTCAAACAATTATTTAAAATTTTATGTCATTTAAGTTGTTTCTATGTTTTATATATTATATATTTTACTTTGATTTTAAATTGTGCACTTTGTTTTTAAAAAAATTATGTAATGTTTTTAATTTTATATGTTTTAATTTTTACAAATAAAAATATATAAATGCATCTTATATGTTTATTTAATTTATACAATCAATATGTAACATTCATCTTATAAGTTTATTTAATTTTTACAGCAATTTTTTTTAATTTATAACGCTTTAAAAAAGAAAAAGAAAAAAGGAAAAAAGAAAAACCAAACCGGTTTAGGTCTAAACCGATTTCCAAACCGACCCAAACTGGTTTTATAGGTTTGAGTTTTCTTTAAGCCCAAACCGGTTTAAAACCTAAACCGTTTGAGACCAAACCGGTTTTGACCACGGTTGACCAAACCAGTTCCGGTTTGGATACCAAACTTGTTTTAGAAAATACCCGGTTTGTATACCACTACCAAAAATAAATAAAATCTCATATAATTATGCAAAAGGACATTCCATAAATAGATAGCCTAATGATTTTTCACTTTCATGGCATAGAGCATAATCACCAAAAAAGAAAATTAACCTTAACAGAGATCGGTTATTTTATTACAAATTTAAATCCTATGTTCAAATTGCCTCCTTCAGTTTTGTTTAAATGACTGTTGGTGATCCAATAGAGAACAAAGTAACAAAATAAAATCTGAATTTTTGATAATTTAAAATGATTGATTTTGATGCAAATATCCTATGAAGATTGACAATCACGGTATGGGTGAATATGATAAAGCTTATGACCTTTGACAAGACATGACTTTAAATAAAATATATTGAAACGTTAAATAAGAAGAATTTCGAAACAGTAGATTCATATAAAACCATATATATCCTAACTTACAAAAGAAAATCAAATACCGACTCAGCTTAAATTTAAATAAAACTTAGGCCGATAATATGTAAAAATAAATAAATAAGAATGTGTAATGGTGTATACAGAATTTTATAAACATTATATACCATAGTATAAAACAAATCATATTTTAACCTAACCCAGTTGTAAATAAAAATATTCATATCGACTTTAGAATAAAATAAAGCACAATTTTATAAAATATTATATTTTAAACCTTTTTAAAACACTATAATCTTATGATTATAACAACTTGTAAAATAAAATATCTTTTAAAAAGTGTGTGTACCGTACGTTGAAGATAATGAAGACTTGATTTCGAACGTGATGGTCATGCTTGTCTTGATAATAATGAATTATTTGGGTGTGTTTCCGATATGAATGCAAGCACTTATATACTCATGATGAGAGATTAAATGATCGTTATATTTGGTTATTTCACCGGGTCGTTGTAAATTGCTTATATTATTTGTAAAATACTTTTGATTATACAAACACAAACTAATCACAATAGGTTCTCGTCAAACACATTTTTACATGACGGTCATCACCCTGTACTCATGGTTCGATATTCCACCGCTTCTTTAACTTGTCTACGACTAATCTAATGTTGGCCTGATCGGTTTCCGTAATAACAAAAATATACCATAGTCGATGGAATGTTAGATTTATCTTGACGATATCATTAGTTGGAGCTCTATAATAAAACACATTGTTGCTTGTTCTAACATAACGGTTAGTGAAGCACAATGTCACACGACCACTATGTATATTGACATTTACTTGTTTAGTGCTAACCCTCTTATGATGCAATAATTATCTTTTCACATCATGTGCTTCACCATTAAACGAAATTAACAAATCTAGACGGGCAAATTATTTAATACTTTATACGTGACAACTAATATGAATCTGATAGATTGTTTATTATATACATAAGATATACTTCTGATTTAAAACACTCTTAGATTTGTTATATCTTTAACTAGTCATCAATGTCCTTCCCAAAGGAGTTTTAACCATTTATCTTCATCTACATTTTGCATCACGTCATAAATTTCTATGTTAATTTCTAGTTGCTGCTTGTAGTTAGTTATAAACTAGAAAATTAGGGGTGTTCGTGGGTTAAGGATCAAACCGAAGTGGCCCGAGACCAAAATCTAATATGATTAAAAATAAGGATAGAGAACGGCACTGATTTTGTGAGTCTTGGGTCGGTATCAGTCCGGACCTGATCGGTTCATCGGATTTCTCAGGATGATCATAGGATAAGGATCGAACCGACCCAGCTCAAACTAACACAGAAGCAAAACCAAATAATTAACATGAAAAACGAGAACGTAAAACCATACCAATTTTATGTGTTACGGGTCCGGACCACGAGATACTTTATCCTACGAATATTATTTTGAGAAATGTGTGTGGTAAAATCAAACACGTGTTAGGAAGTGTTCAACTGAAAGATTCAACACGTGTACTGTGATGAGACCATGCCTTATCCAAATGCATGCAGAACGTTTCAATATCATCCCCATTTATAGCTCCTCTACATATATGCAAATTTATTAATAGATATTCAAAATAATAATTCTATCCACTAAATTTGAATTCCAATAATATAAATATATAAATCCATAAATAAATCCATCTGAAAAAGCAAAAAGGAAAAGTTATTAGACCAATAAATCCATATATTTATTGATATCGATACACGCGTCTGGCTGCCGCTTCTAAAGAAAGTTTAGTTTTACATTAAGCCCCTTGTTGTTTTTTCTTTTGTTATTGTATCCCTTAATCTTTCTTGATATTACAAATTTGAAAAGAACGATAAAAGAAGTAGTTTAATGCATAAATAAATATATCAACTTGTTAGGAATTTAGCCTTGTGTATAAGACGCATCGCATATAGCCCAATGTTGCTATTATGTTGAAATTGTATTTCTTTAGACGCAAGTCTCATTGTAGGTAAATGGGGTTTAATGGGGATGCAAGTTTACAATCAAATTAATATATTAAATCATTAAATTACCTTTCTTTCCGTATGTAATGATGATAACAAAGAGTAATCAATCATTTAGTTTACATCATATTTTTTTTTGCTATCAATCTATTTTAAAACTAAAACTATGATTACAATCCTTTACTCTAATTTGACCTTGTAGTGTTTTACTTCTATTAAATGAGAACTAAATTTCAATGTCGGGTTAGTTTATTTGGCAGAGTTTTGTGATGTTTTGGGTTTATTGTTTACTTTGGTGTAATTTAAGAATATGATATATTTGTTGTTAAAAAATGAAAACTCTAATAAATCATAAAACAACACAACATAGTTTCTTTGTTTGAGTTAATAGTGACATACGGTTAATTTTTCAATCCCAAATCTACTATTATATAAAAGCTAAACAAAATTACTATGTTTGTAAAAGTTAGTACATTTTCTTAGAGTTAGCATTTCTAATCAATATAAAGAAAAACCAATAAAATGTAATTTATCAACTCATCTGTTTCTGAACTTATTCATTAATTTGTTACTTATACAACATGATATAAAACTTAGAAAGACAATAAACCGTAATCTCAAAAACTTATGGTCATTTAAGAAAACCTGATAGACTTGAAGGACCTAAAGTATAAATACCAAAAAAGATTCCGAAAACAGCAATATTATAATAATAATAAAAATAATAATAATCTGACGAGGATGCGAAACCGATAAGCCATATCGACCACAAAACGCCGATTGACACGTCATCAACGGATAAGGACCTCCCATCTATCATTTTCTCTCTCACACACATCACCTAAACACACACTATCCTCTCTCCTATATCTTCACCATTGTTGACCATTTCATCCACTAAATTGAAAACTAATAACAATATTCATCACATTCATCATATCGTTGAATTCATCTTTACTGCAATCGAAATCGTCTATTCATATCCAAATCAAACGTCAATCCGGTGTTAAGAGCTTTTGATTTGATTTGATTTTGTGAAGAAAAAGGAGGAGGAGAAATCGGAGGAAGTTATGGCGAGTGTGGGTGGAATGATGAACGGATGTGTGTCTCCATCGTCGTCTTCATCGTCGTATTGGGGGAAATTGAAGAATTCGCACCGGAAGAAGGCGATTGGAGGCGGTGATCGGAGGTTTAGGGTTGGGGCTACTTGTGTTTCCACGAGTCCTGTTGCTTCAGATCCGTATAAGACTCTGAGTATTCGTCCTGGTGCTTCTGAATCTGAGGTCAAAAAGGCGTTTAGACAGCTTGCTTTGAAGGTAATCATGTGCAATCATCTGCTAATTTGTTAATTAAATCGATCCATTGTTTGTTTTGTTTGATTCAATCGATCTTCTGCTCTTTCTGTTTGTATCATTTGATCATCTTTTTGTTAATTTTGTTTGGTTCAATCGATCAGTTTGTTGATTTTGTTTGGTTCGATTGCAGTATCATCCCGATGTGTGCAGAGGAAGCAATTGCGGAGTTCAATTTCACCAAATCAACGAAGCTTACGATGTACGCATTCTTCCATTCGCATTTCAACTATTGAAATTGTACTTTATATTTCATCATTAGATCTACACTCTGTAAATCAGATCCTATTAATATTAATTGATTATAAAATAAACATATGGATCTAGATTTCATACACCACTTTAGAGTATTTATACTATTTTTTATTTTTATTCGTATATTTACGTTAAAAATCATTATTATTTTTTATCTTCTATTAATTAAATAATATATTTTATACATTTAATATTATTGTTTTATCTCAGGGGCTCATAATCACATTTAAAATATTAAAAAATTTATAAGAATTTAAACGATAAATCAGTAATTTTATCGTTGTTTCACTATCTCTTAAATAATTTCATATAATTTAAGAATTTTCACTCACATATTTCAAAATCAATTGTGAATTCTATTAGACTAGAAGTAGTTGCACCACCCATAGTGGTGCCCATAAAGGCTCAAAAGTGCTGATGTGACATTTTTAACATTAAAACCATTACGTCATAGTTTAAAAACCATTACGTCATAGTTTAAAAAGACTAAAATGAGAAACGAGTGACTCATTTTTTCATAATTTTAATAAAAATGACTAAAAACCCACTATATTTAATTTAAAATGATTTTAATAAATTTATATTTATGTATATGGTATTTTAGCTAAATAAACCACTAGCATACAGAACTATGAACACATTCTGAACAGACATTTGATTGGTGATTTGCAGACGGTGATGAGCAATTTGAGAGATGAAACGAGTATGGGTGAGGTGGATATGTATGGACCGTCGGATGCGGGGATCGACGAGCCGATGAGGGGGATGGACGATCCTGATTGGGACATGTGGGAAGAGTGGATGGGTTGGGAAGGTGCTGGAATTCGAGATTACTCTTCACATATTAATCCTTACATTTGAAACTCTGCAAGATCCAACGTTTCTGATTGGAATGATGTTTGATTTACAAAGTGTATGTTGTTTTGTATATAGAAACTTGTGAGGGTAGAGATGATGGTATTAGTGTTCATCTCTTGCTGTAAATATGTCTGATTTTATGATTATTCCAGTGTAATTATCGCATAATTGATGTTTGGGAATAAAAGATCCTTGAATCTCACATGCTCTTTGTATGGTCTTTTAATCTTTAGTTTAAGATCTACAGTTGTATGTTCATCGGTCTTGTTGGACTGATTTTGGGTATTTTCGGTTCTGGTTTAGGGTATTTTCGTGTCGGGTTTACAGGTTTGCTTGGCTTAAAGCCAAATACAATCATAATGAATTATGACACTTGATAAAGGGAAAAAGTGATATTCTCATGACCCACATCTTTTAACAACATACTCATAAAGCATAACCTTTTTACGCTTGGTGTAACAAAGGTGATAAACACTAGTATCAACTTAAGCATATACCTCACATAAATAGTCATGGACGGTTTGAATTATCTGCAAGACATTCTACTTTTAGGATAAGGTCTATTAAATAGACATCTAAATATTTGAAATCAACATCTTAAAATTTCTATACGTGTCATATAGCCCTATACACGTCGTATAGAGGGGGTCGTATAGGGCTATATGTGTCGTATAGGACTATATGTATCGTATAGCTCTCTGACAGCCCCCTGAATTTTTCCTCGTACTCAGTGTCGAAATTCGCTATACGCGTCCTATAGCCCGATATGTGTCGTATAGGGGGTCATAGGGCTATATGAGGCGTGAGTTTTCCTCGTTTTTAGTGTATTCGACTCTATACGCCGCGTATAGACCCATACGTGGTATACGCGGCGTATAAGAGGGTGTCGATTTATATAAGTGGGTGTCGATTTATATAAATGGGTGTATATATTAGGACCCTTAGGATATTAGTAGGAGGCATGAAATAAGAAGATGTTATGGGTTCAAATTTTACTATAAACAAAATGCTCAGGGTTAAGTAAAAAAATTTTCTTAACATTGAGTTTCTCCCGAAAAGATTAGGGTGAGATCTCGACTGAAAAATGATAGAGGAGTCCGATTAAAAGAACATTCATCATTCGAAACAAAGATCGGATATTTATCTAAAAAAATTTAAAAAGTAATAGGCATGAAAATGATTGTGATAGGGTGACGTAGCACCCTATTAATTGTCACTTGTCTCACATGAACAACTTCCCCTCTTGTGTGAATTGTGATAGGGGTGTGATGGGACACGTCCTGAGTGGGTTTGCGATAACTTTTTAACCTATAAAGCTATAACATTAATACACCTTATCAACCTTAGCGATATAAACTTATTTTACAATCATACTCTCATTTTCATTTGCATTCACTTTTATCTATCACATGGTGTTTAGCGATATAAACAGTGAAAAGTAGCTTAGAATGTTCATGTTTGAGCTTTTAAATGTTATCATTTAAATCGTTTACACTAGTAAATTGGTCTGAGTGGTCATATTGAATTTTAGTGGAAAATAATCTTTAAAATTTTACTTTTTAGTTAATTTAATTTTTTAAGATTTTTATTATATTTAACTACATGTTCATTTAGTATTAAGATTACAAAGTCATATAAAAACATATATAATTAAATATATATGGTAAGAAAAGAACAGTTCTAAAAACATTATATGGTAACAAAAAACCCTAACTTTAGTAATCTAAGATTCAAGAACACGAGACAGTTACTCAAGACTCTCGTAGGATAACCTTTTTTACACATGCATCTTCAATTTGCGAAGTCTCTTCAACATTCTTCAAAGCTCATTATAATCTAGTGCCCTGATTGATTTTCTACACCTTCAATTCTTCATACACCAACACACAATTCAGTTGAAGTTACTCAACTGCAGAAGTGCGATAATCAAGATAAACTCTTTGATGTTTTCTGCTTATCTTGCTCGCAAAATCAACCAAAACCCACATTCCCATCTCTTTTTACCCTTTATTCTAAGATCACTAGCTACCCATCATGGTCTTTCATCTCCATCAAACACTCTTTCAAGATACAGTTTCTTTCAGGCATTTCGTCGAACACTTGGCACCCATTCACAAAAACTGAATTTCAGCTGTTATTCTACAATCGATCAATCCCATGTTCAGAAGCTATACGAAACATTAAACTTCACACAGTTAACAGAGTCTAGTAATCAAAGTACAAACTTGGGTGTGATTCAATTAGTCAAATTGTTACGTAGTGACTTTAGCTTTGAAGAGGGGGATTCAATTGATTTTCTTGATGGGTCTGGTATTAAGCCGAATGAAGATTTGATTAATGCAGTGATTTGGGCTTTAAGGGATGATTGGAAGTTGGCTTTTTTGGTGTTTAAATGGGGTCAGAAATGGAGATGCTGTGGTGAAAAAGCTTGGAGCTTGATGATATGGGTGTTGGGGAACCATAAAAAGTTCAACAATGCTTGGTGTTTGATTAGAGATTTGTATCAGTCTTCAATGGATACTCAGCGCCCAATGCTCATCATGATTGATAGGTAAAAACCATTATTATATACTGTTTTTCTTCATCTATATATCTTTTAGCTATTAAACTATTAAGTTCTTAAGCATTTAACAAGTGATCTCTTGTGTTCTTGGTAGAAAATCCACCCCTTTTTCAAGAACATGAAATAAGTAGGTAATTAGTAAGAAAACAAACAAACAAACACACACAGTAAAGAGGCTGCTACCCTAACTCCTCTTTGCTTTCTTTTTCTATTTTTTTTTATTTTCTATTTTTAGAAAATGCAGAAACTTACAAGGAAAAGTAGGAAATGTAGTAGGTAATCATAGTTTTAGCTCACTTTGTCCTAGATTTAGCAATTCTAGTATCACAAAGTTAAATAGTTTAACTTCCTAACATTTGAAATCAACATAGATATGCAGTCAGCAGTCTATAGGTGCATACTCTTTATTTAGTACATGACAGATTATTCATCCTGTTACTTTTTGAGGTTTTAGAAATTTCTACAGCATTAGCAATTATGATCTTAATTCATATATGTGGTTCTTTAATACTTTATATGAATTTGATTAGATATGCAGCTGCAAACGAACCACTGAAGCTATTCGTGCATTCCAGATAATGGAAAGATTCAAATTGACTCCTGATCAGAAGGCATTCTATACCCTTCTCGATACCCTCTGTAAGCATGGAAATGTTGAAGAGGCTGAAGAATTCATGTTTTCAAACGAAAAACTCTTTCCGCTTGAAACCGAGGGCTTCAACATTATACTTAATGGCTGGTGTAATGTATACGTTGACATAACAGAAGCCAAGAGAATTTGGAAAGAAATGGACAAAAACCAAGTTATCCCTGATGAAAATTCATACACACACATGATTTCTTGCTTTTCAAAAGTCAACAACCTCTTTGAGTCGCTTAGGTTGTATGATGAAATGAAGAAAAGAGGGTGGAGACCAAACCAAATGGTTTTTAATTCCTTGGTTTATGTTCTTGCCCATGAGAATTGTCATGAAGAAGCTCTTAAAATATTGGACAAAATGAAGGACATGGGTTTCATTCCCAATTCTGTCACTTTCAACTTTATAATACGTCCGTTATGTAAAGCAGGAAAAATTGAGGATGCAAGACATGTATTATCAAAAATGTTGGAAGAAAACATAAGCCCTACTATTGACACATATCATGCGTTTCTCGAAGGGAAAGAATTGACAGTTGAAGAAAGTTTTGAACTTTTAGAACGAATGATGAAATCTAGAAATGGTCCAAACAGTGATACTTTCTTTTTGATTATTGGGAAGCTTATTCAATTAAACGGGGTTGAAAATGCATTAAAAATTTGGGTGAAAATGAAAGAATATGAAGTTTCACCTGATTCTGCACTTTTTGTAATGATGGTGGAAGGGTTAGTGAAGCATGGGTTAGTAACCAAGGCCAGAGAATTATATGCTGAGATGATTTCCACTGGAGTTGCTGTGGATCCGAAACTTTCGAAACTACTTAAAGATTTTTCACAAGATGATGAATGCAAGCAAATAAAGAAACCACTAATGAGAAATGTGAAAGTGCAGCGTCGGAAGAAATGGTTTTATGGTAAACGGTCAAAATCATAGACAGCAATGGGAATGACTTAAAATTCATATATATTTTCGTTGGACTGAAGGAGTATATAGTATATTAGAATGTTAGGTCTATAAGAACATCTTGAATGTATTTGTTTCTGTCATCAAACGTGACCAAATCAGATAAGGTCTTGTTTGACAGCATATTGTGAGTTTCTGGTCTTTTTTATCAGGTATATCCATGTTAACTTTTTTCTTGAGCAACTAATTAATGAATTTAATTTCATATTTCTCTTTGCAGAGAAGCCTTTTATAATTTTGACCTTATTGCCATCTCAAAAACAAGCAATAAAAGATGGCTGCACCAAGAAACACAACCCTTTCTCTTCTTTCATAGATGAATCTGCCAGAAAGAGCGCGCTAAGTTTGCAAGGTATGACATTTTCTTGTCTTTTATACATTTCAATCCTTGTTTATTTCTAGACTTGTGTCATAATTCTTCAAATCGAATCCAACATTCTATTTTTATGTGCTGCGATACATGCAATTTTCCCCTTAGCATTGAATGATATAGAAGAATAGACCCTCAACCAAAATTCAATAAAATATGTTGCCTGATACATTTTGGTAATGGTGCCACATGGTGTAGAAAGTTGATGAACTGAGTTTGGGTCTTTTGACAACTACATGCCTACATTTGTAAACCATTCCACTACCCACAGGAAGGCCCCATACAGATATTCTAAGGCAGAGTTGATTATTAGCAAAGACCTAGTCAAACGAGGTTCTCGAGGGGTGTGTTAACAGTTGTTTACTCGCTCAAAGGGTAGCCTTGATCCTAGGCGCAGGGTGCCTAAAAAGCGATACTTTTTTTAAGCAAGACACATAGTCTAAAGATGTCATTTAGGGGTTTACGCATGTTTCTAGGCAATATATGGATGTTTCATACCGGTTTTAGACTTTTAGCTATTCAACCTGTTAAGACTATGATTTGACAAGAACTTCATAAGAATTTCGTTTGAGCGCCTTGAGGGGCCCAAGGTGCCTCGCCTCACCTGGGTGCCTAGGCATGCTGTCTTTGAAACATTTGACTCCTATGGCTGACGTAACTAATGATCATCTCATTGGTTGCTTTAGGTAATTTGGTTAATGAATGTATGGTCATAGACCCATAGACGAAAGTCAGTGAGGATATTAACAGTTTCCATCAGTTGGAAACACATTAGGGTGTTAAATGGGCCGTGTTTGTTGGTCAAGCAATCGATCACTACAAACCTGAATATTTGACACCAAACATAAATGTCAAAAGTCCAAGATGCCCAAATAAAGACCACTCCACATTGTGGTCTCGTGGCGGTCTTCGGGGTCTATGTAGGGTCGTTTCACTGGTTGGCACTTCCTAAAAGTCTTCATTTATATAAAAGCATGTTTGAAAACAAGATGAATTTGACATAGCCTCCTCTGTGTGGGGACAAAGTAACACTAGAATCTAGTGGTGTTTCACATAGGTTGTGTAATGATACCCAATTGGTCTTGTTCTAAACGCATCGGGTTGAAAACTAGTTTTTGGATACAATTAGTGTTAAGGTATGAATATTAGGGTTAATACCATAAAAACGATATATTATTATGGTACCATACTGGAATACACCCGCGCCAACACGATATATTATGGTTCCACCTTGGTGGTCAAGGTTTAATCTGGATTCATTATATGAATATATTAAGGTTAAGATCATAAAAACCTCTCATACCTTTCATTTTTTTTTGAAAATTGTGTGTCAAATCCAGTTTGGGCATATTAAAGTCTTTGAACTTGTTTAAATGTTGCGTATTCTTGACATGAAGAGACTTTCGTGGAATGTCACTTCTATCAAATTTTGATCTGTTTTAAGCGATAATAAGAGTCATTATCCAAATTTTTTCACGTATACATGTATTTTAAATGCACTTAGAGATTTTAATATGATAAAATATGATTAAGAGACTTTTTTTTATATAACATAAAGGGCAAATACCATAAAAAACCAATATACTTTTAGTTTTTTTCTCATAAAAGTCCTATAATTTTTTACATGTAAAACCTAACATACTTTCTGTTTTATTTCATAAAAGTCACTCAATAATATTTGCAAATAAAAAACAAATATACTTTCTATTTTTCCATATTGAAAAAACCGCAGCTCGTTTAAATAATGGATCTTTTAAGTTATAAATGCAACTATATTGAGGGATTTTTTATATGGATAAACAAAAAATATGTTGGTTTTTTATATGCAAAAGTTGTTGTAAGACTTTTATGAAACAAAACATACAATATGATGATTTTTACGTTCAAAAAGTTATAGATTGATTTTTGTGAGAAAAAATTAAAAGTATTTTGGTTTTTTTATATTTAGAAATTGTTGAGACTTTTATGAAACAAAACATAAATGATGATGGTTTTTAGTGCAAATAATTCTAGATGAACTTTTGAGAGAAAAAACCTAAAAAAACTGAATGTATGCTGGTTTTTTTATAGTATTAATCCTAAATTAAAAAAAGTACATTGGTTGTCTTAGCTTTTTTTTGAACGGGCGTTGTCTTAACTAAACTTTGATCTTTAAACTAAGAAAAATCTTCAATTAGTTAGGGAGTGAAGTGTTTGTGAATTGTGTGGTTTATAGACAATCCAGCTCGAGACTTTGAATTATTGTTTTATAGTGATATGATAAATTTAAACATTTATGGTAGTCAAGAAAAAAGTATGATGTTTGTAGTGTGAAGCGCCAATGGGTGATGGGTCTTGTAGTAGGCGGGCCTCGAGCATTAAAAACCAACCGAAACGACCCCACCAACTCGTTACTAGTCGTTGCTTCTAGTATCTATTTGACAAGAAGTTCAAGTCGACACGCCGTCATGTCATAGTATAACATCATTGACATAAGATGTCAGTGTATATTAGCTGATGTTCAAATATAGGCTATAAAATAGGTTTTTAGAATTGTCATAAGATGTAATTATGGAAATAGAGTTGTAACTTCTTATGGTTAATCGGTTACTCTAAAGTTGATATTCAATATACATAAACCAGAATATCTTAAGTCTTTTTCACGGTTACAATCTAAACTTACGCTACAAGTTAAATATACTTAACGCCTCAATTGAGGTTTTAAACTCACATATGTAACATAAGTGTTAACTGTGCTTGCGATTTAGCTCTGTAACGTTGTTCATTCGATATCGGTCGAATCTTGGTTTCTCCAAGTCATGGGATGGTTGGTACTTTTGTTCTATTAACTTTTGTGGTGTTTTACAATGCTTTCAGAACCGGATTGAACGTCGAGCCGGACATCTTATTGGTCAGGTGGTCGGAGGGTCGGATCTGATTTAAGAATCAGATGACGTCATGATTATATATGATCTATACTTATTAATAAAATAATATCTTTAATGTCACGTGTCGTTTTTTAGACCTTTATTATTTTAATTTTCCACCTAAAAATGTATCTATCCTTATTATTAGTCATAATGTATTTGAATAAAATTAACTTTACTATAATTACAAAGTGAGTTCTTTTTCCTTAAATAGTGTATAAAAATATTTATTTTACCATAATAGGTGTTTAAAGAAGTGATTTTTTTCTTAATGTTATTGATTAAATTTAATTCACTTTTAAAATAATATTATTTAAAAATAGGTTAATAAAACCATTTGGTTAACAAATTTATAAAACAATTTGGTTCATATGTCGTAGTTAAGAACATAAAATTTTTTTAAAACATTTTGGTTTATTTTAATTCACTCAAATTAAATTATAAATCGGTTTTTACATAGAAAAGTTGATTTTTTTCACTATAATTTTGTTTCAATTTCACACAAAGGTAGGCACATTTGTTTTATACTTTTTTAACAATATGTATTATTCGAAAATATTTTTAAGTAGCTTAAAAGATATAATAAGAAAAACTATTTTTAACAAAAAATACATTCTTTTAAAATGTTATATATAAATATCATGACGAAACAAAAAAAGTTAATAGTTTATTTTTATTATATCTTACGAACTATAAATGTAATCTTCAATTACCGATGACATATATGTTGCTAATAGACTTCCAGCAACAATTATGGGAGAAACGAGTCACACCGTCTCTTCAGCCACTCGAGACCGACAATTAAATCATTACAATACAAACAAGATATAAACAACATAAGATTTTCAATTATATTAAGTCCAAGTCTTATATGAGCACGAAGAGATCCTCAAGTATGAAAACTGAAACATGTTACAAATAAATGATCAACTTTGAATGTTGGTGAGTTTCATGGGTTAAACATACATACATACATACATACATACATACATACATACATACATACATACATACATACATACATACATACATACATACATACATACATACTACATACATACATACATACATACATACATACATACATACATACATACATACATACATACATACTACATACATACATACATACATATATATATATATATATATATATATATATATATATATATATATATATATATATATATATATATATATATTTATAAGTAGCAATTCATGTCAATGTTTATTAATTATGCAAGTTTTTAGAACACATATAGTTACAATCAACCTTGACAGATTATAAGATTACAAGATTAAACGATTAGCTAAGTGTACTTGGAATAACCAAGTAGATTTGTCAGGTCCATAGATCTATGATGTTGTCAGGCTAATAATAGTTAATGATTGTCATCATATAATGTATCTCATATAACATTCACAATAATACCAATAACCATGACAAAAAGTAAAGATGAATTGCATGTTATTTATAAGTATCAAGATATTTATAAGTGTAATTTTATAAGGTTAACATGTTTCACCCCAAAAAGTGTGAAATAAAGTAAAAAATGGGGTATTGAGAATTCACATGGAAAATTCACAAGTATAGTGATAATTGTAAAGTACATAAGAAAACTTGGATGTCAAGAGTCAAAGGTGATGTCCTATATGAATAAAAAAAACAATAACTTAAGGTCAGAATTCATTACAAGAAGTTAGGACGCTTAGGAAAAGCCAATAAGCGAAAGATAGATTGAAAAACGATTATTGTGCCAATTTTAGATTCTGGACATAATGTTTGGTACGTGTTAAATAAGTTTTTAAAATAGCAAAAGGTTTCATAAAATTATAAAAATTTACATTTGACTAGTTCAAAGTCTCCCGGACAATTTTCGTTTAGAAACATTTTTATGAAAGATCCTTAAATAGGTCAAAACATCAAAACAAGACAGAAGGTGCTAAAATGCGCATTTATCTTGTGAAGGTTATCGTTGAGTCGTCCGATTGAGTTTGAAGACGTATAAACTATCGTTGAAAAGGTAATTCAATGAATTTAATATTGGAGTTTGATTTTACTTAAATTTAGTTTGTTATGATCAAGTTATGCTTGGTGAAGTCAGATTATATTCTGCCAAAGTTGTAGTAAGACACTTAAGTGCACTTTTAAAATCGTTGAAGCATGAAACGGGTTAGAATAAATTTATTATGTTGATATATGATATATTATACTTCATTTGAGGTATATAAAAATATTGCAAGACTTCGGCACAGTCATCACTTAGTGAAATAATCTTGTGGAATAACCGAATGGGGTGGCATAGCCGTCCATATGCAAACGAGATTCTTTGTTTACGTTAGTGTGTTCTTAGCTTGATTTAGGAATGTTAGTCATTGTTATAAGGTTAGTGAATGTTAGAAAGTTAATGATGAAATGATAATAAATCAAATTAAAAGAGATTTAGTAGAAGAATGAATAAAAGTAAGAACATAAAGTCATGAGATTAATTGGATAAAAATAAGGCGATTCAAAATAACAAGATGTTTCGAGTGTAACGTTCGATTTACAAACCAAAGCAATACGTTGACTTGTCAAAGTATTAGGTCAACTACAACTTTAATGAAGACATGCGTATCTATAAGCGGACACTCACCCCAACGGTTCTGTCTAGGCAAGGTATTCATATAAATTCAAAATCAATCGATGGATCCGTTTACCTTACTTAGGAACCCTTGGGGTTGTTTGCTTTAGTCATCTAAGAACCATGCTAAGGTTGTCTGCTTTGAGAAGCTCCTCTAGATTTGTATTTCATCCAGGAAAGTCTTAAACATATTTCTCGTGTTCGTCAAATCGACTCTCTTATTGATAAAAAACTTGGTGTTGTATTCGTGACAAAACCTTCTTAATCGTCTTGAACTGTCTAAAATACAAAAGTTTATTAATTAAAATTCTAAATTAATGATTTCATACATTTTGTTAAGGAACACCTGAAATCTCGGATCATAAAATTGAACAAATTTAAGTATAGCAAAACATCATAATTAAACTTATTGAATTTAAACGCTTTCAAGAGTTCACTTGCGAACATAAAATGAAATCCAAGTCTCCTCATATTCTCGAAATTAGTCTTCTCGTGATTAAATTTCAGGACTAAATTTCTTAAAGTAGGGGGGAGACTGTAACATCCGCGAATTTTAAATTTATAAAACCAAACTCGAACTCACTTTGAATTTCATACGATGGAAATTTTAAAATTATTAATATATAAAATGTTGTATACAAATAAATTTTGGATGTTTATGAATTTGAAATATTATTTTTCATGTTCAATTTAATTTTTTTATTACTTAAAATTTTATTTATAAGTTATTAGCTTTATTAAACCTGTATATTACACGAGTTACTAAATAAAATAATAATATAATAAATTTATTAATTACAAGATTATATTTCAAGATATGCTATGACTGAATTAATAAAATAGTTATATCAATTTTTTAAAATTTTGTTTTTAATTTTTTTAAATAAGATTTTGTTATAATACAAACCGAATAAACATGTCATTTTTAAAATTTTTCTTATTACTTCCAGATTTGATTATTTTGTGTTTGACTTTTTAAAAATATCAATTTATTTAAAAATAACCTTAATAAATAGATTTCTTTTTTAATATGTTAAATATTAAAAAGTATTAATGTAATATTATTAGTAATTAAAGTAATTATTAAATAAGAGAGAAAGACGGGAAAATTTAGGTGATGATGATTGTGATACTGACATGTGACACAACATTTACCATTTTGTTAAACTGTCCACCACGCTAAAAGCCGCAATTCCCACAAATAGTTTCAGTCAGCATATTATATTAATTTTCCACTAACTTTCATCCATCCTTTCCACAATCAATTTTTACCTTAAACACCATCCTTCCCACAAACAATAATTAAGAAAACAAAACAACACATATTTTTGTGTGTGGGCCCCACAAAAGGCATCCATGGAGCGCCCTTGGCAAAGGGCGGGTGAAGGACGGATGGGGCTGCACAACACAACCCTTCTGAAGGGCGGCAGGGAAGAGACTATGGGCATTGTGTTGTGGATAGTTTTAGAGTAGAAAGATTTCATTTCATATTATATATCATTTAGACGTATAAATATTAATAGAGAAAACATATTAATATTATATATAACTAATGTTAACAATTATACATAAAAGTCGATATATAAAGTATTATTAACAATATTGTAACTTATGAACTTTTTTAAATAACAACAATATTTTTGGATTGAACCCGTGTGGTACACAGGTCTTTAGCCTAGTATTATATATATAGTTACATATAATTCATTAATATAAGTAATTTGTATATGTATATATAACTTAACAATAATCTTATGTCCAACACACAAATTTATAGTTCAACCATTCGTTTTTACCATTAAAAAAAACAATTCCAGTCCGATCACTGATTCGGGATGAACCCCCCCGATACAGACCGGTTCGTTCACCCCTTCGATTTCCGGTCGGTCCGGCTGGTCCAATCTGGTATTCAAAACACTGTAGCTTACACGGACTGTTTATTTAATACATATAAATTACAAATGTAGTTTTTTTAGATCGACAAACAAACACTCATCTAATTATATTCTTAAGTCTACATCAATGTCCACTATTAAACCTTAAACACTGATATGTCAATATATACACACCAGATATTATTGAGCTGATACTTGAGTATTTACAAGTTTATAGAAGATGGTTACATGTATACGCGTTAAGCGAGTGAAGCCCAATTCGAATCTAAACCTTCAAAATAGTTTATTTGAAAAAGAAAGCATGTGAAAGTGTTGCACAATAAATTGTCTATCTTGACATCAATGACCACTTTGAACATATTGACAAATTGGACCACGTAAAGGGTCATAAATCACAAAATGGATATTTTTTCCACGTGAAAGGCAAAATATTCTCCAAAGGGCCCGTATCTCATGGTTCGAGCCAAAGTCCCATTAAAACTGGAACCAAACCAACTCACCACATGAACCGGCCGGTGCACCCGAAACTTCCTACCATGTGATATTTACATCATCTAGCTAGCTACCACTTTTGCAACTGATTCTGTTGAACCATTCTACCCGAAATGGCCGCTGCTAATGCTGCTTTGAAGCTCGGATCCTTTGTCAACGAAGACGCCATTTGATCCACCAAAAACTGTTGGAGTTCTGGTGTGTAAACTCTTCGGTTATCACCAACCATGGCTTCGACACAAGGGCTAGGTTGTGGTTTTGGTGGGGTGGTTAAGTCAAGAGTGATGGTGGGACTCAACGAACTAAGTGAAGTTGAGCATGGGATCGAACCGAGCGTGGTGGTGGCTACTACTCGGTTCAAGCCTGAGCTCGCTTGCTCTTGTTTCGATTCGTTTGGATGGTTGTGCTCTCCTTCATAAGTTGCCACCAAGATCGATTGATCCTCAACACTTCTTTGAACCTAATTGAAAAGGATTGTCCATAGAAACAAATTAGAACACGAAATCGATATCATATTTTTGAAAATTATGATCAAATTCGATCGGCATCGGTTGCTCGATCTCACCTTCTTTTTGACTGGGCAGCTTGGAGCATGGAACATTTGAAGTAAGCTCTAGGTGAAGGGTTGTCTCTTGTGACCTTTTGCCCATATTTTCTCCATTGATATCCATCCTTCACCAACTGTTCACATAAAATATAACATATACGTTTAGAGATCTATGCAAATTAACAAAATTTTTATTTAAAATATATCATATATCAAAAGCTATGAGTTTGAACTTGTAACTTGAACATATAAGTTTCTTTTTCTTTGATATAATGGTCAAGCATATCTACAAATTAATATAAATTATGTTATCCAAGAAAACCAAATATCAATTTCTATGATATGTATAACATTTGACTTCTCATACCATCCAATATATATATTCTGTATCATGAGAAGCTCACTGATTTGTTTTTGATTGTTTGATATATATAGTCTGTATCATGAGAAGCTCACCGATATGTTTTTGATTTTCTGAATGAAACTTTCAGATATTCAAACATCCTATTTAATTAACTATGGAGTCTTTCTTATTTTTACTGCTAATATAACATGAACTTAACATTTGTTTTGTTCATGATTGATGTGAGATTTGCTTTAAGATACAATATTTTATGTGTAGATGGAATCAAGAGGACTTACGAGGCCGGTATCGGAAGCTTCGGTACGAAAACAAACCCTAGAAGTCTTATTCTTGGTGTGTTGTTCTTGTCTAGGTTTCTTAGAACAATCTTCATCACTCGAACTGCTTTCAGACACTCCTCTCTCATTAATGATAATCTGATTAACCGGGCTTTCCGGCTTCCGTTTCTTCGGATTTTCGATGCTATCAGACCGTGCCGGAATAATATTCTTGTTCTTATAATCATCCAAATGCTTATGTAAAGCATTGTATTTCTCACAAAGGACAGTCAGCATCTCCATAAGCTTCTTGTTTTCTGCATTCACCCTTTTCAATTCCTCCATTAAAGCACCAGCTTCATGCTAATAACAATCCCACAATAAGTCAAAGAGAGAAAGATTTATGACCAGAGTCCGCTTTACACGCGTAAAGCGAACTATGAAGTGTAAAACGAACTATGAAATTAAGAGTTTTTATTAAAGGAAAAAATTGTTCATTTCTGTTTATATAGAAAAATTATAAAACATCATTCTTTTTCCTCGATGACACTCTTTTAACTAAAAAATTACAAGAACTTCGTAAATAAACATTTACTTCTTCTGTCATCTCTTGTTTTTTTTTTCTTTCGAAAAACACGTGAATTATCACATGTATTTTCAGCTTATAGTAAAAAAAATATACTTTTTTTCAAATTATAAAAACCTTAAAATTTAAGGACTTAAAGCGGTTGCTTTAGCTAAAAGCCCCATATATATAATGATATGATATATCAAGACAAAAGATAGAAAATGGTCTATACCTCATCATTTACAGATGACATCTTCAACCCAAGCTCAATGAAGTTGGTTTGAGTTTCTTGTTTCTGTAAATCAAAATCAAGAAACCTTGTAAATAAGCTAAAGATACTCACATGTGTTGTGTGTTTATATATGTTGTAGATACATGACATATACATACATGGGCATGTATGTATGTATGCATAGATCATAAGAACTTACAGGAACTAGAGATAGAAAGTGTGTGGGATTTGTATTAAGATCCAAAGATGTATCAACCAAACTTGTGTACTCCATGAAAGATTCTTCAAAAAAGATCCCTTTTTTGCAGTAGATTGATCTTGAAGTTGTTTGTAGATAGAAATATATTTATATATGTGTGTGTATGTATATATATATATGTATATATAGATAAGAAGGAAGATGCAAGTGGAGAGGGAAGAAAAGAGGAAGGTGACTTGTTAGAGATATTATTATGGTCAAGATGAAGAAGATAGGGTATATATAAATTATTATGTCTTCCAATCAACAAGCCTCTTATTTGTATATTAAATATACAATTTATTAGTTTTTTAAACAAACTAAGGTTTATTGTTTGTCTTTTAGCTTTAATTTGATTGTAATACGGTCAAGGCTGTACTTTAAGTTTTTCTATCTCCTTGTATTCTTTGTACATTGTCAACACATGTCATAAAATGATGGTTTATTGTTTTTAACATTATCTCTTCCACCTTATATATTTTAAAACGCTGAACATACATGAATTTATTTCTAATTCTAAACTACAATAATTCATGATTTACTCTATTTTAGAATTTGAACATTGGTCTTCCTCAAAAAGTTTGACTCTTGCGACTGGACTATTAATGCGCATAATCAAGTCTTAGATTTTAATTTAAAAGTTAATATTGGTAATTTAACCTCTTTTCGGAAATGAAAGATGTGGAGAGTTCATAATCGTATTATAAAATAGTGAACTTGCACTGAAGAAATGATATTTTGACAATCCATTGGTAACGGTGTCATCTGTCGATAGTTTGTTAGTGTCGGATTTATAAAAAATCTAAGCGTGTTTAAAGAATTCACAGACAATGATAGATTGTTTGTGTCGGGTTTGTAGATAATATAGGCATATATAGTTAAAGAATTCATAGAAAAGTCATCGTGGTACTACTAATGAACATTTCACTGATCAACAATAAATTCACTAATAGATTATCCATGAAAATGTCACTAATAGATGATCAATAGCAGGTTGTCTTCGATGTTATTTTCATCAATGGAACACTTATTTATTAGTAATGTAAATATATTGTATAACAGGAAGATATGCATATGTACATATGTGGAGGATTATTTAAGAACCAATTTTATTTTGAGAGTTTAAGAAACTCATCTCATATTTTTTTTAAAGTGTATAACTTTTTCACACATTATTTTTATAAAAATATATATGATAAGATCATGATTTGTTTTATCTTTAATTTGAGTATAATATTTCTATTTTAGAAAACCAAAAAAAGTTACGCCTCAAATTGTTTCTATACTACTTATATCATCTTATTACAATATTATATGCAATAAATAATATATAATGTTGTTTGTAAGCACAAATGATATTAAAATCACAAAAAGAAATTCACTGAATTATGATCCATTCATCAACTCATCTTGAATCATCAAAATTATTATGCTATAGCACTCGCTAACTGTGTGCTCTTCTCTCAAACAACTCAAAACTTTCCGCAACTCTTGTGACATAATTGATATGTTTTTGTCAAATCAAAAAAACGAAAAATGTATATGTTGTAGTACTTTGATGGTGTTTGTTAGTTTACTTGAATTATTTCATTATGTTTAGTTTTTATTTTTCATTCTACATATGATACCAGTACTACATATATGTAGTATGATGTTGCGTATATCTAACATATCATACTATATATATGCAATACATCATATTATAAACATGATGTATCATAATACTACATATTATGTAATGTTGAAAAATTACATCGCATTAATCTTTTTTTTATTTTTTATATAACAATATCATATTAAAAATCATAGATGATTAAATTTTAAAAATGATGAGTTCTTAACTTCTTAAATTCAAATGAGTTTCCAGGAAACTCCTCCATATTGACACGTGTGTATGAGAAGTTAATCTTTGATCATTTATAGTTTGAGTGATGGCATATTTTCTTTTTTTATTAAAAAAAGAACAATTTCAAATCCATCTTGTAGACAAACATATAATCCTAAATATCATTATGATAAATACGGTACTTAAACTGAAAATTAAATATTTAAAACTATGGTTGATAAAAAAAAAGTGGAATACGAAAAACGAAAGAAAGAAAAAAAAAAGAGTGAGATAAGTAGTAGAAAGTGTGGTCGGCTGTTGGGTAAGAAGTCTTTGCCTTTTGTCAAAGTCAAACCAACTTTTGCCAACGTTACTTCCAATTTCAACAACTCTCCATTTTTTTTAATTTTCCTTTTATTATTAAATCTTTATAAAACAATTTTTGAGTAAACAACATGAATTTTATAAAGTTAACACCGAAAACAAATGGACATCCATCGTAGGTACAAAAATCATGACGATCAAACAAACAGTTGAGACTGTATCCATTGTTTTTTTTAATTAAGAAAGAAATGTGAAGTTTACTGAACATCCGTATAGTTTACTCTTGATATTTATAAGAGTAGTTTCTATTATCAATATTTCATATAAATATTTACCCATTTTCTGCAATCGAGTAAATTTATTAAAAAAATTTGCAAATATTCCTGATATAATGCAGGTCTTCTCCAGATCTGCGTTGACTATCCACTTTACATACTTTCAAATATTTCTTTATCCACCGTTCTCACGGGCCGACATCCAATTTGAACTTTTTTTGTACACATTAAAACAAGTTATTTTAGTATATTCAAATATAATTTCTAAAGAGAAAAGTTTATTAAAAACATTTTCTTTAACAGGAAATATACAACACTGCTTCGTAAAATATGTGTTATCTTAATCGGACTCATTTATTCATTTTCCAACCATGATTGTACCCCCAACCAACATAGAACGAAACCTTCCCCTGAAAAAAAAACCACCGGCTCAAAGTAGAGCATTTTGCCCTGAGTATAATAAAGTCTTCTGTTATGAAAAGTTTCATGATAACAAAATAATATTAATTGATGTAAGTTCCCTTTATTTTTTACTGACTAACAGAGTTTTATTAATAGTGATTACTATTTAATGATTTCTTCAAAAGATAAATTAAAAAAAAGATATTTTCACGTTGCAAATCATTATTGAATTTATTTTCTCTACTTGAATATCTGAAAGTGATGTTAAAGCGATTTCATATTTAATCTTTCATTTTCAGAGTGAAGAATACAAAACTTGTTCGTAGTGGTCCTGATTATACACCTTTTAATCTTTACCTTGAAGTACGATGTAAAAGGAATCTCATGCTTTAATTTCTTAGGCTATTAGTAGTAGGGTGTCATGGTGTGATAATAAAAAAGTTACCACGTATGAAATTTGTGATGGCATTACGTGATACTTTCAGATTCACATCTGGGGGTTGATTCAAAAAAATCTCAGGGTAGGTTTTTTAGTTCTTGAGTATCATGTATGTATCAACTTGATATTGTATTTTTTTGTTTGGATCCGATCATGTCATATAAACAGTAATACGATAACATTATAAGAAATTTAATAAAAATACGATTTCATTATAAGATAAAAGATTTACATTTTATAATTGTTATTTACGAGTCTTCATCTCTTAAAAATATTCATTACCTCATCAATTGAAAACTTCTAAAAAATTCTTTCTCAATGTAACAAATACAAATATTGTTTAAGATACTCTTTAAAAAGAAATTTTAGAGATAATTAGAGAATTTTAATGGATAATTAACTATAAGTTGGGTTTTTAGTTGAATAAATAGGGTTAGAAATTTAATACAAAATAACATATTTATGATTACATAGATAGTACTTTTTTTAACTGAAAAAAGTTATTAGTTTAACCTTTAGTGGGTTAAACATTTGAAAAAAATGAGATTTAAATGTCATAAGTTTTTCCATAGGGATTAGTATAAAAAATAAGGTTATTAATCGAAAACCGTCAATACACATTATTATATGGGAAAAATCTATAAGGTCAGTTGACCCCTTTTTTCCCTTATTAAGTCCGCCCTTAGCCATATCATGTTTCAGTACTAACAGTCTCATATTAACGTATTATATAAAAGATCACTTTAAATACATAACTTTTTATGAAAAAAATAGGAAAATCTAAACCATTTATTATTTTTTATCAATAATTCGTGTATTTTAGGTCCGTATGAAATTTAAGAATATTTTTGTTTGATTTAATTTTAAAAAGAAATTAAAATCTAAGAACAAATGTTACCCATTAAGTAGTGTGTGAAAGTGGAAAATATATATTTTTATTAGTGTGATAGATAGAAAAAAAAATCTAAAAATGTAAAACAAAATTGTGCACCGCTCGTGTAGCCACTCTTGGCCACCCTTGTCACACTCCTATGACATAAGGACTAGTGTTCCTATGTGATCGGAGTGCCACATCATCCTCATGAACATTTTTATATAACTTACGATATACAAGATCATTTAGATAACTAATTTTGTTTTAGAAGGATTTGGAGAAATTTAATCCATTTCTTGTTTTTATATCAATATTTCGTGTGTTATAAGTCTGCATGAACTTTAAGAAAAAAATCATTTGGTGTAAATTATAAAAATCACAGAATTTAAGAAATAAATATTATCATGTAGACAATGTATGATAATGAAAAATAGTTGTAGTGAGTGTGTGATAATAAAAAAGTTAATCATTATTCGAGTTGAGTAGATGCATTACTATGTATGACAGGTAGGGAAAATTTTAAAAAAGGAAAAAAACAAAGTTAATCGCCTACTGATGAAGATAACTTACGCGTGAAATCACTCACGGCCAACCTTATCATGCCCCTATCACTCGTGAAGTCACTCACGGCCAACCTTATCGATCGGTTGAATTGGTCGAAAGAAACCAGCCCGGTTATGTCCTTTTGGGTTGTTTTAAGTTGAATGGATTGGCTACCGTTCGGATCAGTAGATTGGTTGAACCGGACCGGACGATCAGACCGGGTTTTAATTTTTTTTCTTCTTTATCCTCAATATTATACACATAGGCTAAATATCATCAAACTGAATCAAAAACAAAATTATGTTTTTCAGGTGAAAAAAAGACAATTTAAAACAATGGAGCAAGTAAAACGACTAGGGGTCGGTTTAACACAACCTGTATTTTATTGTGCTACATTAAAAGGACAAAAAGCACAATTTGACATTTAAAAAACTGATGAATAGTGTATGTTTAAACTCATATTTTTTTATTAAATTACTTCCAAGTATAAAGATGTTAGAACATTTATATCCGGTTCTCTATATATTTGTGAGTTTGTTATTTATATTATAAAGAATAGTTATGAGTAGTTATGTCTGGAGAATAAAAAATATGTTGTTTTAAGTATGTGTATTTGATAAAATACTAGTTATTTCTATTCAATTTTATATTTTAAAAAGTGATTATAAGTGGGTGATATAGAAATAATAATAATAAAGATATAAAAAAAAATTAAATATAAGAAAGAAAAAGTATTGATTTTATTGTACTTATAAATATATAAATAAAGAATGATACGTAATGCTCTTAAAAATCGTTTAAAAGAAGAAAAAGAAATGCAAGACTTTTTAAAGCAACATTAGTCTCTGATCTATCTTTTATGAAACCACCGTCCAAGAAAAACACATCGGATACAAACTTACAAAGATTAAGACAAAGGTTTTGGTAGTTGCTGTCAAATTACATTTTAAATTTTGTATGATTATTTATATTTTCAAGTAATCAAGCGCGATAGTTTTTCATTCACCAGTAATGATTATTTTATCATTTCAATTAGGGGAGCTTAGTATACAAAGTGTCAAAAAATATACAAAGTGTACGAATTGAAGTCACTAGGTTACGATACATGTGTTTTGCAGGAGGAGTAATTTTGTTAAAAAAACAATTACACATGTTAGGTACATAATTACAAGTTATATAATATTTATTTTTTTATTAAAAACAATTACACATGTTAGGTACATAATTACAAGTTATATAATATTTATGCAACTTATATTGATTATTACATGCAGTACAAAAATACTCAAGTTCTTAAAAATATTTACTTAAGTTGTATGATAATTATACAAATTTATATGATAATTACATAAGTTATGAATCACCCAGATAATACACACAACACATTATTTTTAAATTCACCTCTCCGGATCTTTTTCATAAGTGATAACTACATCCATTAATCTGAATCGCTTATCTCTTAGATCAAAAATGAATATTAACTCCTAACCTTAATTCGTACGAAAACTCCATGTTATGTTCTAAACTTTTACTTTCACCTATATGGTCATACAAATTCATGATTCATGAATGAAAAAAAAGCAAATTGTATACATATCACTTTATTACTTCTTTTACAATACTTTTTTAACTTCTAAATATCACTTTATTATTCACATGTAAAACACATACTACATTTGTAAACGACAATTCTGAATGTTATTAGGCTGTATGGTGATGGTTAAATGTTACCGATAAAAACTAAAATTATAACCGTTGCTTGATTTGACTCCCGCTTTACGTAATATCCAGAGAGAGACCGGATCGTTTGGCGATATGATAAGTGATGAGGGGTCTAAGAATTAAATAAAAAGTAACACAACCCTTTGGTAACCCTTTATTCAAGATGCCATATATGGTCACAAACGACCACTAATCATAGTCCAAATAGAGAAAATCAATTAACGTACGAGTGAAAGTCAAAATTGGACAATACCTTAAGCTAAATAAAACAGCGGCTAGGTTTGAATCAGGGTTGATATTCATTGAACCGGTTTGGGTTTCTACGTGTTCCACACATGCATGCATGAATGGGTTTGGTAAATGTGCATGTACAATTAAAATGCATCAGTGTACAAGTCAAGTCAAGAACCAATACTTGACATGACAAGTAGACCACTATATTACATCTTTCAAGTGGGAAAGCCAAATAGAAGAAAATTATAAAGTGAAATGAGTGGAATTCAAATTCAATCGTACAATGCATGTTGTGGAAATGACACCAAGACTAGGGTTTGTATTTATCCTTAATGACCATTTCTAATAAAGCGTCTAACTAACGTGTGATCATTTGTAATGGTAGCTTAATAGTAAGAGGTATATTTTTTTAGAAATTACTCTGGTTTAAAACCTAGTTAGGAGTAGCCTGCTATAGATCAAACCTTAAAATGAGGTATTGAGGTTAAAAATAAATAAAATAATAATAGAGCGTCAACATTTGTGAGAGCATTCATAGTGTAGTCGTTAAAATTATGTGAGTGTGTTTGGTATATTATAAAAAATGTTTTTGAGTGGTTGTTAGTGAAAAATAGAGAAAATGTTATTGTGGATTGGTATATTTGAAGAATCATTGTTCAATCTTTATAAATTTTCTAATATTTTTAAAGTGATTGTGAGTGGATGAAAAAAAGTAATTAAAAAGTATTATTAAATATAGTTATCTTTAATGTAATATATAGATAAAAATTAAAAAACCTACTATGAATGCTCTGAGGAGTGTTCATATGTGTAAAACGAGAAGGTGTTGGAAAGACAGAGAGAAAGGAAAACAGACGCATTTGAGATGGTCCGGTGAAAACTTCTTGTCTAAAAATCTTAAAGAGATTATTATAATTAACTAGGTTAGTATCTTGTTTATTACACGGGTTGAATAAATAAAATAACAAATAATTAGTAATAAAAATTTATGAATTATAAAACTATATTTGAATATACAATATAATTATAGTTACATATCAATAGATATTTCAAGTAAATGAACAATAGATAGGTTATAGATCGATAGATATATAGATAAATAAATAATCTAAAAACTCATTTATTAAACGAATTATAATTAGTACTAAACAAGAAAAGTTACAGTACGATATTTTAATATAAGATATGTATAAAATTATATATACACACTTGTTCAAAAGATAAAACAGTTATATTATTTTTAACTCTCTTATCTAAATAGTTTTATTTTTAAATACATGTTTTAAGATTTTCTTATAAATATTTAATGTTTATAAAAATCTTGTTTATTAAAAACTCAAAATTTTAATTATTCTTGTTGTTTTAATAAAACTACTTTTATAAAATTTCATATTTTTTATAATTATTTTAAAAAAGAATTGATTTAAAAATTTTGTTCCAAAATGTTCAATGTATTAGAAAATATAAAATTTTAAATTTTCTTAATAAAATTTATTTTTAAAAACATAGTTTGATTTTAAAAAAAATGTAGATTAGAGAGAAAAATATATCATTTGACCAAATTAATTCTTATGAAGAGAAAGAAATTGTTTGAGTGTTTAAATTATTTTAATATTTTTTTAAAGGGAAAATAAAATGATGATGTTAAAAGAATGACAAATGTCAAAAAGGTGGTTTAAAAAGATAACAAGTGGCAAAAGAAACTTTTTTTATTAGTATCTATAGATATAGATTCAAAAAAATGGTTGTATTTTTTTAGGATGATAAACAAATAGATTCAGACTATATAATAAAATTACAAAAGAAAATAAAAAGAAAGTTGTTATAAAAATAAATGTTATGTAATTTATGTGTTAATTAATATTAAAAAATAGTAGACATGTTATAACGTCTATGCTTTACCGTTTTTTAAAACAACTCTTAATATTCTTTATATTAGTCATATATACTTACACTTCACATGATATAATCTTTTAATCTTATTAATAAAAGGAGATATCTTATCATTAAATTAACAATTAACATATATATAATCACTTAATCACTAATATTTATCAGAACTTTTTTATAACTAGGTTAATAATGTTATAACTTTACAGCCATTGAAAGTTTGTTGAAATTTCATTTTAGCTCTCACTTTTTCTTAGAATTGTTTTTAAATTAAACTTTTTGTTCACATGCTACTTTTGTCATTTAACTTGCTATTACAAGTTAATCTGTACGGACAACACATTATACACGTCCATTTTTGTTGATTATCATCATCCATGATATTTTAGTTTAATAATGACCATAATAATATATGATTATACATGAACACATTGCCCAAAACACGATCTTTCTCTTAAACCATACAGCACATACTCCTCCTTCGTGATAAAAGCATACACACATTCTCCTTCGCCGATGAAATCACTCACACATGCGAGTGTTAATTTTCGACACGACATAAGGATAATCATGTTTTCGATACAAAATTTTAATATATTTTGATCGTGTAATTTAAGAAAAGAAGAGTTTGATTAGATTTTTATTTTAACCGACTATTTGGATTACCAACAAGTCACTAAACCACCTAATCATCTCATTACTTGAGTACGCAACATAAAACCACATTCAAAAGAAATCTCATCATATGTGAGAGAAAACCCATGTGTCCAACCTCGAACATTGTTTTTGTCATATGTAAAACTTGAACTTAAGATCTTAACATATTTTATTATCTTGGGGCATCTTAACTTAACCACTTGATTTAAGGATTATTGTTAATTAGATTAGATACGTCTATATTCGATGATTTCAACTACACGTGTGATTAAAGAGATAAATGCCAAATTACAAGAGACCAAGTTGGACCTTTCTGATCATCAACTAGTATTGGTATTTTTTGGAATCTTAATTATGATTTTTTGTCGATTTGTCTGTCAAACCATCCATTTCAAACAGCTTACGTTCTTGACCTTCTTTTCTTTAAACCTTTTTTAATAATAATCAAGACATACTATTAAGCTCATGTTTAACCAAACGTAGATTAAACTAGCACGTATAACTCTAGCTATGCAACACGGTAGTAAATTCGCAAGGCTTGGTTTGAGGACATGAATGCTGGATTAACCACACTAGAAAAGTTTATATCAAAACGTTTTTGAATCTAATAAAACTTCATTTTCTAAGGGTTATAAAAGAGAAAAAAAGTTGTGGGTGTGTCTGTCAGTGCCACTTATTGTAACCCAATTGGTGAAAAAGAGTATAAGAATGTGTAAATGATAAATTAATTAAAGTTAAGTGGCTATATTAATTAATGTGTAAATGAGAAGTAAAAAAAACTTTTTATAAAGTTTAAGTGGTTAAATCTATATTTGTCATAATTTAAAGGCTTAATTTTAAATGACATAAAAGGCAAATTGATGATATCTATATCGTCTTTAATCTTTATACTCTAATAAAAATGTAAATAATGATGGCTCGTGTTCTCATCACATTTTTATTCTTATCAAGCTTTTTATGTTTCTCTCTTCTATAAAATAATTAAATTAATTATTAATAAAATTATTTATTTATTTTTATACTATAGTTAATTTTTTTAATAAATTAAGAAATAGATCTTTTTATTAATGTTATTTCTATACAAATAGTTTATATAAAATATTTTAAAAAAAAAATCAAACTATTTTAACGTAATATTTTAAAACTAGTTTTTTAAAGTCATTTTTTATAAAAATAAATAACTAAAATAGGAAGTTATAGTAAGGAAATTTTTAAAAATGAAAAATTTTTAAAATGTTATTTGAAACAAAATGTTTACTTTATCTTTGAATAAAACAAAAAAAAATAAAAATGCTTTTAAAAAGTTCATATCATTGTTTTATTAGTTATAGTTATTACTCATATGTAATTCCAATTATATAATGTCTTAGTATATCGTTTTATAATTAATAGTTTTTATTGTATTTAATATTATATATATTTAACTCGTGTAATATGTGGTTTACTAAAGCTAGTATATATAATCATATAACATTTTATAAATGTTGTTTTACTTCGATTTCTGCCATATATTGATTTATGATAAAATGTTATTAATATTAAGTTATATATATATATATATATATTATATATATATATATTATATATATATATATATATATTATATATATATATATAATATATATATATATATATATATCAAATGATTGGTAGATCTATATACGTTATTACATTTTATGCTAAAAGTTTAAATAGCGTTATAAACATTGTATTTACTATTCTAAACCATTTAAAGTGGCATACAAAATGTTACCAAACATACATTTTTATTAATAAAAATGGTACATGTTTAATGCGTCGATCAAAAACGTGAATGCAATCTTTGTGTTCTTTGCCATAATTGTGTGCTGTCAATACATATGGTACGGTCTTTGAGTTGAAATCAAAATATTATATTTTGTGATGCAAATGTAGATTTAAGGGAGGTTAGAGTGAAAATATCATGATATATATCTATAAATGGTTGTTTTTAACGAAATTCAAACTACCTCATATCTGAGTAAGACTTTTTGAGACGCTATGTGAATTATTCATACTGATTTTTATTCTTTAGATTTGACTCACCCAAAAACACTATAAAAAAGAAACACTCACTCTGGAAAAACCGTTTGAGTCAAATTTAAACCTACGATCTTAAAGATCCCAAGCTCAAACCATCATGTTTATACCATTGGACCACAATGTCTTACGCGTTTACAAATGGTTCTACCACATAAATTTGTATTTAGTATCGTATATATTTTTTTAAAGTATTAAATAATAAAAATGTTAGGTTAAACCTATTATATTCGTTTGGATTCATATATATTTTTTAGCCCATGTCAAAATTTAGTTCATGCCATATTTATGAATAAACACGACCTGTAGAGTTTAAAATGTTGTTTTAAACACGACCTCTATTACACGTATGTAAACAAATCACATTTTACGTATAGAAATGGAACCCACAGTCCACTGAATTTGAAAATGTTGCCCCAAGCTAGGAACTATATAAAGAAATAGTTAATATTTTGGTACGGCACAAGTTTGAAACGGCACTTTCCTTCATCGGTCTTCTACTTTCAACTAGACCACTTGTCATTTGCTAATTACTTTATTTCCTTAATTATCCTTTCTTTTTCTTTTTATTTTCCAACCAAACTTTATAAAAGTCATAGACACCAGGGGACTAAAGGTATCTTAGCTTAAATAGCGTGATGAGAATCATTCGACGATGTAGACACTCAGGTCGCTCAAACGAGAGACCTTATACATACAAGATATATATCCACTGGATCACTGTACAAAACATTCGTGTGTAGTCAGATAATGTTGATTGTTATAAAGTTGATCGTTTTTCAGTTTTCCTAAACTATATATGAACTAAGAATTGTTGATTGATTTTTGTGGTTTGACCTCCGGTTACTGTCAATCATAGAGCTAAAATAAATGTTTAAACAAAAAAATTATTGTAATCCATAATTAATAATTATGGAAAGCAAAGAAAGAACAATATCATCTAAACTGAAATCTAATTTGGACTTTTTCTAGGCGATAACTCAATCTAATTTCATTTATTTCATTTAAGCTTGGTTAAGAATTATAATTCAAAGATCAAATAAATTGAGGAATGGGTAGCATATATTCTCCTATCATTTCTATCTTTTAGAACTAACACTTTAGTTTCATAGCCTAATTGGATCAATTACTCATCTCAGTTCAAAGTTCAAATAATTGACCTTCTTGTCAATCATTCAACTTTGCTTAACTAACCTATTCATCTTACCTTTAGTCACTTGTTTGATATCTAAAGTTTCCAACATGGCTCTATCAAACATAACCAACAAACAAGTATAATAATGGTTATGATCTTTCTGAGCCTCTATCTTCTTTGGAACATTCCAAACTTCAAGTTAGGATTGTTTAAAAAGCTCGAGACTTGAATCTCGTTTGAAATTGGCTCCTTTGGAAATTGACTCATGGCTCACTCGTTTGAGTCATTTAAAGACTAGGTTATAATTTATAAAAATTCTGATCCACAATTATAATATATCATGGAAGCTTAAATTTCAATACAAGTGCAATATTCAAATAGCAAATTAGATTTTTATAATTTTAACTATTACATATTGATAAAAAAATTTAGTTGGTGAATTCATTGTATTATCAATTGCAGACTTAGTAACACAAATATCAAGTATTTGCACTTAAGTTACACCTGATTTCGCTCACAATAATGATTATGAACGAAATAAAATAAAATACAATCAAAATCAAGAAAAAGTAAATACAAACTGAATGTAAATTTATGATAATCATGCTACTGAGATTGTTATTAATAATAAAACTGAATGTTTAAATTATTACCGAAAAAATTAATACTAACAATTGTTATCCATCAATAAATAAATTACAGTTAAAATTATAAAATTCTAATTAGACTATTTTAATATAAATCTATAGAAGATATTGTAATAAATTACAGTTAGAATTATCTAATGAAAATTAAACAAATAGGTATAAAACTATAGAGACGGTTCATTAAATACATTTGTTGTATATATGGCTTACTAAGTTAGGGGAGGGTTTCTGAGAAAATTAAAAGTTATATAAAAACAAAAGAACCACATAAACCAATAACTTAATTCATAATTTTTTTATTATTTTAATTTTAAAAAGTTATTTAAGTTTTTGTTACATATATGTAAATTTATGATAATAATGCTACAGAGATTGTTATTAATATGTATATGTAAAACCATGCTACGATTTTCGGTTGATCCATACTCTTATTTATATATACGCATGCACAAATATAAATGGTTGTGATAAAAAAATTGTAAATTACATAACCAGTTTCGTTGGTTTTCTCTAGTTTTCACATAACATTATAATTTTTTTAGTATCCTATAAATACATGTAAAAAATAATAAAATTAAGTTTATAAACAATAGAGCTAGCTCGGTTTGAATCGTTTGTAAACATAACCGAACCGAAGCTCACAATTTCAACTTATTAAGATAAACCAGCCGGTTCAGCTCAACTCGACTCATTTTCGTTTACAACCCAACTTCTAGGATTTTCAACCACATGCCAAAGAGAATCGTAGCAACCAGCGGTCACACAACTCATGCACGACCATCAAGAAAATCTTCGTCCATGATGTCGCGAATGATGTCATTTGCAAACTTGCACCTAATTAAAATCGATTGTAAACCCGTTGATTTTGACTTTAATGTCCCAAATGATACCATTTCAATTTCTTGACTTTTGATTTTGTTTTTTATATACTTTTAGTATTTCGTGGTCGTGGGATACCGTAAACTTCAAATGAATAATCTAGGCGATAGAAGTTTAAATAACTAGAAAACAAATTTCAATGGACTATTATATGTTATGATGGCGACATTTTGTATTAAAGAATATAGTGTTCTTTGAGTATGGTTAGAAACTATGTGAAATTGAATAAGAATACTAAAGATTTGACTTTTGAAAATTAAAATTAGTTTAAATGACGTAGCGGAAGAAATTAATTGATGAGCGAAGAAAAAAAAGACATTTTATGATTCTAAAATGGGAATTTAAAAAGCTGCTTACTATCTTAATTGAATTTGATAAATTAAAAATATAAGAGTATTAAAGGAATAAGATAATAGGTATGATAGATTAGTTTCTTTCTCAATCAAAATATGATAACAAAATGCATATGTATACATGCTCACTATAGGTCCTTTCAGTAACATGTAATTATTACTTTACTTCTAACTTTTTAACGATATTTCTAATTTTTTAACGATATGTGTACGACTATCACTCCTAACTCTCACTCAAAGGATGAACCCAAAAATAGAAAAACGTTCTAGTTCAATCTAAGTTAATAAAACAAAAAAACATAAATATATGTTACCATAAAGCCACAAGTCATTTCAACTATTGATCGGTTATTAAATGGTCAAGATTTGTTCTATTTGTTCCCATAATCTTTTGTTTTTCTAAATTGAACTTCAGTCTACATGTATGTATACAATTAACTCAACATGTATGTATACAATTTTTTTTTTGAACCAAAACTTTCATTCACACCGGAGCGACCTCAAACCGAGAAGCACCTCAAAACCACTATACAAAATACAAAGGGTATTTCACCCAATCATCCCAAACAATCATTTTAAAACTAGACCTATGCTTCAACCAAATAAATGATAAAGCCTTAACTTGAGCGATAACCTTAATGACTCTAGGAGTACCTCCCTTAAACACATTGTTGTTCCTCGCAATCCAAATCGCCCAACTAGTAATCCTCAAAATACCCAAAACAATCCTTCTCTCGTCTTTAGATTTAAAATAAGTCTGATTCATTTGCAGAAGCTCATCAATCGAACTCGAATTCCATCCACCTATCCTACACCAATGCCATATCTTACTCCACACTTCAAAGCTAAAACCACATTGAACCATAAGATGCGCAACCGTTTCCTCAACAGAATCACATAACGGACATTTAGTATCCAAAATGTTTATGTTCCTTCTCAACAAAGCATCCCGAGTCGCTATACGATCCATACCAATCTCCACATAATATATTTACCTTCAAAGGCACCCATAACGTGTATCAGGCTGAAGATTGATTGAAGAGAGCCTCATCAGAAAGAAACCTATATCTGGTGGAAAATCTATTTCAAGACGATAGGTCCCACTCTGCTTGCGTCCGCTAGCTGACAACGTGTGTAACGCATGCTCCTGTTCCGCGTTATGAATATTCGGTTTTGGACAACATTATCTGAGCCTCTAATCCACTCTTTGACAACTGCAACAGAGAACTCTCCACTGCCACCTTCGTTCCAGGTCCACTAATCTTCTTTCGTTGTTAATGTGACTTGAGACAACATAAAAATGACATCTTGCATTTCTGAAATGGCTTCAACAGACGAAAGATCGACTTTCCATTCTGCACACATACCCACAACCTCGCCTTGAACCTTAATTCTTTGACTAACAGCAACATTTTTGTTTGAATCCTGGGCATACAACCTAGGCCACCTGTTCATAAGAGGTGACGATCCCCACCATAAATCTTTCCAAAACCGAAGATATAACCCGTTGCCGATAATCCCTTTAAATAAAACTTTGAACTATTGACCATGGAAGTTTAAGCCATCAACATGACGGCTTATAGACTTCCAACAGCCGTTAATAGAATTATTAACCGGTAAGAAAATCCATCTTTCTACCCCCATGAATATCTTCAATAATCCTCTTCCACAAACTATTTTTATCGTTTTTGAACCTCCAAACCCATTTTGCCAAAAGAGCCGAATTCACCTCAGCAATCTTGATATACCCAGCCCACCGCTCTTTTTAGACTTAGTAGCCACTTCCCAAGATACCCAACTTGCCAACTTTACATCCGACCCATAAGACATGTCTCATTATCTTTTCAATATTATCAACCACCGCTTTTGGAGCTCTGAACAGAGAAAGATAATATACCGGGAGGCTTGTCAACACCGATTTAATTAAAGTGAGCATTCCACCAATCGATAAAACTTTCGCCTTCCAAGAACTTAATCTGTCACGGATAGCCTCCAAGACCAGTTCCTAATTAGAGATCCGATTCGTGTTTGCTCCCACTTTTATGCCCAAGTAGACAAACGGTAATCTACCAATTCTACACCCAAAACATTAGACATATCTTCAATATCCGAATCCTCTACTCCCACATCAAACAACACCGAGTTATGAATATTGATCTTAAGCCTGGAACACAGATAAAAAATTCTTAACACACGATGAATCTTTTCCAAATTGTCTATACTCCAAGTGCCTAAAATAAGTGCATCATCTGCAAACAACAAATGAGAAATACCCGGCTCTCCATACTTGATCTTCACACCTTCAAACTCACCCAATAAACAAGCCTTTGAAATCATACTAGCAAGCGCCTCCATAACTATGAGAAACAAAAAGGGAGATAACGGATCGCCTTGTCTGAGCCCCTTCTGGCATTGAAACTCAAACGTAGGAGAACCATTTACTAGCACCGCCGACCTAGCTGAATGAAGAACCCCCTTCACCTAAAGGCACCATCTCTCCGGAAATCCCATTTGACTCATCATGGACAATAGAAAACTCCAGTTCACATTATCATAAGCTTTTTCAAAATCAATTTTCAGGAGGAAAACTGATTTTTTGTTTTTCTTAACCCATCGAATGATTTCATTAAGGATTAACAGACCATCCAGGATAAATCTATCTTTCAAGAAAGCCGATTGAGCTTCGGAAATCACCTGACCAATTACTTTATTGATTCGAGCTGCCAACACCTTAGAAATAATCTTGCTAATGACACCGATTAAATTGATTGGCCAGTAGTCTTTTAATCCCACTGGCACTTTTGTCTTGGCAACCAAAGTAATAAACGATGTACTACATTCTTTACTAATGGAACTCGAATCGAAAAGCTCCTCAAAAATTTTATAAAAATCATCTTCCAAGGCGCTCCAGAAGTGAGTGATAAATCTGAAATTAAAGCCGTCTGGGCCCAGAGCTTTGTCAGCACCATAATCAACCGCCGCTTCTTTAATTTCCTCCTTAGTAAAAGGAGCAGTCAATGCATCGCTATTTGCACTAGGAACCTGTTTTAAATCATCACACAAAAAACAAGGCCGAATATGATTAATTTCAGTGAAGTGTTTACGAAAGAAACACAACACCTCCTTCTTAACAAGAGAAGGCTTCGATACCCCCCCCATCAACCACCAACCCCGGGATAGCATTGGACACCTTCCTCTCTTTAATACACCGATGAAAATAAGCCGAATTCTCATCCCCTGAAATCGCCCATTTCACCCTAGACTTCTGGTGGAGATCTTGATTTTTAAACCAAACAAGTTTTTCCAACTCCTTCTTGCTCTCTTCCCAACCCATAATTCCTCATCAGATAACTCCCGTTCCCCCAATTATTTTTATAAATCTGCAATGTCCTCTTTCAATTCAATCAATTGATTTTCTTCTTTTTTGCCTACCGTATTCCACCAATCCCTTAAACCCCCCTGATTCTCAATAATTTCCTAGTTAACTTACTATCCGTAGGCGCATCATTCACAACACTACTCAAGGCGTCCAACACCACTTTATCACAATCGTCTCTCTCCAACCAAGAATTAAACCACTTAAATGGTTTTGGCCCAAAGTTATAATCACTCAAGGTAAGAACCAAGGGACAATGATCAGATAGCTCCCGAGGAAGAGATCTTAAACACGCTCCCGGCCATCTATTAAAAAATTCCTCACAAACCAATACCCTGTCAATTTTGCTCATCTTACTCTCACACCCCGACCCCGACAAAAAGGTGAATTTATTCCCCCTCATGTTAAATTCATTTAAACAGGCGTCATCAATGAAAAGATTGAAGTCTTCAGCCATACCCTTATTAAATTTAGAGTTCTTACGCTCTTCCTCCCACCTAACAGTGTTGAAATCTCCAAGTAATAACCATATACCACTCCCACCCTGGATAATAATCTTTAACCTATCCCAAACCCTCCTTTTTTCAAGCGCCTTTTGAGGAGCAAACATTTATGACATTCAGAATAGACCCGTCTTCTACTAGGCTACCAAAAGTCACTAGAAAATTCCCATCTTCAATCGACGAAACTTTAGTAAACTTTCTCACATTCCAAATATTAAATAAACCTCCCGATTTACCAATAGCACCCACTCTATCTACCCCATAATCCTCCACAGGCCACAATCTATCTACATCAAAATCCTTGTCATCTGAGAGCATAGTTTCTTGTAAAGCCAAGAAATCAACACCCAAATTACTCACCAAACCCTTAACGCAAGAAGGGTTACCAATCACCCCAATCCCTCTAACATTCAAGGTAAGAAAGTTCATTTAAAACCAGATTGTATACCTTTACCTTGAATGGACTCCTTGATCAAAACATCAAAATTGTCCAACTGTACCCCCAATTTCGATCCCAACTGTTTTGTCTGCTGCACTTCCTTATCGACCTGAGAAGACCCTACATCCCGAGGAAAAGACTTTGGCTTCATATAACTCGGTTCGACAGTCACATCTTCAACCAAAGGATTATCCTTACGAGTCTCTTCTCTATCTGACTCACTAACCAGAACACTAAAGGAGTTTTGACAAGGAATAGCAGACGGACCTCTTATTTTGCTCACGTTATCATCACCAGCCCCAATTAGTGGGTCCAGCCCTAATAAATCATCCTCTACCATTTTGGGCCTTTAAGGGGTCTTTGGTTACCACTTGAAGATCCACCAGACGAGTCCAGGCCCACACTTATAAAACTTTTAACTTCTTCCTCTTTAAACTATGAAAAGTCAAATTTCCCCCTCCATGATTACATGGCACATGGTCAGCCTTTGAATTAGGATCTGAATTAAAACTTTCCTCCAAGGATCCCGGAGAATTCGCCTTATCATTGGAAACCATCCCACAATTATTGCCATCTTTACTTCCTTCAAAATATGGAGATTTCGAACTAGCTGTCGCCGGAGAACCACCTACTGGACTAAATTCCGGTGAATTGTTCTCCTTTTCAGAAACTGCATAAAAGCCACCAACAACTTAGGATCCTTTACAAATTCTTCAATCCACTCTTATATTCCTCCACAACCCAAACTTTATAAGTAGTACCCCTCCACCGTAGAAACGCCTCCTCTTAAATAGGTTTGCCATGATCCACAAGGACCCTAACAAAATGTAAGGACGCATCACAGCCACGATTATCCACCTGTGCCTCTTTAACTACCGTTCCAAACAGGCTTCCGACATTGTTAATGACACTAGGATCCGTTAAGCACAAAGGAACCCCATCAATCTTAAGCCACGCAACTCGATCAAAGGAAATTGTCTGTCCTTCCCAAATGGCAGGTACCTCGAACAGGTCTGGTCTACATATCAGTTCATCCTTAGCCATAACGACATGCTCACTCGATGAGAAAACGATCAATACCGAAAAACCACCGAAACAACTAACTATACCTTCTTGTAATTTCATATCCTTTAAAATACTATAAATATTTTGTAACCAAATAAAGATTTCACCTTGACGACCACCGCTTTACCATGCAATTGCTTGAAGGCTTCTATAGAATCATCAACTTGAACCAACCTACCCACTGTAGCCCTAACAGAAGCATCCTTAAAATACATTTTATTAATATTTGAATCTTTAACCACAGATTCCGTCCTAAACATCTTCTTCGGACCCCTATACGACCCTGTATGAGGAGGGATCTTTGTCTGATTAATTTCCCCCTCCTCAAGGACAAATCTTGCCACATTTGCTTTAATTCTGTAATCCCCCAAACGTACCGAAGACAACCACGTAATCATCTCCTTTCGGTCGTTAACGTCCAAGAACGAAATAAATCCGAACCTTTGTTCTTCCTTGTCTCTTTTCCGAGCAATGTAGATATCAAAAATAGTGCCGAGGGGCCTTAATTCCGTTGCCACATCCGTTCCGCTACACCGATCTGGAAGATTGGTGATGTAAAACTTGGTGATCCTTGCCTGAGTCTCGGACGGAATAGGTTTCCGGAGAGACGTCATGTTTTTTAACTCCTTAATTGACATAAAAAAAATTTAATGACATAACATAAATATATTTTTAATTATTTACTATTGATATTGTTGTCTCTCAAGTTTATTGTTAAGTTGTAGATAAATATTTGCTTTTATTTATGTTTCTACATGATATATTTTTTAATTCAATAGTTAGCCCCGTATAGTAAACGAACTAAAAGGACCAAAAATATGTTATTGACTTTGATGAACTTTTAATTGAAAACGAAAACAACACGTCAACAAAGTTAGCACCGGCATTGGTCTTTCCATCACTTGCCGAAATTTCAATGGTTGTATGTCGTGTCTATTTAGTGTCCATTTTTCTGTATCATGTGAGTTTAATTGTTTATTATTTTTAAGTCTATACATTTCACTATTAAGGATAATTTATTTATTTAAGTGGATTTCTATGCATATATGTGTTCATGTGTTTTTACAGATACATTCATTTATAAACTTGTTTTGTGTTGTTTAACAAGTATTTTTCTTCAGTAATTTTTTATAACTATTTGTTGGCTGTAAAAATACTTAAATTAAATAAGGAACTGCTGATCAGCAACAACAGCCCAAATCCTAGTAGGGACAACCACTCATCAATAGGAAGTTTTCGTTGAACCAGACCACCATTAGTTGCAACTGACTAGTGCTTATCGAGCAGAGGTGCGAACAACAGTAGCAACCGAGCCGAACAGCTTAGTAGCAACTGACTTGTCGGTCGAGTCAATGTCGGCTCAAGCTCAAAAGATTGTAATTCCGGCTCTCACGCCTCATAAAAAACCTTATTCTTAATATAAATTTATAATAATGGAATTATTTTTAATGTTTTTCAGACTTTTCCTATTTAAAAACATCTTTTTTTGACGTCGGCTATGTGAGGTCCACGTATTACTCACGTGGAAAAGTTCGTAACGTTAATAAAAAATTGTCATTAAGGTTAACACATAGCCACATTTCATAAAAAGGTAATTATGTAAGTACTCTCCACTATATAGAATGTCTTTATTTCTTATTATTATCTTTTTTATCAACACAAGAATGTCTTTATTTATTTAAAAAATATATAAAGTATATAAAAGAGGTATATTAAGATACCATAAAATTAAAAACATTACTATATTCAATGCATAAGATATTTATAAAATTATTTACATATTACCCATTATAATTAGTTACATAATAACATTACACTTACTAACATTTGCATAATATTTTATATTATCTACCCATAAACCAAAAAAATTTAATATGTTTTAAGATTTCAGCTATATATTTTAATCTATCATATTTGAAAACGTATTGAGACAACAACTTAACCTGTGTTATTTTTAAACGTTTTGGTGTAAACTTTTTGCTGAAACGATTTGTATTTTGTGATGTATAATAAGTTAATGTGTATATACAAGTCGTCATGCTAAACTCATTTATTTGATCTTTTATATTTTAGCTTAGAAAAAACATAATGAACTTTTATAAAACTAATACAAAAATAAAAAATATTAAATGCACGTATCATATGTAAAATGACGTCCTGCCGTATTATGCGAACATCCTTTTATTATGAAATAAATGGATTTGAAAACAAAACATGGGGTGTAGTGTTATATAATTGAATGCTAGAGCCCAACTCAAATTGTCTTCTTTCAAATCATGGCCCAAACATGATTGATCTTTTTTATGAATAAAAGCCCACATGCAGGAGCACTATGAGAAGTAATGGGCCTAGGCCGGATATTGTACACGAAACCTCATTGTGAAGTATACATAAGTTAAAAATTTATTAGATTATCCAAATCAATATTCTAATTACGATAAAATGGATTATTAGATTATTTCTAATAGAAGGCTGTATTAATTAAAATCTTTAGATCCTCATAATATAACATCTACGGAAAACTTGAAATTAAAGTATAGCATATAGGAATACTCCTCAAAATTAGTAATAAAATTAAAGAAATGTTTAAATAAAAATCTTCTAAAACTAAAAAGTGTAATAAGTGATCTCAACCATCAATCTTTTTAATTAATGATTAAGATGAAATTGCAGGGAAAAGATTGTTAAAGTGGTATTTTAGTAATAGCCACTTTTATTGATTTTTTTCAAGTTCCTCTCATTTTTTTAAACGTTCATATCTTTTATGTATGACATAATTTTCTATATAAAAAGTTCATCATAAAAACAAGTGTTTTTTTATCTTTAAACGAGTACAATATTGTTAAATAAAAAGATAATATTTTTTATGTTTTTGAGTTTATATCTTGTTGTTTTGTTTTTAGTGCAGTTCATTGTATATTTTTGTTACTTATTGTGTTTTTTTAATACTATGAGTTTTAAAAAATACATTGGTGAAATAACATTACTATTTATTTCTAATTGTAAAACACAGTGATAGATAACAACAATTTTATATAAACTATAGAAAACAATGACACAAATAACACATTGTGACATTGTGTAAATTTTAAAAAATATATTGATAAAGTATATAATTGTGTATTTTTAATTTTAAAATACAATGACAAATAACAAGCCTATATAATCTATAGAAGCAATAACAAAAATAACACAAAATAATATAAAACAAAAAACACAATGATTAATACATAAAATATAATATAAAATATATGACATGATAGACAAAACGAGTATTTTACACAATAACCAAAAGGTTTTTTGTTTAAAACACTAAAAAGACACATGTCAATCCCACAGTTTTTTTTTACTTTTTAAGTTAAATCTTCTTTTTATTATAACTATCCCCATAAAATTATTCTTCCGGAGACACTTCGTTGATAAATTGTATCGCATCTATTCATAAGTTTAAAGATTCACATCCTATCATATACTAATATAGTGTGATATAGACATAGATTAAAATATGTTCTAACAATTAAATAAAGTTATTCTTTCAATTAAAGTTAACCATTCGGTACGTGTATGGGCAAAAGTTTTTAATACACGACATGACTATGAATCCAACTAAATTGTCCCGCAATGAGCAATCACCACCTCCCAAATCCCCACATTCTATCATTATCATTCCCCATTTATTTGGCTTTTTGCTTCAAAACTTTCCTCTCCACAAATTTTGTTTTATCATTTAAGACTTTTTGCTATATAAAACATGTCATGTTGAGGTGTTTTATTTATGTGAAAAGCTCTTCATAGTTTCTTTTGTTTTCGTCATTAAAAAAGTTTGTATGAGTTTTGCATGGTACATACTTGTCACAATCACTTTTATAGTCTGCAAACTATTAAACACCATCATCCACTATTACCCATGTCCACCACCACCACCACCGTCCACCGTCCACCTCCCCCACCATCGTCCTCCACCACAACCACCGTCCGCTACAACCACCATCTGCCTCCACCCACCATTCGCGTCGAATAAATGTATTTTTATGGTTTTATATATATTAAAATGTGAAATAAATGATTTAAATAAAATGTATTTTTATGGTTTTATGGATATTATTGTAGTGTTGTGTGACTTTTATTTATATTTTAATGTTGAAGTACTTTTAAAGTTTAATAAATAGGTTTATTTTATTGCAGAATATTTGAGTAGTCTACAGATTTTAAAAAACAAACAGTATTATTTTTGCAGACTGCAGACATTTGGTTCACTCTTCTCCTGCAGATATCTGCAGATGTGATTCGCATACTGCAAATATTTTGATGCAAAGAAAACAAACAGCACATTGTTGTTTTCGCTGATGTGTGCGTAATACTTGCCTCTAGATATAGCACTATTAAATAAAAAGGGTAATCGTATGTATTCTCTCTAAATTTATAAAATTATATATATTATCAATTAATATTTTAAATGATTATAAATTTTATCAATTAATATTGAAATGATTGTATATTATATATTGAATTTTTTTTGTTTTAAGTTGATATTTAGTTTTGCAAAGTTAGAATGGTGCGTATGCAATTTCTCCAGAAAAAAAAATGTATCAAAGAATGACCGTAGGAAATCTGTCAAAGCATGTGTTTATAAATAGCCTATTGCCTTTAAACACATATTTTATTGTTTTCAAATGTATAACGTTCGAGATAGATATTATTTGTTAGGTATTAATTTATACTTTGCTTTTAGTTTAATTTAATGGTCTCTAACAAATATGGTGTTAACGAGTTAGTTAGAATTGGGGGTTTCCGGATTTGAACAACATCCATTGACATACGTTTTAATCGTGCTTTACAAGAAATGTTTTTATGATAAGTTCGTATATTGACATAGAACTAGGAATTAACGTGATAAATCAGACAACCGACTGGAAAAGGTAACCCATTAAATAGTAGTAGAAGTGAATCAATATATGTATAACATTTGTCTTGCAATGAGAGATGTCATCTAAGCAAATATGAAATAATTTTTTTATCGAATAAGAAATTATTATGAAGGCACATATCGAAGATGAAATAGCCGTTAGTAACCAGTATAGTCATAGTTTAGAGGGAGCATCATTATAAAAACTTAACAAATCCCGCATTGATCGTGTGCAAGATACATGTTGTTTCCGTAAGGAATGATCCATCTCAAATACCAATGACGCATTTTGGGCGTATTGTTGGTGATAAGAAAGACCTTCACACTTAAGCATGTTCATGTAAGACCAATCCAGAGATAGATAACCTTTTAAGGACCGAATGTTACAATCACTGTACAATTCTTGTTGGTAACTCATTTAACCGATCGACTGCCAACCAATGTTTTCAGAATCGGATCGGACGTCGAACCGGACGCCTTACTGGTTTGGTGGTCGGACCGGTTGGACCGGATTTAACTATATTTTAATTATATTTATATATGTAATTAAATTTAAGTAATTTATATATGATTTATATATATATTTTATAGTTATATATAAAACTTAACTATATTTGTATATCCGACGAACTAATTTATGGTTTAACACCCATTTTTTACCCATTAGAATTTTAAAAAAAAGAAAAACCGGTCCGGTTTCCCGGTCCGACTAGCGGTTCGGGACGAACCGGCCGGTTCGACCAGTTCAAAAAGAGTCACCCCTGACCGGACCGGACCAGCCCTCGATTCGCGGTCGAACCGCCCGATCCGATTCAGTCTCAACAACGTTGCTGCCAACAAACCATTGGTAATACCCACTTGTTTTGTAGTGTATGATTACAAGAATAAAACAATATACATAAGTACATAATCAAAAAAGAAGTTGACGGAATTTATATTGGAATTATGTGTATAGAATTGACATGTTTCTAAAAGCATTTGTGATGGCAACCAGTACACCCTAACAAAGAATTATGGATGGAGACATTCTTTTGAATCAATGATACTACTCCATTAATTACAACCTTTAGCATCATTGTATTGACAATGGTACATAGAATATGTGTTACAAACAAAACATAAACAACCAAGATTCCTAAATCAAATTACTAGGAGGGAATACGGATTTGGTCCTTGGTCTGAGTTGGTTGCACCGGGAGGTGACCTTTCTCTTGTAAACTCTTAACTGTCTCGTATAAGCTCTGTTTTACTGGCGTAAATTCGATACCCAAATCTTTCAGCTTTTGGTTTGAGAATTTGTATGGCTTTGCTCGTGGTTTTGTCTCATCTTTGCACCTGTAATTCACCATCAGCACGTTAGCATCCATTATTATAACTTTAAGTATAATTCAATCATAGGACTGGTAATTTCTGATCTGTTTATAACACGATTAAACTTTTTGATAAAAGATAAATTATCTGGTAATTTCTGATCTGTTTATAACACAATTAAACTTTTTGATAAAAAATAAATTATTGAACTTTATTATTTCTTATTTTGGGATCACAAAATCATATGAAAGAAATTATAAACATGAGATCAAAGCAATTAAACAAGCCATTTCATGTTTGATATTTGAGTTACTCATGTTATTTCTTTCCTGACAAACATACATAATAAGAAACGTTTTTCCAATCCTAACAAATATCAAATCAAGGTTATGTATTTCTTCTTTTTATATATTTAATTTTAAAAAAGTAATGATAATAATTGATATGGCCCATATGAACAGGATAACATTTTTTGATTACTAGTGTGATGTGCACAATGTTTGGTAATTTAGTGGGTGGGCCCAGTAACGCACAGATCCTTAAAAATGTTGGGTTAGGGTGTGGCCCATAAATTATTGTGTTCTTTAAATTTTGGTGATGTGGTCTGATCTTATCGACTTTTGAGTCTTGATATGGGCCAAATTTTGATTTAATCATGTATATGGGTTAATTATTAAATCGCATTAGATTTAATCATTTTAAATTGAAGATTGTACATAAAATGTAGAAGGGAAGTGTTATTACTTGGTGGAATTGGGTACTCTGGGAAATATTTAGCCAAAATTTCGACCACTTCGCCACGGTGAAGCACACTCTCGGCACACAGATATCGACCAGAAGCCGAGGGAGTCTCGAAGAGTAAAATGTGTGCCAATGCCACATCTCGTACATCAACATAGGCTTGTACCGAATTAGCATATGTCTTTGCAGACCCGGTTAAGTACTTCAAGATGTGGACAATGCTTGCATTGACCGTGGGTTGCAAAAGCGGTCCCAATACCAACACCGGGTTCACCACTACCAAATCAACCCCTCTCGCTTTAGCCTCGTCCCATGCTGCTTGTTCCGCCACTGCTTTTCCGTAGCAATACCAATTCTGTGATATCCATGTCAACATACAAGTTAATATAAAGTTTTAAGACATGTATATGTAATATATTTTTAGTATTCGGTTTAAAAATATAATATGATGGATTACTAAAAATAATTAGGTACACTTTTTAGTTTTTATTGCTTAAGAAATAAGAATGGAGCCAAATGAATCAAAAGTAATTTGAAAGGAAGATGTCATGCTTTGATGCCAAGCATGGTCCACTGTCTCACCAACCTTTACTCTAATTCCCATATTTTGATCTTATAAAATATATCAACTTTTTATATACTATTAGCATAACATACATACAAAACAGTAATCTGTTAATTATTTTTTTGATAGACATTAATTACAAAACTAATTTTAAGTAGACAACCGTAATAATCAAATTAACTTATATGTTGTACTTTAATGATATTGTAAGAGAGCTAAAAAACACAATTATATGGTTATGTATCGTAACTAAAACAATAGATTAAGTATCTACATATTTTCTACAGTCCTGTGTTAAAAATTGGTCTCGTATTATATGACCTTTGTATTTACAAATACATGCAATACAAAACAAATTTTAACTATAGAATTATAAAAATAAGATAATAGCATTTAAGTAGTATATATAAAAGATAATATAATGATAAAAAGAAAAAGAGACGGATATATGCTACATAAACATTTTATATATTACAAAACAAGAGAATAGTGTTTATTCGATTACACGTGTTCAATATTATTGTATTGAAGTTCCATTTGTGTGGATATAATTAGATTGGTAAATCCGTCCACCGGTTCTTTTGTTAGGTGGGGTTTGACTAGTAATTTGACCGGTGAATGATAATATAATAATTAAAAAACAAAACGTGTGTAAACTCAAGTTTATACTGTATAAAATAACGTTCAATCATAGAGTTTTGTGTAGTTGGTAGTCTAATATCATCACTAATATTATTTTACCAACTAACAAAGTCTCATACTCTAGACCAAATTCTTAAAAATCATCTATTATAGATGTTATCACGAGATTTAAACCTACAATCTAATGATTAAAGAGTAGAGCGTATATAATCAACAACAACAATCATGCAAGCTCAAATTCACCTCAATTAAAAAGAGTACAAACCTTAGTATTCTTGCAGAATTCAAGATCACTCCAACAGCTCTCATCAACAACATCATCAGGACTCCGATTAGGATCCATGTACACCGCTCCGATCGACGACGTGAACACCACTCGCCGGACTTTCGCCTCCGCCGCAGCTACGATCACGTTTCTTGTTCCGATCACCGCAGGTTCCACCATTTGTTCCTATAAACAAATCATAAACAGTTATACACACAATCAATTAGCCTCAAATCGACGTTTATCTTATTGTTTTAGGAAAAATTCTAAAAATAACTGTTTAAGAGCATTCACAGTGAATTCCTCATAAATATAAATATAAAATATAAATATAAATAAAAATAAAAATAAAAATTAAAAATATAAATAAAAATATAAGTATAAGTATAAGTATATGTATAAGTATAAGTATAAGTATAAGTATAAGTATAAGTATAAGTATAAATATAAATATAAATATAAATATAAATATAAATATAAATATTATAGGAAATAATTGTAAATAGTTGTAAGTAAAGTAAAAAAAATTTGTTCAGGAAATTATTGTTCAATATCTATTATTTTTTAAATATTTTTAAAAATTATTATGAGTGTATGAAAGATAAACGGTAATAATAAACATATATAAAAGTATTATTTAATTATAAAATGAAAAATAATGATTTTTAATATAATTATACGAAGAGAACCGAAAACCTATTATGAATACTCTAATCAACTTTTTCCGTCCACTATGAATGCTCTAATAAACTTTTGACCGGTCTATGCTCAAACTATCCTCACCAAGGCACTAAGTGTCCTAATAGTAAAATAGGTCCGTTCGAACCCACGTGTCTAAATAGGGTCGTTACGACTGTTCAGATGCACATAAATAGGTTCGGAGGAACATAAACATGTCCTTGTAACGACCCTATTTAGACAGATGTTTTCCGTTCATCTTAAGTTCGAACGGCCTTGTTGTATGATTATGGGGACAATTATATTCGTTAGTGATTGAAAACATACAGGATCATCGGTAACAGGAGAAGCAGTGTGAAAAACACCATGACAACCATTGATGGCTTCACGTAAGCTCTCGAAATCGAGAAGATCCGCTTTGTAAAGCGTTAATCTCTCCTTCGCTCCATCGAGTTCTCTCAGATGATCATTCTTCGGATGATCTGCAATCAATCAACAACAACACGCAATTGACGATCAAAATCAATCGCAACGAAACTCGAATCGAAAGTTATAGTTCGATTTAGAAGCTATAAACACCTGGATTTCTGACGGTTCCTCTGACGATGTAGCCTTTGTCCAAGAGCAATTTGACCATCCATGAGGCGATGAAACCGCCGGCGCCGGTGACGCAGATGACTTGATCAATCGCCGGAGACATGATTGTGGTTTGTGTTGAGAGGTTGTTGAGGGTGATCAAGTTTGAAGAGGAATGAGAGTATTTATGAATCGAGATTTCACCTACTCACGCTTATACTGTTTCGCCTACCTTCTAGTGCCAACTACTGCCAAGTCAACATATTATAAAATGCGTACATTCAAGGAAATAACAGATACAATATTAAATACATGGTGTACATAGTGTTTGACTTATCTCTTGATTTGTATTGGTGTTTAATATTTGAATCTGATTTAAAAAACTCGAAATTCGATTCAATTTGAGTCGAAAATCCTTTATTTGAATTTTTTAATTTGAATTTGATTTGATTCGATGTCTAATCATCGAAATCGAATCGAATTGTGAATTTGTGATTTTCGATTCGATTTGAAATTCGAATTACAAATACACACACATACATTTATTTATTTTGTAAATTAATTTAGGAATATGTATATGAGAATAAAAAATTAAAAGTTTAAAAAATAAATACTTTGAAATATTAAAGCCTAATTTAAAACCTTTTAACTTATTTGAATACGAAACAAATAAATATTTTCGAATCGAATTCAAATCATGTTTGAAAGTTTTAAATTTGATTCGATTTGATTTCGAATTGAATTCGAATCCAGTTTGAAATTTTCAAAATTCAACATATTCAATTCGATTAACTCGAATTCGATTCGATTAACTCGAATTTGATTCGATGAACACCCTTACTGATTTGTATAGTGTCTGGGGCGGGAAGAGTCGTTTCGTGGTCTGTCTGATGCATCTGACTTTGTGTCAAAGGGTGTAACAAATTGGTTCTAACAAGTGAACCAATAATATGAATGTCAAATTACGATTTGTTTCGGTGTTCATTTTATTGATATTGAATTTTTTTAAAAGTTAACTATTTTTTAAATATTATAAAAGTATGGATATAGAATTATAAACTATTGTGTGTTCTATCCACACCTAAAAATTTGTAATGTTAGGTGATCGACACCCTAAACATTTTTAAAAATCAAGTGATTCGCTACTTGAATTCGATATATTAGATACTTAGAAGACCTGAATCATAAGTTTGTAAGATTGGATGATCTGGACACTTTCATATGCTAGGTGGTCCAGATCACTCAAAATACACAAATTAAAATTTATATGTAAATATTTGAGATTATGTTATCAAGATTGTTAAGGGTCACACATAGATATTGAATTTTTATATGGAATTTTATGTTATTGAATTTTAAAAAAGTTAACTATTTTTTAAATATTATAAAAGTATGGATATAGAGTTATAAACTATTGTGTGTTCTATCCGCACCTCAAAATTTGTAATGTTAGGTGATCGACACCCTAAACATTTTTAAAAATCAGGTGATTCGCTACTTGAATTCGGTATATTAGATACTTAGATGACCTGAATCATAAGTTTGTAAGATTGGGTGATCTGGACACTTTCATATGCTAGGTGGTCCGGATCACTCAAAATACACAATTTAAAATTAATACACAATTCATGCAATACATATTCCTTTTAGTTTTTGAATGATAGATGTGTAATCATACTTTGGATATGTTATCTCAATCGGACTCATATATTTGTTTCCAGTCAATACCGCACCTTTAACCACCTTAGGAAAAAACCACAACTGAGAAAAGTCATTGGCTCAACCCATAACATTTTTGCTCCAAGCAATACTTGAACCAAATAAATGTATTAAGTATCTTATTTTAACCATTTGAGCTAAAGATCATTAGTTAATACATATTACTTAATAAGCAATGATAAAACAAGTAATGTAATGTCTATCATTTACTATTTGTGAATTGCGAGTAACTAGTTTTTTTACCCGCCATATGTAACGTGGTAAAGTATATTACAATCGATCTAACTTATTTTCTCTCAGTTCGCTTGTATGTTTTTTTCATTTTGATTATAATCATTATTGTAAGGGAAATTTATATGTAAATATTTGAGATTATGTTATCAAGATTGTTGTTGAGTGTCACTAATGTACAAGATTGTTTCGTGGTCCGGTGGAAATTGCTTTGAAGCATAGACCATAGATCGTGTGTTCCTTATGGTTGGTATTTCATAATCATGGCTTGTACACATCGGCCCCAAACTAAGGCACCAAAAGGTCCACATGGAACCAAATAAATGTGGTCCTTATTGAATTAAAAACTGACATGCATTTCTAAGGCTGAAAATGTTTTCCAACATAATAATTGTATTATGTATATGGGTTATAATATATAAACTAGCCCCTATATTTGTTTCAATGTAAATAAAAAAAAACATTAATTTATTTGCCAATGCACACGTGAAACTAGAACTTTTTATCTGTAAGGTTATAAAACAATGATGATTTAAAATATGCCCATAAGAGTCGATCAACTAATCAGTACCTTGGCTTCAAACTTGATAGGGAGTAATTGATGATATAATTTAGAAGTATTGTATGATTACCTATAAATGGTAACCAGTAATCCTCTCTAATTTTACGCTTGTCTTTTGTATATAATAATTATGATGCTTGATAGTTATTAATATTTTATACCCAAAAATATTTTGACACGTTTAATTAACTAGATAATAAAATAAATGTTCAATTCGATAAGACAGTCATTAAAAATTCATAATCATTGATTAGCAAGTCGCTTTATTTGCATTTTCTTGGAAGATTAACCAAATAAAAATAAAGATAATAATGAATTGTGCAATTTATAAGCTCTAACAATAGTTGACATGCATTTTAGTTCCCTCTGTAAGTTGCTACAATTGACCAGAAATTTGGTCAAATAGAGCTCATTTTGGACAGAAGGAAATGACACAAAAATTCAAAAGATTGATAAAGACTGCATATCTTATTATTTTGACCATGAGAATCAATAAGCTCATAGAACCCATTAATAATTTAATACCCTATTAACCAACGAAATCAGATACACTGTAGCTTGAGTTAAACAATGGATTTCAAAGTTTATGGTATGAAACCAGTGGAAACTGCAATTATAATGCTTAAATACTCTACTTCAACATCTGAACATGTCACATAAAAATTGAAAAATCTACACTACATATTTGACCACTAAAGATTCAATATTTGGGCACCATCTACAAGAACACCCAATCAAAATTTAGAGAGAAGCAAGACAATCTTTCATCTATTTCTTTTTTGCCGGTTTAATTTATCATCCTCATGTTTCACAAGGTGAATTGTCGGTATTTTCAATCTTTGTGTTACCTTGCTCGATTTAGATAGTTTCTTTTTTTTCAATTCTCCGTTCGGGTTTGAGTCACCATTTTTCTCCATGTTATTAATTGCCTTTTCAGTTAACTTAAGCCCACAAGAAACATCAGGCGTTAGAACGCGATTATTCTTCTGCTTATCAGCATTGCAGATTACATCTGATGTTTGTGATGAACCAGCAGGTGGTGGCCTGTTAATGAGACAATTGACCATTAGGTGATGATACAACAAGTCGTTGGACCATTCACAAAAAGAATCAGATAAATTAATATCTGATGTAGACCGACTGCTAACTAACCTTTCTGGTGAAACGGAGTCGTCTTCTTGTTTTACTGAGGTTTCTAGCTTTCTTTTCCCCTTCCGCTTTGGCCGCCTGAAAATGTTAATCAACCAAAACATCAGCTTCATGAAACATGTACTTATTTTGAAAACAACAAAAACCATGAGTAACATAGATATTTGTGAAAGTTGCTAATCAGCACGCACTTGGTGGTTGCAGTCGTGGGGCTTGATAAATCAGCAACTTGTTCCTGTTGCTAATATGATAGATCAATAACAAAAAGAAAAAAATATAAGTAACAGATATTTTATAAAATATATAACAATAACACACAGAATCATGAAAAGAAAGTAACTTGATCAGGTGAAACCTTATCAAGCATCATCCACTTTTCAAGATGTAGATCCAGCACTTCTTCATCACCATCAGCATATAAAACCTGCATTAAAGAAAAACAAAAAATCCAAACTCTATATAAAGTGATAAAAGAAACTTATTTTGATAAATCATATAAAAATATTGCATGCCCCACTGCAATTTATACATAATCTTACCTTGTGCTTGTGATCTGAAGGGTTATAAGAAGAAACTGCACCTTCATAATACCTGCCCGAAAAGGAGTGTACAAATACTAAGCGAATTATATTACAATCAGTGGGAAACATTATCCTATTAGTTAATCCATATAATTGTACTTACATTTTATCCAATGGCCACCAAACTTTTACTCTATGCCCCACCAAATCTTGCCCCCATTTCTTTGGAATATCCTGTATTGAATGATAATTTAATTTAAAAAAGTTCACCAGCTATGAATTCGTAAGCACAAATGCAAAATTTATAAAAAAACAGGCTTGTAATTTGCTAATGGAAATTAACAGGCATTTAAGTAGTACCTTGCCACAAGAATCATTTGCAATACGCTTATTGGAAGAAGGTTTTCTTTTATTTTGTATTTTACTGTTATTTATTTGTTGCACCAGTGGTTCTGCTCCACCATAATCAGATAAAATCTCTTCTTCCCTCTTTATAACAACATTATATAAAGAACCAGAATTCTCGATGTTGCCCTTGGTTTTACTCGATCGTGTTTTGTCCTGAAATCTAGTCCTCCTTGTGTCTTCTTGTGAGTTTTGAACTAAATCAGCACAATTATCTTGATTTAAACTGTTTCTATTTTTCTTTGGTCGACCCCTTTTAGGAGTTTCTAGTTCTTTTCCCTTCAACTGATTTTTATCAATATATTTTTGCTTCTTCATGGATCCGCCATTCTCCAAAGTATTAAGATCCCTCTTGTTAGTATTGTTAGCTCTTGTTGATCTGGTTACCTGCAATGTGATTTACAGTTTAGGAGTTAGTATAAAGCGTTAGAAAAGAAAAATTAGAATAAATATATACGCACCACATGATTATTTTCATGGGCATTCTGGCATAATACAGTCACCACTTCACCATAATCATCAGGTTTTAAACCGATGAGCTTCATTATTTTTTCAGAGTATGATTTCAGAGTATCACTACAATCTCTCAGGACTTTTTCTGCTATTTTCCAAGAAGCAGGTGTAACAATCTGAAAGCCAAACAATAATTACAGGTTTCAGGAATATTATAAATTTATAATTATAAACATTCAAAGTTCAAACAGGAAGAATTAAAGAAATTTGATGGAAAATTAAGTACCTGGTTTTCTTTTTTAACATTAGAAAGTAGAAGGGATAAAAGCTCAATAGCAATTTCATCACTTTCTTCAATAATAAGTGTCATGATAGTTTCCATGTCTGAGAATACTGTGTGAGGGTGATTTACCCTGGATTTCATCAAAAATAAACTATCAGTTCTGAATTTTTCACAAATTTACATGATTGTGAAGTCTAACAAATCCAAATATCAGATGACCACAATAAAGGATTAAACTTTAACCGTACTAAGAGCTCATCTTACCTGATTTCACTTAAAAACCGCTCAAACATTTCAAGGACCAATGCATGACACTCTAAATCCAGCATCAGTAAGCAAGATTTAACTTTAGCAACAGACTCAAGAATATGTACAGCTTTATGATAACTTTGACCAGTCATGTTTGACAGTTGCCCAAACGCCAACACATTTAACTGGAAGATTTCCTATAATATGAAAAGGAATAATAAACCATTAAACAATAGTCATAACCAATTAGATCTTGTGTCAAAAATAATTGGGTTCTTGAAATACCTTCATAATTTCATCCCTATAAGGTGGTTTTGGTGCAGTAATTCTTGCTACTTCACAAAGACATGATGCCACTGATACTCTAACATCAATTTCTGAATGCTTTAGTAGTCCATCAGCAATTAGAGCTCCCATTGACGGCACAAGTGCACCTTGCATTGCAATAGCTGGTTCTTGACCCACAAAAGTCAACAGCTGCTCGGTTTTCTTATAGAAAGAAGTTAAAAGAAAAATAGCAAGTATTATAAGCAAAGTTTAGCACAACAAAAAGGCTAAGAGACATAAAACGGTGAAAAACATCTATGTATACGAATTACAAAAACAATATAGTTGTAGTTTCCTATTGGATTATTGGCGAGTTAAGAAAATCAGTCAACCAGATAATTATCAACGAAGAAAGCATAGCTTTCAAAGGCACAAGAAGCACTCAAGGCGCAAAGAGCGAGCCTTGAGCTATAAGGCATAAGGCGCTTAAAATGCAATGACTTTTTTAAGTGCAATGCTTTGTATAAAAATACCATTTTTAAGGGGTTTTAAACAGGTTTTTTGCTAGTTAAGCTGTTTTAGGTTGATTAAAGGCTTGTTCAGGGCTGGTATGATTCTTTCAAACCTGTTCAGACGATTTTTGGCCATAATTTAGCCTGAAAAAAATGAGGCTTTTGAAGCGAGGAAACAAGGCTGCCTTATGTCGCACCTGAGGGCCTAGGCGTGCATCTTGTGTGCTTTTCACAACAGAGAAAGAAAGCAAATTAAACATATATCAACATAGATTTTTACTTCAAAACCATACATCAATTATCGAAGAAAAAATAAAACTAATGAGAACACCTTTGCTATCTTGTTCAATACACACACATACACATGTTACGCACACAGGAGATGTTAAAACTAGGGCTTACACACACAATGAACCAATATCTACCCCTGAATCCCCACCTTAACGAAATTAAACACGAATTGCAAACGATATCATCACATCAATCACCTAATCAATTAACAAAGCAGCAGACAGACATTCACAGACGACAACAAAGGTTACCAATGGCTTACATCAAGAAGGTCTAGCAGTTCGTTAACGGAAGAAGGGGGAAATGCAAGGAGTTCACCAGCTTCCTTAAGCCGTTGCTCCAAATCCTCAACAGGACAAACATACTCCATCACCGCAATCCAATCGCACTCAAACTCAAAATGCACAAATCCGAAACGTTAATTTTGATTTCACGCAAGTGTGTGTATGAAGATGTTTACCGGAGCCAATAAGGGTTTCTGCATCGCAATGAACGCGATTAACGGAATCTGTGCCGGTCGCCGGAAACCTATACTCCGGTGCCGGAGGTACGGAAAACCTACCGGTGGTTCGATAGTGAGTGAACACTGGGGTTTGATTGGGGTTCGAAATTGTGGAGCTTTGATACTATAGATGCTCGATGTTCATGAGAGTGAAATAACAGTATAAAAATTTGGGATTTTGTTTGTTGAACTTGCTTTTGGTTTATTTTCACTCGATTGTCAAATTAAACTTGTATGGAGCTTGTTATAGGTATACTCATTATACTTTTATTATTTTTATCTTATTATTCATAACTATGGATAAAGAGAAAGATATAGAGAAATATGAGTGTAGTGATAATAAATTTAGGTGTTCATATGATCCAACTTATTTGGTAGTTAACTTTTCGCACATGATTTTAGAAATAGACTATACAATGATTTGGTTCAATTGAATATAAAATTTTAATAAACTTTTAGCATACATTTATTGGTCACTAATTGTGATTAAGTCGGCTACTTCGAAGGAAAGCGACTTAATATACATGCAACTCGACTAGTTTTGTGTCTGGTTTTATGTTTGTTTTAGGAAATTTCGTTAGTTTTATTTAATGTTCATGAATATTTGTGTGCGATCGTTTACCTCCGTTTGCATTCGTTTATGTTCGTGAACGGTTCATTAGCAGATTCATTTCCTTAATGGACATATACGAACAAGAAATCTCGTTCGGTAAACATTCGTGAACAGTTCTGAACAAGTTATTTTCATAATGAACGAACACGAACGAGCCCCCGTTCTTGTTCGTTTGAATCATTTAAAACCCTAAAATCAGGGATATAATTACAGGTGAATCCAAAATAATAATAAAAATCAACAAAATCACTATGATTTATATCCATCTTATGATGTTTCTATTTTCATCATAAAAAGCAGAGGAATGAATCAATGATCATTGTTGTTGTTAGGCTACTGATAGGTACAAAGTCTTTTAAAACATTTAAATTGAAATTCTTTGGATTTAATTTTCGGATGAGTACAAATAAATTCTTTGTTTAAAAAACATGGGAATGTTAATGTTGAATCTAGGAAAGAAAGGCTTCTCTATTTTATTCAAATAAAAAATTATATATTATATTATTTTGTTGACCAAGTCAAATAAGTTTGTAATTTAAAATTTACTAAACACAATTTTGAGGTTATATAAGTGAGAAAGAAAGTTAAGGGGTTGTTTGTTCAACTTGTACAGTCTTTTGGTGGGAATTTCAGCTTTGAGGTTCAACATTTGCTCATCAAAAGGACTTTTTCTAAATAAACTTACTAACAACTTGGAGAGGGAGTACGACGATATTGTATAGTTATTTCTTTATTATTGATCATTTAATATGACATTTTATTTAGGGTTTAAGATTATACTTGTTATTGGTAATTGAATTTTATTTAACCAAATTTACACGCGTTAAAAGTTAATCTGTATATGAGATAAGTACTCATTTTAAATCCCTTAATATAACCATTATTTACAAAAATACTGACATTTAAAATATTATATAATATATGATATAAATAATATGGGCTTGAGTTTTAAAGAAATTAATATTTGGGTTATAGATTTTGTTGGGCTAGAGCAGGGCCGGCCCATTACCCGTACAAACAATAGGCAGATGAAAACAAATTTCTTGAAATAAAGCATTAACTAAATTGCAACCCAAAAAATATCAAATATGAATATCAAAAAATTGCAAAGGGACCCGGAATGCTACAAAACTTCTAACCATCCAAAGGTACAATAACGTTCCTGTTTAGTTCAAAAATTCAGAATACTTGTAGGTTCACATTGGCTCAAAAATTAACATCACAAAGGTTTGTCTATCTTACTATTGAATTAGTTCATCTTAACAATCAACTCATTGATTTGATCCTCGCGGTTTCCCGAGTCACCACCAATCCTGAATGGCTTTTTCTTACCCTGCAACGCCTTTTCGGGCTTGTTTAGATTGAAAGGACACAAGAAATGGCAAACTTCTTTAAAATGCGGGCCAACGTTCACGATTTCGTTTACAATGTCTTCTATGCATATAATTTTGTGCTCCCCAAGTGCCTAAAAACCCATCAAGTAGTTGAGTGTTTAAACAATCCTCAAAGAAAGTATAGAAACAAGGATACCGAAAGAGGTCACAACTTCGACCCATTTACTAATGAATGGATCGATTCATTTTACTTTCTATGTTTTAGGGGTTGAGGGTCAAAAATGGTATATAGCTTATATGGAAACGGTTCAAACATGTTGGGAGTCAACTCAACCCATTTGGCCAAAAGCATATACCTGTTCAATGGTGTTGTTGTCTGTCAAAGGATATATCTGTTTGTTAACTTTCGCCAAACCTTTCTTGTATATTAGCTCTTTCACACTCTTCAGGTTAGGATACCTTTAAATTGTCAAAATAATAAGCAAAAAAGCTTTCAAACACAACAAACAAAATGATAAAATTGAACATGGTGTTAAAACAGAATTAAATAAAGTTGAAATATTATGTTTTGACTTACCCGTATGTCACATACGGTTCCACTTTTTGTAGAATACTCAATATTCTTTCATTTGCCTTAACAAAAACACCAGTGAACATCCTCCTTAGTCTCAGAGAGTATAAGAGTTTCCTTGTCTGAGGATGCATGTCACTTTTACTATAAAAAATAAAAAATTAAAAAATAAATGTGAGCAAAAACATATAGAATTGAAATAATATAATTGTTATCATCAATGACATACCCTTGTATACGTATGACGAAAAGGAGCTTCGATTGAGAAAAATTATCTGTTTTAATTGGTCGTTTTGACCGATGTTTCATTTTAATGAGGTCAGCCTCCTGAATAAAATTAAAGATTACTGTTAGAAAACAGAAGACCATCAAGCACCATATAATGTTGGTTAACACAAATTTGCAAGGTTTAGTTTGTTACTCTGTCACGGTATTCTCTAATAAACTGTTCAGGCTTTTTATAACAAAATTATCACTTTTAGATTTCTTGACCCTCTGCTCCAACTGCTCTTTCCTTCTAATTGCCCAATCCTCATTGTTTTTTCTTTTCTTCAATACAATCTCTGATACATAATCAAGAGGCTTTTGTTCCTCATCAGCCATGATGGTTAATATCACCTATTAAAAGCATATAAATATGTAAGTAAATTTTTAAGTGTCCCGACTCCCGAATAGACAAATATACATTATACAATGAAATAGAACAAGGTTTAGGAGACAATTATATTAGTCACTGGGTAGATTTAACTGTTGCCAATTGTCTATAACAGGCTGAATACAATTCATGACATCAAATGTAGATTCTACCAATAATAGTTATTGTCAATTGAGCAATTAAACAGGTTGCACCTGTGTGTTGAACCCGCAACAACCCCAAACTTTTTAACAAGCCTGATCCAACACAAATAATTAAACAAGTCAACCACACAAACTTAAGCACATATTCGTGGATTGACACAAACGAAGTCAGTTTGCCCCAAACAATTAAAAAACACCTTTTTCATCACATTGCTAGATGCAAGGTCAATTTACTAAAATTCCATACATATTAAAGTAACCTGAGAGCCAAGATCATGCATTATGTCCTGAAACTATACTAAGCTAAAAAACAACTTCATCAGATATTTAACTAGCAACAACATGTTTTCCATTTGATAAAACAAAACTTCGCATCTGGAGGCATCAACGTTCAACGGACAAAATCCTTCAGATATCAAAAACCAATCTCAACAGAACTTAAAAGTAATTGAACAAAAAGGGCGCAAACAAACAATATGTAAATAGTTGTGCAGCCATTAAAACCCTACAATGCAAGCATAAAGATTAACATTTAACATCATTAATCAATTAAGGTTCACCCAAGGATTAACAAAGTTGTTGCACTCACAATTTTCATTCTACTCTAATAAACAATAAGAGATCACTCATTCTACTCTAGTTTTGGAACAAATCAAAGAAACTAGAAATTTAATAGCAAATAACCGCTCCTTATCGATTATCCAACCCCAAAACGACGCGATAAACCCCAACTACAACATAAAAGTGCCTATAAATCCATCAAGACCTAATTCCTCTCTTACAGACTACTAAAAGTTCAACAAATTCACTTCTCTGAATAGCTTAGACTCAAGGAACATCAAAATCAAGTATTTTATAAATATTGAAGGTTGTTCACACAGAAATCAAACAACATGTAAATAACCATTAAATTTTATCGATATTTGCATAAATAACGTCTCTCCTGAAACTGTTCATTGGATATAAGCTTTCGATAAATTAAACGAATTTAGAAGAAGCTTGAAGAGGAAGAAAACTTACAGTAAGTATTGAAGAAGATGAAGTTGAAGCCGAATGAGGAGGGAGAATGATGAAACTGCGAGAACTCGAGAAGTGAGTTTATGAGGTTTTAGGTTTTCATATGCAGGTTCGAATTCGGGCCATGGGGATAGTGTGATACTGTGATACGAACAAAAATATGGCCCATTAATTCAAAATTTGGGCCCAAATAGGTTCGTTTAAGTTAATCATTAGCCATTGTGATTTGTGATTTGTGAATTTGTGCCGATGCATAATTACATTACATATTTACATGGACCAAAATAAAAATGGTGGTTAACGAGGATTTGTTGTTAGATTTGGCCCAAATCGTGGAATCAAAATTTAGGAAATAGTTAATACTTTTCCCCATATCTTTAATGTTTTTGATCGTAGAATCTTCACCGGAAAACTCAAAGGATCCGTCTACTGACCTATGGATGAGATATGACGCAACTTGTGCTTGGCAAGTGGTTTTAAAGAGGTTAAAAAAAGTAAACGGGTTAAAATTAAATTTAAAGCTATGTAACGTAATTACTAGCTTCAAGAAAATGAAAGCTCAGATAATTGTCTAATATGCATTTTTAAAGAGCAATAGACATTTTTTATTATGCATTTGAATTTTAGTTTGGTTTTATCTTTTATTATGTGACAACCAAACCTAGACCAAAATGGATAAAAATTATTAGTTAGCAATAGACAACCGACCCTCAAAAATTTATGACTTTCAAAAAAAGAATATATGGATTCGTCACTAGTTAGTACAATCTTTTAAAGTGGGTAAAATAGCTAGCTTTTGTATCTATTTATAAAAGCCTATAAAAGGCTATTATTTTGTAATCGATAAAGAATAAAATTATTTAAAGCTTGTTTCTCACATCTAAATTTTTTAGAGTGTTTGTCTACGTGAAAATGTTACTATCCTGAGAGATTGATCCCCTTGAACAAGATCGTATTGGACCTGTTTCCCGTCTATAGCAACCTCCATAGAACTTCTTTGATGCATACGAACCATGATTAACACCAGAGTCTGGTAAAAACATCTAGGTTCATGTGGGGTTTTGCAAGATGCAATATAGTTATGTCAATAAGAAAGTGAGGTTGGATTGACTCGCTAGAGATAAAACTTAAGCGAATCTGAATCAAAGATTCAGTGGAGTCAAAATTGTCACATTTTGGTGAAACGGTTGGATTATTGTACACAATAGACGAATATAAAAACTCAATTCCTCTACATTTAAATACAAAAGTTTGTAAACAAAGGGGGTATCTTTTCACACAACATATGTTGTTCACTTGTTTCACCAGATAATACTGCACACTGATTTAGACTATACAATTAATGAAACCTGCTCAAGAACTTGGCTTTACTCTTATGAAATATGATTAGATTTGTTTGACTTCACCCAGTCCACAAAGTTGTCTAGAATCAAGGGCCAAGCAAGTTCCTCGTCGTAATTTTTAAAATCAGGAAAACTTATCTGTAAACAAGAAAAAGAAGCTAAATTTTGTTAATATTAGAGTTGTCAGGTTCAAGCCATTTACTTATGAATGAGCTGTTCAGGTAACGTTTTATCTCTAACAGAAATTTTGGAATCATGTTTGACACAATAAGCGTTAAAGAAAACCTCCTGCATCATTTTATTCAAATATTAGATTACTAATATAATTTCTAAAATCATATTTGACACAATAAGTGTTAACAAAAATTTTGGGCCTAAGTGTTTTGGACTTTTGGGTCTACCAAACCCGATTCAAGCTGGGGAAAAAAAAAGAAATCCGCTGTGACTTGTTACCCAACGCACACGTATTGCCAACTCAATTTTTTATCTAACAAATTCAAATAAAAACAATCAAATGGTAACCTAGTTACCTCATTGCAAAATCTGTAGAACCCCATCCACTGATCCATGTTTATGACCTTGTAATCAATCTGTGTCTGCAAATTGTCCCAACAATTCAGTGTGAGTCGGTTATTTTATACTTGTAACCCTGTTTATTTATATAGTTCTCTATGAATTGGGTTAATTGTGTGGTGGATGATAACAAGGCACGTGATTATTTTTCAAAAGATGTAAATAGATGATACATTACTGTAACAGGCAGTACATGCAAACAAATATAGCTGCTCACCTTTAGATACTGAATGAACAAATCTACCTGCTGAGGAAACTGAAACCCCAAAACAAGCTCCAATAATTCACATATGCTTTCAATATCTATGCTCTTTTGTTTCTCCTCTATTTAATAATAAAACATTAAGGAGAATCATAACAATAATAATGCGTGATTATAATGAGAACCATGCAAGATCAAAGTAATGTCATATGGTCACTGCACCTGTTAGGCAATATCGAAATGCATAAGAATAGAATTCCACATAATTTGATGGTCTGCAAACCTTTTTAAAGAAGAAAATTAGAAATAGGTTAGCAACACAAACATCCTCCTAGTTATATAATTAAAAGATTTATATAAAAGTTAAATAGTATTAGAAAATACCTCGTTCTCCAGCTCGGGAAGAGCCTTTTTTAATTTAATTATAGTATCAGCACGTAGCGCTTTCAGGCCTTTTCGCCACTCCTCCTGTAAAGAATTAGCAAAAAACAGGACTTTCAAAGGTTATTTTTTCAGGTGATGTTTGATCTCTTGGATCAAATGTGTAAAGTAAAACAACTAGCTAAAAAGGGAACTCCTTAAAACAGCTAAATTATAAACTTAGTGCATATTGCATAAGTGATAAGACCTCCTAAATTATTTTATTGAAAGGTTATATACTTATATTATAATAAAATAATATGATTTTCATAAAGCATATTTGACACTCCAATCATGCACAAAAGAAAAAAGTAAATAAAAACAAAGTAGGGGGTCAACCCAACTCAGCATGCCCGGTTTCAACCCATGTCAAAACTTACCTATTTTGACTCATTACTCAACTTCCCATTCGCTAACTCTAATCATACATACATAAGAGCATAATAAAACTAGAGAAGTGGAACGCTGCCATCAGGGTGCATCTTACGTATGGTCTGGACTCTGGAGTTAAAATGCTCATAACAATTATATCATAAGTTGCAAGCATGAGTTTCATATAGACCTAAACATACATTCATGTCATGTTATGTCAGTTTTTGGTAAAAAATACTACTTTTTATTACCAGGGTGAAGTATCCCTGCTTTTCAGCCTGCATCTTCCTGAAAGTATAGACTAATCAGTAATGGAAGTGACACAAAATATGATAAAGAAAAATAAAAGGTGTTGTGATCAAATGCAAGTGGCTACATGGGACATACCAAGCAAGCATCAAGATCCTTACATTTGTATGTTCAACTTCTAAATCAGAACAAAGATGTTCTATTCCTTCTGGGCTGTTCACAGAAACAGTAATGTATTAAGAAGCAAAATGAAAATCAAATAAATAACGGAAAAAGCAAATATTCTACTGGACAAAATACAATCCCCAAAACAAATAGATTTCACTTACTCAATCATACCAGAAGACTTATTTGAATATGAATAGAATAACTGATCAATACGTTCCAACTCCTTGGTTGCAGTTTTTCCTGAGACAAAGATTAACACCAGATGTGAAACTCAATAAGTCTAAAGATTACTCTCGATCATATGTCTCTAATAACAATAATCATAGCTTTGTTTTAGGCTTTTAAGAAATATTACTTGAAGATGATCTTAGTCCACATACATGACTCTTAATTTACCATCCAACAGCTCCTTCTCAAATGTTAATAATCAAATTTGTTTTGCATCACTCCATTGCATCTTTTGCATTTAGGTCATAAAGCATCACAGTATGGTCTGAACCGATTCTAACTTAACAAGAACCTCTTGCATATATGACAATTTTTTCGAATTAGATATGCTTATTATAAAATCATTATAATCCAACATTCTTCATATCAATCCAATAGTCCTAAAATAGGAGAAAACCTCGGTGAAGAGAATTATGGGCTCATATTATTTACAAGTATGTTGACTGGTATTGTTGAATTATGTTCCAATATATTGATCAACCAGCATAAAAAAAAGTGAATTGAGATCATACTCTCAAAAACTATTGATTTGTCACATAAATACAGTATAGATAAAAGCTCCAATAGACAATTTGCATTCTTATCAGATACTTTATGTCTTACAAGGAACCACTAGCATGCATATTCTGATACTTTGATTAAATTAGCAATAAATTGAGCTTAAAACCAACCACAATGATTACTCTCAACAAAAGCCTAGCTTGCCTAATATTTAATCATAATCAACATTTAATCGATTGTAATTTGTAACACAAAGTCTCCGGTTTAAGAGCAACAAGTAGAATTATGACGATCAGCAGCAATTTAAATTGTATTTCTAAATCTACTACCATAGAATTCAACATCGATCACTGCCAATCTAACCAAAGAACAAAGTTCGATTAATACTGATTAACAGAGTTAGGGAACAACGCGATTAGCACGAACAGGTGGTTTTTTTTTCGTAAATTACCCTTGATTACACTTGGAATCGAACGAAATTAACAAATTAGAGTAAAAAATTAACCTAATTATGATGAAATTGAAATGAAGAAACATAAAATTGATTGCATACCGGAGCGGAATAGATCCATGGCAGAAGAATTTATGGATGTTGTCGAATTACTTGAGCCTTTCTGAAGCACAAGGCACCTTGAATATATCTTCTAGAAACTGTCTGAGAGGTCGTATTTACTGTCGGAGGAAAAATGTGTTTTGTTTTAAAAATCACTAAAGTTTGTGTTTGGTATCGGTAATGAAATGGATGAAATATACAGTAATAAAACAGACGAATGAGTAAAATGAATGAGATAATTAAATGTATGAAATAATAAAATTAATTATTATATTGATATTTTTTTAAAAATAAGGTTTTTTAAGAGAGAGACAGTTGACAAGAATAGTTTTTTTTATTACATATTAGGGGTACGCGTTCCTCTTATGAGATTCTTTGTCTCGATCAACATATCATATGGGAATCCATCTGAATGCAGAACTGTCACATCAAACTAGGACGAGTTCTCAAAAAGCAAAAAAAAATCTGATGGTGAGCAAAAATTAAGTCATGATTTATAAATTATATATGTTAACAGAAAAAATTGATATAAATATATACATACATATATATATAGATATATATACATATGTATATATGTATATATATATATATGTATATATGTGTATATATATATATATGCTTGGATTATAACGTGTAAGCAAATATACATTTCTCAACTTAATTACAAATAAAATCATTATCCGAATATTCAGTTCGTCATGGAGCATGGATTACTATATTATATAATAACATTATTTAAAAAAGGTCTAATCTACCGTTAATTTTTTAAATAGTAAAATTATGTGTGGGACAATCCGATATTCCATTAATTTTCTTAAAATGTTACCCGTATTTAATTGAATGAATTGTGAATTCGGTTTAGTTAGTTGAACTTGATTCAATTATACTGTTTCAAACTTGGTTTAAATAAACCCAAAAGTTACATAGTTTTGGAATTGGCTTCAAACTATCACCCCTAGATTCACTTCATTTTTAGTTTTAGTTTGCCTTTTATTCATCCCCAAATTTCATTTAATCACCTCGATCTCGTTAGAGAAATTATTGAAATATTATCATTTAATATAAAAAATTGTAATTAACTGGAAAACCTCTATTGTCAATCATCTCTCTCTAAAAACCCCATTTTTAAAAAAATCCATAGATCTATATTTAAATTGTTATTTTTCAGTTACACGGTTAAATAAAGCTACTTATATGTTTGTATTTTATAATAAAATTGTATTATATAATTAATAGATAAAAATTACATAATTAAAAAGGTGAAATACTTCATTAAAAATATAAAAAAATAACATCTAACAAGTGTTATCATTATCGTTTGTTGCTTCATCATTTAAGTCGAACGGACAAGGAGATGGATAAAAAACTGGTCAACAGATTGAGCCGTATCTTGAAATTGAGGGTAATAAAATAATGGGGAAGAATGGTGAAATGATTGTTGATAATTAGTATTAGGGTTTTGATAAGGATTTGATGGACCTCCTTCTACAAAATTTTGGATCACCATTTGACTAAAATGTAGAAATTGAGTACTTTAGATACCATCAAAGAAAATATTGGTTGCCCATTTGGCTTAAAAAAAGGAGTCAAATTGTTGTTCCGTGAAATCCCTTTTGTTCTGTCATATTCTGTTGCACAACATTCTCATCAACAACCTGTCAACTAACCCGCCCTCGTCCTCTACCCCTTATGGGTAAACATTGTGTGACAGGAGAAAGTTGAGTATCATCAACATTCTGTGTCACATGCGTTGGTATATAACTTATATGGTTTGCGTGTGCAAAATTCATATAACGTTTCGCCATATTCCTCCCCGTTTCATCCCTTGGTATTTGATAAAAATGACTCATCCCATCCATCTATAAATAACATTATGAAATATTACTTTTAAAAAATAATAATAACAACAATAATAATAATAATAATAATAATAATAATAATAAATAATAATACCATCATTCTCAATCTTTGTCCATCATTTTGGAAGCCATGAGAGTTCGTGTCTTGATGAGTCGGGTTTGTTGTATACATAACAGTATGCTCTAAATACCAACTCATGTATGCTTTAGAAGCAATTGGCGAATCAGTGTATGCTTCATTAGCAACTGATTAAAACCGAGACGCCTATGGTTGAACAAAGTTATTATTATATTGTAACCAATTTTTATTTCTTCCACCTTTACGAGCAATCAAATGTAGATTTTTGTGTTGCTCCCGGGTTAGTAACACACTTGTAAGGATTGGTTGAAACATTTCAAACTGTCTTAAAACCATATTTGGAATGTGAGGCTCAACAACTTCCCAACATATAAGGTATGTGTCACTTATGCAGCTTTGATGTCCACTTGTGCAACTATGATGTAGAAGATGGATAGTATTATCATAAGGACTACAATTAAACTAATATAAAAAATATGAACTAATATGTTTCCACAATGTTAATATATACACAACAATATCAGATTAACATTAATACCGTGGCCTCGCTTAATGAATGCAGCTAAGATCGATACGCACTCAAATAGTGCGAAGTGGTGTTTACATAACTAAGTTCACCATTCCATATGTAATGAAGTTTTCAAATATACCAGGTTAACTAGAAAAATATAAGATTATAGAAAAATAGTCAATACATAAGTTATTTTAAACATACCGTGCACCATATGTTAATTTGATTTCAATAGATCTCGTATTCGTGGGACACATAATAGGTAATCTTTTCCACGCCCATAATTGCAACAAGAATAAAGGTCCACCAACCTCTCGATTTGTGACACTCATTGCCTTACATAACTATCTATACAAAGAGGTTAAAACTACACTTCCCCAACTAAATCTACCATAATTATTTAAGTTTTTAATACGACTTAAATAATTTATGTGCAACCAGTTGCTAGAAGTATCAGGAAATAAAGTGGCACCAATCATAAAAATTAAAATTAAACTACACTTCACCAACCTCTCGTTTGATAATCAATGGCATTATCAAAGAATGGTTTTATTACTTCATTTAAAATAAACTTTAGGTTTAACTTATAACCACTTATAGCGCTTGTAAGAAGTGTACCACCGGTTAAATACTCAAACCTCATTATAATGTCAGATGTACTCATAACGTAATCAGTGCTAGAAACAACATCACCTTCAACCGAAAAACCCCATAAAACTTGTAAATCTTAAAGGGGTATTGTGGTTTCTCCAACCAGTAAATGAAATGTGTGTGTCTCCGGCCTCCATCTCTCCACCAAAGCTGAGATAAGAGCACGATCAAGTTTACGATAACAACACTCGATCACACCCGCAAAACCAACCAACCTTATATATCTCATAATATTTTTCGGGATAGGCACATAAAAATCCTTCATCACTTTCTGGATCCCGAAAATAATAATCAGCTCTATGTTGACTACTTAGAAATAACAAATTGTTATTTAGCGGACCTGGTGTAGTTCTCCAGCTCAATTTTTATTTTTGAATGAAATATGAAATTCTAAAAAGATTCAGTTTAAAATCAGTAAGAAATTGGACTATTTGTTGATGATTTTTGAAACGAATTATGAGAAATGTCGCAAATAAATAAGGGGGCTGGTGAAAGAAATAAATGTGGTTAGGTTAGAATTTTTTGTGTTGTAGAAACAAACAAAATAATTAGAAGCCGCCCCTGCCATGGACGGGTTCTTCTGCCTCTTTTCCAGCTGTTAGATCTAAGTGGTAAGTAGATCGGTGGGCCATGTTTTATGGAGAACCCGCCCTCTCTAAGGGCATGGTCTCTCATGTGACATCTCATATTTTTCGTTAAATTAAAAGTTAACGTCGTTTATTCTTGTAAGGACCATGGTGGTCAATTATGAAACTTATGAGTTATTTATGTTTACTTCTTAGTTTGTCACTAACTCTATAATTTGAAGGTTAATAATTTGATTATTAATTAAGCATAATAATAATAATGATAATATAATAACAACAATAAAAATAATAATAACAATAATAGCAATAATCATAATAAGTACTAATCTTTGAAATAAATAAAAATAATATAAGTTTCTGTTATCTTAAAACTTGAAATTAATAATTTATGCAGAAAATAATAACAATTTTAACTTCAGGGGCCAAACTGTAAATTGGTTGAAACTAAAAATTAAACTTTGAAATCAAAATAACAAACATAAACCATAGGGACCAAATTGCAATTTACTAAAACTAAACCCCCCCCCCCACTTCTTTCCCCGGTTTTCCGGTGGAAATTCCGGCGAGCTCCGGCCTGCCTAGAAACCGGCTTTTAGGCTGCGGTTTTTAACCCAAACTCACCCAACCGATTCATGAAACCGATTCGAACTCGGGGATACGTTTTAGTTCGGATTTAACATAGACTACATTCAATTTCAAATCGAACTGAACCCTCATTCAAACTCAAAACCGTTCTACGCTTAAATCGTCGTAATTATCAAATTAATTACGTATACACGTTTCTGCAATCATTTTGAAACTAATGATGCGTTCAATTTCACCTGAAACAACATTTAAGGTATTAAAACCGATCTGAAACGACCGACCTTAAATGACATAGCCCTTGAGTACCAAGCGATCAAATTGAAGCTATAAATCAGTGTATTCTTACTCGAATTGAGTTTCCCGAACTCCCCGTAAACCATAATTCAAGAAACACACACTCAAACAAACGAATCCCAAGTCAATTTCATCGAAGGTTAACCGAAGCAACATCGAGACTAAAATCCTTCATTCCGACCTTAATCAAGTAAGTGTGTTACATTATTCGACTTGATTACACCTAGGGATCAAAAGCCCTAAGGTTAATCGGTTGAATCATTCGATTGGGCGTTCAATTTTGAGATTTAAAGAATTAGGGTTTATGTGATTTGGGGGAACTTCTTAATCTGGGTTTATAATTAATTGAAACCAACATAAACCAAGGCCGCGACCCTGGTTCACCGGTTAAGTCTTCTCATGCCAACTTGGAGGTCCTGGGTTCGAAACCCGGCCACCCCCATATTTTTTTTAAATGGCTTTTTCAGCCTTAAATCAATTTTAGAAAATTCCTAATAAATATAAAAAAAAAATTTTATAACCTTTAAATATTTTTAAGGCATCAAATAAATTTCGGTAATATTTCTAAAATTCTAAATAACTAAAAACCTTTGTAATAAAACATTTTAAAGATTATTCATGGATTATTTATATGGATTTTAAAAAAAATAATAAAATATTAGTGACCCGAACTTCTCCTTTAATTATTTATCTTTTAAATCACGTTATTTTAAATGGAGATTTCATAAAACATTATAATTAATATGTTAAATGATTAATTATGTAAATAGACATTTAAATATCATTTAGATAATTAGTTTTTTCTATTTATTTATTTTTGACCATGCTAAATGACTTTAATAATTTTATATTATTTTGCAAGTCATATAATTAAGTACATTATAAACATTGGTCAAAATTTACTCTTTTAAAACTTAAATATCCTTTTATGTGTATTTAAGTTTATATATTTAATGATTTTCTTTTAAATTAATAACTATTTATATGCTTATGGACTTGATACAATAATTTAAAAAATCATTTAAAATAATAATGGACATAATATTATCTTTATTAATCTCCAAAATTTGGGAAATTATATACTATTCTTAGAAAATTATTAAGATTTAATTACATCATTATTATCTAATTTCATTTCTAAAATACTTAATTATATAAACCTATATAATTCCTTCTAATGGAATGAAAATGTAAATAACTACATTATAAACTTATTGCTTAGCAAAAAACCTTAAAAATATTAACACCCTAATTCTTATAAACGTTAATCGTATTGTTAACCTTAATCTTTATCTTGTAAATTATATATTTAGGTGCTTGTAATGGATACTTTGGATTTTCTTTTGGATCTTACTTTAATCTTTTGTATCCTTTTGTAATGCCTATATCTATGTGAGTATTTCCATACCCTTTTTTTTATTTTCACACTTTGGGGTGAAACATGTTAACTTATACTATTGCACTTGTAAACTTATTTGAGACTTTTAAACCTATGGCAATTCATCTTGTAAAGTTGTGGTTAGTTGAACTTTCGTGGTTACCATGTTATGGCGTTATATGTACAATCATTAACTATTGCTAGCCCAGCGAAGTCATAGATATATGGGCAAGACAAGCCTGCTTTGGTTGATCCAAGTACACTTAGCTGATCGTATAATCTTGTAAACGTTTGAGACTTGTAAAACTTTGTCGAGGTTTGATTGTTGCATTGTTCATAACATCCCTAATCACTTTATTCACTAACTTATGACTTGAATTGTCATCTTTTATATAATCTATGTATTAAAAACTATGGAATGCTCACCAACATTTTTATGTTGACCTTTTATTTTTAACATGTTTCAGGAATACCTCAAGTATGTGTTCTACTCTTTGAAGCTTATCACATCTAGGATTGGACCTAGAGATAAAATGGATGTTCATATTATTTGTAGCATTTGTACATGATGTATTCTTTGTTGAAACTTTTGCTTGTAATGCTACAATTGAATCTTATGTTTAATATATTTGGATTTAATAAATAGCGTTATGTGGCTGTGAACAATCGTAACCCTCACATCTCGGCGTTTCCGCCGTCAAGGTTGGGGTGTGATATCTCACCTGCAGCCACATCACATCAACCTTCACATTGACCTGCACAATTAGAACCGTTTTTCGAGTTGACGAACCTGCCCTTGCCAGGGGCAGGTACCCCCATTGTCAACACCCACCGAGAATTTCCCCTCTTGTCAACATCACCTTCAGAAAAGTCCTATTTTCAAAAAAAAATCTATTATATTCCATAGTCTTGTTTGATTACTCTTTAAAAATAAAATAAATCATTGCTTTGTGTTATGTTATTATGTATGAAAAAATGAAAAAATGAAATGTGAAACTAGTTATGGTGGTGATGGTGGCCGATGTAGGTTTTCGGTGGCGGCGAGGCCGTTGGCAGTGGTCGTGGCCAGTGGAGGTTTCCGACGACGGAGGTGGCCGGTCGTGGTGGTCGGTGGAGATTGTTGTGGTGGGTGAGTGGGTAGTGTTGGTGACAAGAAATGATGGAATGAAAAAAAAGAGGGGTGGATGGAATATATTTGAGGGAATGAAATCAATTATGTAATGATTCATTTCATTACATTTGTCAAACAAATATGTATTTTTTCATTCATCATCAATGATTCATTGCATTCCGCCCTTCATTACTAAATACTAAACACCATCAAAAGGTGGGTGATGCACTTGTAATTATGGCTTATGGTATGGTATGGCATAGTAAAACTGTTGTCATTAAAAAACACTACATGTGTTGTAACATTGTCACCATAAAATTTGAGTGTGTGGTGTAAGATGACATGACAAGATTTAATTGGTGTGTTTATTGTGTAGTGTGTGGCATGAGTATCCCCTTCACCCTACCAGATAATTCTTTCTTTAACGGTCGTACAGAAGTATGTAGACCTTTAAGCGATTGAAAGCATAGTTATTTTGTGATTTTATGGAAGTTTAGCTGTGAGAAACAACATTTTGCATAAAGTGTTAGGGTAAGGATCGAAGCATGAAGTGACTCAGAACCCCATGCAATCCGGAAGTTAAATCAAATATTGTATACGCTCTTAAAAGTTGTGTAGAAAAATTTATAGATGTGTATCTTGTAATTCAAATGCTAGTATGTTATTTGAGCGGTTGTTAGAAATATAGAATTATTAAATAGTTTTATTCCTTATATATCTTGTTCTAGCTTGTTGTGTTTGATCCAATAAAAAATACATCTATCTATCTCTATACAAATTATCTTTAAGAACATGGCGAAACTTACAAACAAATAGGAATTGTATACCGACTAAAACTCATTCAATCATTGTAGCAAAAATATCTCATATATCACTCAAGACATACCAATATAATAGAGAGTGAAGATTGAGGATGTAAGACCATGCGTTATGGTCTTGTCGCACGCAACCGTGGTGATGAAGTCGCACTAAAAAGATCGGTGATAGGTCATTGCAAGGGATAGCATGAGAGAACAAACAGGGAATGTTATATTTATTTTTTTTCTTATGTTTTAGTATAAGTTTTATTTAATACAAAATACTTTTTACCTATGTTCGTCCAGATAGTGATAACGACTCCACAATCATTTTTTATATAGAAAGTTTCCACTACGCAAAAGTCTATAGTTTTTGTCATTATTATTTTACTCATCAGGTTGCATATGCTAAAGTTGAATTATTGTGAATTAGTATGATGAAAGACCGAGTAGATGATATTAAGTTATTCACACAAACATGTATTCACTAATCATGACATCAAAACAAATTAATTGATGGTATTTCACTAACTTTATTGAAACTAGTCATGGTATCAAAACAAATTAATTGATGGTATTTCACTAACTTTATTGAAACTAATCATGGTATCAAAACAAATTAATTAATGTGCATCTTTTTTTATTGTTAGAATCAAGTGTAATCACATGTCATGTCTTGCATATTATATAGGAAGAGACTATCAAATACATAATCCCATTTTGATCATAAACAAGAGGCAAAATATAGGTCAAATTTTTTTTCCCAAATAATCATACCACATGCATTTTTCTTTTAAATTGTTGTATATTATAGAGTTATACGACCTACAGAATCTTTTAATTAACATCAAAGAGACTTATGTGACTGCGTACATCACGGATAAATACAATACTAGTCGCAAACAACAAAACATATATGATGACTTCACACGGTGGTACGATGATGTCATCTGATATTTCTATAACAAGCTTAACAAAATCTACTTTTCTACATAACATTAATATATATCATAAAGTGATTGTTTTGTCATCATTCTACTAATTAGGCGTAGAAAATACCAAAAATACCCACATGTGAAGAGTCATATAACTAAGTTAATTATACATTTAGATGATAGTTGGTGTAAATGATAATATGTTCAAATCTTTTAATAAAATAATATTATACGTAATTATCAAAACTAAATGACATACCATGCAATTTTATACATTAATAAATGACACAATTTATAACTTACTCTACTTTATTTTATCCAACAAAAACCATAATAATCTCTTCTTGAGTACAATTAATCTAAACTTGATGATGATAATACTCGTTGCATTTTCATTTACTAAAATATTATCCAAATAAAATAAAATATACACTGAATGTGGTATCATATCTGTGTCAAGACCTTATCAATTAGCCAAATGCACATGGGTTGTTTCCTACAATTAAGAAGTTTAACGTGAGGTATGTCCTTAATATCTACTATAAATCACATATGTCGATAGTTGGTTTCAACTACATACTTTTGATCTTATTCCAACAACACACATCAATTCTTAAATTAATCAAATCAGACATTTTTGTTGGTCGTATGTGATCTTTATTCTTCATCCTCAGGGACCCACCAATGTTAATCGATGACTAATCAAAATCCCTATAAAAAGACGTGTATAATCTGCCACTACAAGTTATGTTCTTGTGTTCTTTGAGACATCATCACAAACTGATAAACACCTTCATTACAACCCATTTAGTGCTCTTGAATCGATCAAATCGCCATGGCGCGATCGCAACAACGATATAGAGGAGTTCGACAGAGACATTGGGGATCATGGGTCTCCGAAATTCGACACCCTCTACTGTAAATTTCTGATCTTTTTGATGTCAGTTGTTAAGATCACACCAAGTGTTTGTTGAAATGCCTCAAAGAATTTAAAAAAATTAAATCTTGGTTTTGGGCATAATTCTGGCTACTAGTTTTGTGGGTGTTTAACATTTTTTATTTTTGTCAAAAGTTTCGTTTTATAATTTTTTTTAACAACAAATTCCTATTACTAAATAAAAACCATTAAAGTTGAACGCTGATATACTATTTACCACCAGAGGACAGTTTTGTTTTCTAATGATTATTATTTGTTCGCGATTGTGAACAGGAAGACAAGGATATGGCTAGGCACATTTGAGACAGCAGAGGCTGCAGCACGAGCCTACGACGAAGCGGCTAGGCTCATGTGTGGGACAAGAGCGCGCACAAATTTTGCTTACGATGTAGATGTATCGCGGTCATCCTCCTCAAAGATATTGTCAGCAACTTTGAGAGCTAAATTACACAAATGTAACATGACATGTCTTGAAATGGCAAAGAAAACAGTGGTGGGTGTCAAAGAAGATAAAGAAAATCAACATCAGTCTCCTTGTTATGAAAAAGGGGAGTTGATGAGCATATGGTGAATTGGGATGGTAAAACAGATGATTACAAGGCTTCTGAAGATGAACATATAGAACAAATGATTCAGGAGCTGCTTGATTATGGGACAATTGAGTTTTGTTCTGTTTGAATTTTGAAACCATTTTGAAAACGTCTCACTATTTTTTACATAAATAATTTATCTTACGTATGTAGTTATGTGAGCTAGTTGAAACAGTAAAATAAAAACATCATCAAAATATAATAAATAAGTAAATGAAAAGCTCACTTTTCATAATTATATATGTCTTTATTATTTTTGATTATTTATATGTCGTTTAATACATTGATTCTTTTAATTCTCCTTTTTATCCTTAAATCTTTATTACTACCGTTTACTTTTTTGGTTTTGTTTCACGTGATAAATAGGTTTGTTTATTATTTTTTAGTCTTCTTACAAACTGTCTAATATTTAATAATATTTTTGTTTTATTTAATAATATAATACACGAGTTTGTACTCTATATAGATGGTAATAGTAAAAAAAATAATACATGAAATGTTTTAGAGAAAAAGGGAGAGATGTTAACGTCACCGCCATGTTTACAGCTCTTCTAGTTGAACACAAGGGCAAATAACATGTCAAAGGTATGAATTAGATCGCATAGTAGGATCAGAAATGATATACATACAAATGATGTGGTAGATTACTCTTGAGTCGTTTTCATTTAGGCCTATCAATAATGACTCAAACCAGTTAAATTGAAATAACATACTAGTAGCTTAATTGAATTTCCATATATTTTTTTTATTTCTTTTATCTTTTTCTTCTCAATATCATTTTACCTCATGCTTCATTTTTTAATTATTTTAGATCGAGTATAATGTTACCATTGTAAATCCACACCAAAAGATAACAAAACTTTATATTCTCCTAATTTTTAAATTACACACACATTTGTGTTTTTTTAAGTTATTTATAATGTCATCGACATCATAAATAACAAATGTGATCGAACTAATAAAACGACCGCTTATGAAAAAATTTCCCAAAAGTCCATTATGTTTGAGTCTTGTTGTTGGCTAACGATGCATTTGTTTTCGATTCTCAACACAATAACCTTAGAAAATAGCTTCTTAGAAACGTCCAATGGTTGGCCACAATTCTAACATGAGACTAGTGTTTTCAAGAAGTCAATTTCATTGACAAACATCGAGTCACATAAAGAATGGTGAGTAAATCCTTGCCAATACAATAATATACAAATGTTATCTTCTTAGTTTTGATCTAGCTAGATCTCTCAGTAGGAAGGTTGATTGTTTAGGAAAAGTTAACGGGGAGGTTTGTAGATGTTAAGTGTTTGAGTTTTAAGTATTAGAATATATTATTATTAGCGTTTAGTAAACTCATGTATTAAACGGGTTAAAAACATATGGCCGTTCAAAAATAATAAATAACATATTAATATAATAAAATTTTATTAACTATCCCAAGATAAAATATGATGAAAATTATATGAGTAAAGAATATAAGTAAGAAAACAAAAATATCAATATTTTTAAACTTTTTTTGAGAGTACAAAGTAACAAAACTAAAGAAGTCAATTTTAAAAAATCTTATTATTATAATTCCCAATTTAATTATTTTTGGTTCAAAAAATTATACTTTAACAATTTGTTTTAAAAATGTCATATTTAAAAATCTTCTTATTGTAATTCCTAATTTTAATTACTTTTTGTTTATAAAAACTTTACTTTCTAAAAACACTAGTTTAAAATATTTCGTATTTTTCAAAAAGTTTGATTTTTAGAAAATTTATTATTTATATAATTTTTTTAGAAATAAATTGATTAGTAATTAATAATAAGATAGAGAGTAGTGATATTTTAATGATGAATAATATGGTGTTAACATGTGTAATCATAGATACTCTTTTATTAGAAAAAAAGATTAGGATTTAGTAATTATTATTATTATGGTTGAGCCTAATGAAATTACTAATAGATTTAATTGTTATATAAAGTTTACAATCAAACACTAAAAACCTAAACGGACCCGTGGACTCAATAATAATATTATAGTCTAATACTAAGTTTTGGTGGATGATCTTAAATTTCATATATATCAGTGATCCATAGATTCGTCTATAACTATGTTGTGTGCCATTCATTCGTCATGAAAACGATTTGTTTGCCCGACCACTGTCATTTTATGCATCGGCCCTTTCTTCTAGTCGCCTCTCGTCTCTAACTTATCTAATCCGAGCTAGTCTGAGTTTACACGACTAGTATACTTTCATCATACATCGTTTTCATTTATTTATTCCAATATAAACATAAAAACAAAAGCAAAAGTGATATATATTTAAACCTTTATTTCATTTAATACATATATGGCTAAATTATATTGTAGCCCATGAGTTGTGTAAACAATTAAACATGTTACCCATACAATATATTAGGAACCAGGGATGCCTTTGCCATAATGTTTCAACTTGATGCATTTTGATGCAATGCATGCATATGTTATATGTATCATGTATGTATGTGGTCATTCAATAATCAGTCAACAACAGTGCACGTGAGCAAAGTATGGGCCACCATACGTTCCCACATGCATGTTTAAGGATCCCCACGAATGGGTTTGCTAATATAATAATCATCTTTTATACCATCTTTATACACAATATATACATATATTTTAACAGTGAACACACTTTCTTTTCTAGCCATATTTTATTTTTAAGATCATCATACTGACCTTTATAAGATTAATTTGAACATATAACTAATTTAGTCAGAAAGTATACCAAGTTATTATCAAGATATCCCCTTAAAGATTTTATATACAATATATAAATGATGTAATGTTTTCTAACTCATTTTATGTTATAATAATAAGTTATTTGGGTATGTCTTTGTTCACGATATTTAAAAGCAGAAAGATTGAATGATTAGATATAAATGAAATAAAATGAAATGAATCTAACATGCTGGAAGTTGTTTAGAGTGTATTTGAATCATGACCTTTTTAAATTATCATACAAATATTCAATAGGGCTAATATTAATTTAATCTTTCTGTAATCTAGACGGTTTGTAAGCGAAAAACATTAGAAGAACCCTGATGACCAACTAGTTACTGAATGTTTAACTTTTGTTTCTGGAGAAGCCAGATCACTTTATGATCTTATATATGTAATTTTATCCTATAATTGCGTAAGAGAGTGTTCCCACGTCTTGGACCTATGACGTAAAGATTTATAAAGCACAAACTTTCCCAATGAATCATTTAGGTTATATATATGAATCAAACTAACTTTGAAGGAACATATGAATCAACTAATATACCTAAATGACCCATTAACCCAAAAATTAATCCTCTAGCCTTTTTAACACATGAATATACTAATTTTGAAGCTTTTAACAACTAGTTGCATGACATATTTCCGACGTAACACTATTTTACCCTTTTAAACTATATTATTTTCGTCACATGTCACAATGCTATATGCTTAAAGCTATAAAATCACCCGATTTATATTTCCTTCAAAGCAAAAATGCTAGAAGATTAATATCAAGTCAAATACTAATTTAGGTAACCTATTAATCAACATGATATTATAGTGATTTTCACATTTAACGATCCTATTGTTTTGTTCATACTTTTCATAATCAGATTCAATAATTTTAGTATTGTACCTTGTATTTGAATACTTATAAGTTGATTCAATGATATGCGAACATGATGATAGCTTGTAGACATACATGGTCTACTACTAGATACATATTGTTATACAGTATATAAAGATATACAAAATATATAATTTTCATTATAGATTTTTGCTATAGTTATACATATATATAACCACCAAAGAACATACGGTCGGTCATAGAAAAAAGTACGTTTGGTGTGACCCCGAAGACTTAAAGTACAAGGAACTAGTGACGCATATAATAGAGAGAATATACGGTAACAAATATTAAAAAAAAATAGCAATAGCGCGATAGTATTTACGGTAAAAGTGTTGGCATCTGCGTAAATATAGAGTCCTAAACTGTTGGAGCTTCTCCTAAATAACATCCACATGTTTGAAAAAGTAATTAAACAAGTGTGTGTTTGTGTGTGAGTATATATATATATACATAGCATGTATGTAACATGTGATGGTAAAAATATTACGTAAAATACTCAACTTCCTCTCCTATTCTACCTTTGTATAATAGTTTTATAATTTACTGTTCTTCCTTTCTGCACAAAAGCTTTCACAAACTCAACAATGGCAGAGAGTGAGGGCATCACCTGGGATGATATCATGAAAGAGACTGTAGATCTTGTATGAGTTTTTCTATAACTTTTGTAACTTTTTTATATAACATAAAGAAAATCCTTTGTCAAGAAAATTAGATTTCAATACTTAAAACTATGAGTCTATGACTCATTGGATGATAATCTAACTTTCACGTTTGTTGTTAATGAGAATCTCACTTGCATAATCTTTATCTTTATAGATTCATATTTATAAGAAAGATATGTTCCCTCATTTCTTTCATAATCAACACAGAATTTAGGTGAATATCAAGAGTAAATTATGATTATTATGCGAGTGGATAGTCCTTGATAACAAAGATGAAAGCTATAAGTATCGTTAGTCAAGCTGATAATGTAGATTATTATCGGTTATTGGGTCGTAGTTTTGATTATTAAAAACCAATCTGTCTTCTTGTTTTTTTTATATAAGAATATGACATTTTGTATGATTGACAGGAACACATGCCCATGGATGAGTTGTTTGATCAATTGAAATGCACAAAAGAGGGATTGACAAGTGAAGAAGGCAAGAGAAGGCTTGGTATATTTGGTCCAAACAAGCTAGAGGAGAAAAAGGTCATTTTCACTTATTTTAATTTTAATTAATTATATAATAAATCCTATTTTAATTCATGGTTTTATGATGTCACTCATGCAGGAAAGCAAATTCCTCAAGTTTTTAGGGTTCATGTGGAATCCTCTTTCATGGGTCATGGAGGCTGCTGCTGTTATGGCAATTGTCTTGGCCAATGGAGGGGTCTCTCTCTTTCTGTCTCTATATATACATATGATAAATATGAAATCGAGAGTGTTTTTCTCATGCGAAGCGCACATTGTGATTTTGACCGTTAACATCATAATTAGTAGTGAGATGAAAAGAAAAGGAACGAAAGGGCGAAAACAAATCATCCTCCATTGTTTTGACCAATATATTTTGTTGATTTCTACAAAAAATATACCACTAAATCAGTAATCATTTTTATCTTTAATTTGATTCTAAAACAGTACTTTAAGAACGTTGTTTTGTTGACTATAAAAATGTGTATAAGTTGACCAACTAAAAAGGTGCTTCCGAACTAGTTCGGACACTACATCAAAACCAATTACAACAGTCGTTTTAAAACACTTGTAATTATACAGTTCATGTACACTCGCCTAAAATACAGACGCCATGTCTACTTGACTAGGATACTTCTTACGTTTCGTTGAGAAAAAACCACTTAGTACGAAAACCGGGATATCTGTTTGTATGTATTTATATACCAACTCTTAGTAGTGATTTCTAATTTTTATATACTATGATGAAATGATTATTGCAGGGGAAGCCACCAGATTGGCAAGATTTTGTTGGAATAACAACATTGTTATTAATCAACTCAACCATAAGTTTCATAGAAGAAAACAATGCAGGAAATGCTGCAGCAGCATTAATGGCAGGTTTAGCTCCTAAAACAAAGCTTTTAAGGGATGGAAAATGGGCTGAAGCAGAGGCTGAGTTTTTAGTACCTGGAGATATTATCAGCATTAAGCTTGGCGATATTGTACCCGCCGATGCCCGTCTTCTAGAAGGGGACCCGCTCAAGATCGACCAGGCTGCGTTGACCGGGGAGTCGTTACCGGTAACTAAGAAGCCTGGTAATAGTGTTTTCTCGGGTTCAACATGTAAACAAGGTGAGATTGAAGCTGTTGTGATTGCGACTGGGGTCCACACTTTCTTCGGCAAGGCGGCTCACCTGGTCGATAGTACAAATCAAGTCGGACACTTCCAAAAGGTACTTGTCGTATGATGGTAAAATGTGCAGGTCCGATATAGTCAAAATGGGTCGGGTAAGTTTGACCTGAATTTTTTTTTAAACAAAATGATCTAGGAGATTCAGTTTACCAAATATACATATTTCAGAACACAATTTTTGCAAAAGAAAACTTGAATAACCGGAGTGTCAAATATGAGTCTACAACATATTATTTCATAAACAATGTAACTAGTTGAGAAATGTACTAGGAAATTCAATGCATTCAAAATAGGACACTTCAGACATGTTTGACCCCTTCAACTCATTTGATTAGCTTAATTTTATGCTATTTCTTTGTTTTACTGGTTTGACTCGCTAGAGATTAAAGATAACCCAAACCAAATCATGCATAAGTAAACGGGTCAATTTACACTCGTGATGATATCTTTGGTTATTGTTTGTTAGGTGTTAACAGCGATCGGTAACTTTTGTATATGCTCGATTGCTGTTGGTCTGATAATAGAAATAGTGGTGATGTACCCTATTCAGAAGCGGTCCTACAGAAACGGAATCGATAACCTGTTGGTTTTACTCATAGGTGGTATCCCAATCGCAATGCCAACTGTGTTGTCAGTTACAATGGCTATTGGGTCCCACAAGTTATCACAGCAAGGAGCAATCACCAAAAGAATGACAGCTATCGAAGAAATGGCTGGGATGGATGTTTTGTGTAGTGATAAGACTGGCACTCTCACACTTAACAAGCTCACAGTTGATAAATCTCTTATTGAGGTACAGTCAAGAGTCAAAAGTCAAACAAACAAGAAAGAGTCAAGTGTTGACTTTTTTTTGGTTTGTAGGTCTTTGTAAAGGATATGGATAAGGATACAGTGATCTTACTGGGAGCAAGGGCTTCAAGAGTAGAGAATCAGGATGCAATTGATGCTTGCATTGTAGGAATGCTTGCTGATCCTAAGGAGGTAATATATATAAATAAATATAATCAAAGTGTTTAATAATGATAATATTAATAATACTAAGTTATTAACTTAAACAGGTTAAATGTGTTTGTTAATGCAGGCAAGAGCGGGAATCAATGAGGTGCATTTTCTACCATTTAATCCTGTAGATAAACGGACAGCGATAACATATGTAGATCAAAATGGAGATTGGCATCGAGTGAGCAAAGGTGCACCTGAGCAGGTAGATTTTTTATTTATTAATTATTCTTTTGTTTCGTTTGGTTTAGATGCTAATATAATAGCTTGAAAGCTATCAGATTGTGGAGCTTTGCAACCTAAAGGATGATGCTAGCAAAAAGGTTTTCGACATTATTGACAAATTTGCAGAACGGGGTCTTCGTTCTCTTGCTGTTTGTCAACAGGCGAGTTTCTATATTTCTAGTACAGGAGGCAATCTAATCTCAAATGGGTTGAAGGAAAAAAGTGGGTCGAATGGGTTGAAAGTCAGCTAAAGTCTAATTTTAATCAATACAACCTACTTAGAAAATGAACATTTCAACCCGACCCGTGACCCATCTCGCCGCCTCTATTTCTTGAATGTGGAGGTTTAGTCATTTGATGCAAGTGATTTTTGTGGTTATACACAGAAAGTACCTGAAAAAACAAAAGAGAGTCCTGGCGGGCCTTGGGTGTTTGTTGGTCTACTACCGCTGTTTGACCCGCCAAGGCATGACAGTGCTGAAACAATCAGACGGGCCTTACACCTTGGTGTGAATGTGAAGATGATCACAGGTGATCAGCTAGCCATTGGTAAAGAAACGGGACGTAGACTTGGAATGGGAACAAATATGTATCCCTCTTCATCCCTCCTGGGGCAACACAAAGATGCAGCTATCGCTAATATTCCTATTGAGGAGCTAATCGAGAAAGCTGATGGATTTGCTGGCGTTTTTCCTGGTAAATACACAGATTTAATTTAAGTTTATGTTGCAAATAACTTAATACTAAAACTGTAGAAGGGATTGAGAAATGCAGAACACAAGTATGAGATTGTGAAGAAGTTACAAGAGAGAAAACATATATGTGGAATGACAGGAGACGGTGTAAACGATGCACCAGCACTAAAGCGGGCCGATATCGGTATTGCAGTTGCTGATGCAACCGATGCGGCCCGAAGTGCATCTGACATAGTTTTGACAGAGCCTGGGCTAAGTGTGATTGTGAGTGCAGTACTTACTAGCCGCGCCATTTTTCAGAGAATGAAAAACTACACCATCTATGCCGTTTCCATCACCATTCGTGTGGTTCTTGGTTTCATGCTACTCGCACTGATCTGGCAGTTTGATTTCTCGCCTTTCATGATTCTGATTATTGCAATCCTTAATGATGGAACTATCATGACCATATCAAAGGATAAAGTCAAGCCTTCACCAATGCCAGATTCATGGAAATTGAAGGAAATATTTATCACTGGGATTGTTTTCGGGACTTACTTAGCTGTCATGACTGTAGTTTTCTTCTGGCTAGCACAAGAATCTGACTTCTTTACAGTAAGATAAACAGTAAAATTGTTAATCTCACAAGTATCTGTTGTAAACTTACTGAATTTATTAGTGATTGTAATACTGTATTCTACGGTTTGGGTTACAGGAAAAATTTGGTGTAAGATCAATCAGAGACAAAGACTATGAGCTTACAGCAGCTTTGTACCTCCAAGTCAGCATTGTGAGTCAAGCACTTATTTTTGTCACTAGGTCAAGAAGTTGGTCATATGTCGAACGCCCTGGTCTTCTGCTTCTGACAGCCTTTTTGATAGCACAGCTAGTAAGTTTTTTGTTATATATTCTGAAAGGTTTTATATTTCAGCTTAGAAAATATTGTTTCATATTCTAAATTTGTAATATTTTTGTTTGATGAAGATTGCTACACTGATCGCTGTGTATGCAAATTGGGATTTTGCAAGAATCAATGGAATAGGTTGGGGATGGGCTGGTGTGATTTGGATTTATAGTATAATCTTCTACATCCCTCTAGATATTTTCAAATTCTGCATTCGGTATGCATTGGCTGGCAAGGCTTGGAATAATCTGCTCCAAAATAAGGTAGAATACGTCTTTTTGGGTTGTGTTCTAACTTCTAAGAATGGTTAATGCTTAGTTGATTGGATGATTTTTCTTCTGATCTTATGAGAAACTAGACCGCTTTCACTACCAAAAAGGATTATGGGCGGGAAGAAAGGGAAGCTCAATGGGTAACGGAACAACGGACAGTCCATGGTCTCCAGCAACCAGAGCAGGTAGAAATGTTTAATGATAAGAGTAGCTACAGGGAGTTGTCTGAGCTTGCTGAACAGGCCAGGAAGCGGGCTGAAGTGGCTAGGTAACTAAGCTCATTCTACAAGAATCATTTCATCATTATCTGTATACTTATAATTCTTATACAAACTTGTTACAGATTGAGGGAGCTTCATACAATAAAGGGGCATGTTGAGTCAGTAGTGAAGCTTAAGGGTCTTGATATTGATACCATTCAACAGCACTATACAGTATAAGTTATAATCTTACTAAGGTGGAAGTAGTTTAGCTCGCCTACGAAAAGATTTTGGCACAGAGAAATAAGATTCAGGTACATTGTTTATCATGAAGGTTTACTTTACAGCTTTAATTTCATCCAATATACTGAATGGATGAGATGTTGGAATAAGTTCAGCAGACGAGATCGGTTATAGAGGATCCGCGGTTGGCAAAATAAGATTTAGGCAGTCTTTGTTCTATAATTTTATTTTATTTTCAAGTTACAATTATTGTATTTAATCTCAGTCCTCCCTGTAGATATGTACCCTACTGTTCATTTTGTCAATATGCTAGTTCTTGAAGAGTTTGTGTTTGTTACATGCATATACATTGCTGATTGCAATCCTGATTTCAAGAATGACTGAATTGAGCAAAATTCTAACTGTCTAATGTGTGCAAGATGAAGTTACACTAAAACTAATTCATCATATGTTTAGACTACAATTTATATTGCACTTGCAAAGAGAACTTCATAGGGTATCATAGCAAAGCAATAACATTCACACTAGAGTCGTATGGTTTGAAATGCATAATGCCTAGAAGGTGGTAACAATCTAAGATATATTACAATTAATCACCTTATTTTCTTGGACCAGTTAGACTTTTTGGGATAACCTAAATGCACAAGGTACCATAAAACTCCCTCGGCAGCTGAATCTGCAGCACTCTTCTTGCTAAACTGAGGCTTGCCGATGCACTCAACCACTAACGTTGGCTGTGAGCCTTCTTTCATCTCAATACTGGCCTTGTAAGTGAACCTGTTTCAACTACATAAGTTACATAACCAAATGTTTATGTTGAAAAATCCCATTGTGTTCAAAAAAAATTTCTTTTGTGATGCAATTAGGCCTGTAGACGAATCGAACAAACACGAGAAGAGTCATGTTCATGTTCGTTCATTTAACTTTAACTGAACACAAACACGAACATCAATGAACATGAATTTTGGCGTTCGTGTTCGTCTTTTGAGAAAATGAACATGTTCATGCTCGTTCGTTTAAAATGTAAACAAAAAGTTCACAGCACATATAAACACAGACAAGCACAAACGAATGCAATATAACAAACACAAACGAACAAGCTTAATACATTAAAATTTGAAAAATATTAAGTGCGCAGACACATATATACACTTGAAATTTTGTATAGATACATAAACGAACATAAACACACACACGTAAACGAACGACACAAACGTAAATGAACGACACAAACGTAAATGAACGACACAAACAAACATAAAATGAACAAATATAATAATCGAACATATATCAGCGAATGCACATGAACAAACAGAATAAGTGCACTAGTTTCTTACTTTAATCATTGTTTATTAAATTAATAAACATTAACGAACTTCTCACCGAATGCGGTTCACTAAACATCGTTTACAGGCCTATAATCAACATCAGAAACCGGAACAGTGATCATCGAGACTAAATTAGAGTCGACAAACTTACGATCTGTGATTACTCGGACCTTCTTCGCTACAACAATCGAACACAGGACGCTTCCAATGGCTCTGCGCACATATCTCGTACAAGCATGACCTCGCCGTTAGTTTCACCGGACCTAATATCGGAAATCGGACCAAATCAGAACCAAATACACGACAAACGACAGTGTTTTACCGTTTTTGGAGCTTAAAACCTAAAATTGTTCAATAATAAGCAAAAGTAACATTCGAATGCACTCAAAATTAGGTGAATATGAGTAGGTAGGTAGGTAGATGTTTTACAGTTGTATACCTGGAGGAACAGAGGAGGAGGATAAATTAGTGGCCGGAGAACTGAGTGACGGTGCCGGAGTTGGTGTAGAGTGATTGCCGCTCCGGTGATCGTCCTCTGCTCCGGCGGCAGACGACGGAGGCACCGGCGGAATGCTCATGGTTCCGACGTTTCTCCGGTGGATTGGAGTGAGAGATACGAAAGTAGCGTTTGTAGAAAAATGGACCAGATAATAATAAGTAATTAACTTGCTAATTTTAGAGGTTAGAAACTTAAAACCGTTTATTCTGTCGTTGATCACCCCATGGTTAACATATATCCATTGTCGGGATCACCAATATGTTTTGAAAAAATATGTGTTTTTTATTCGGGTTTTTTTATTATTTTTTCGGTCGGGATCGCATTTTCAATCATTTAAAAATGAAATAAAACCTTTGATTCAACCCTAATCATTTAAGTTTATAATGGCACTTAACTTAAGTATTTTACATATACTAGGAACCCATGTATTACATAAGTAGAAAAAAATAAAACATATCAAAATCATTTGTTTTATAAATATTTTATTTTTAAGATGTTATTATCTATTGAAATAAATATATAATAAATATTTAAAAGTTATAACACATAATGAATTAGAAATTATTACTTTTTATTTAATATATACTGATAAATTATTAAAATAACTATATTTATATTTTAGATGTTTAATATTTTATTTTATTTATTTACAATAATTATCATTTATATGAGAGAGACAAGAAAAAATAAAAGTCAAACTAATTGTTTTTATAATTTTCGTAAGAGAGAGGCGGGAAAGTTGTTATTTTTATATGTTAGAATGATGACACGTGTTATTTGATATGCTAGAATGATGACACATGTCTTAAAAAATCTTTTTTATTATAGTTTATAGATATAGATTATAGATAATGATAAATGAACCTAAACATTGTATATTTATTTATTTGTATTACATACATAAACCCTAACACGATCATAAAAGTCATGTAACATGATGACGATTTGTGTAACTCATTATCTAGATGGTACACGAGTTATTATGAAATTGTGAAAAAGTTAAATTCAACGTAGGGACATTGAACTTACAAATTACATGTTTTCAAATTTTATATTTAAATCTTAAATAAGATGATAGACAGGCTACATTCAAATTAAGTATAGACTAAATTACAAGGATCATCTATGAATTTGGCTCAAATTTCAAGTTTCGTCACTATGATTGAAAAATTACCAAGTTTAATCATAATGTTTAAAGAACGTAACACTTTTCGTCCTATGCTTTAACGGCCTTTAAAAAAATCCGTTAAGTAAAGTAAAATGACCATTGTAGTGGTCAATGGAGAAAATGAAAGTGGGTAACATTAAATTGGAAAAAAAATGGTGGTGGAGGATTAATGGTTGTGGGATGGGAGTGTGCGGTGGTGGTTAGCATGAAGAAGGAGGAGGAGGTGGGGAAATGGGGTATGTAGTTTTAAGTTAACTTAATAAAATTTATATTTATCTAAAAGGGATAAAAGGATAAATTACTCATTTAACACATATTTGATGGATTTTTTTTAATGATTTTTAAGACGAGCGACAAAAAAATATTATGTTTTTCAAACTTAAGGATTAAACTTATTAATTTTCAACCCTACAGATGAAAGATGAAATTTAAACAAAGATTAGAGACGATCCATGCAATTCAAATATGACTTGAATATGACTATATAGCCTAGAGGTGTACAAACCGGTTTTTATGCCCAAACCGGTTCGGGTTCAAAACCGAACCGATTTTTTCGTGGTGGCGTCAAACCGGTTTATCTTCAAACCCGTTCGGGTTACAAACCGGTTTGGCTCACCAAAAACTCAAACCTATCAAACCGGGGGCTAGCAAACCGGTATAGAAACCGGCGGTTCGGGTAGGGTTCGAGACCGGTTTGGTCCAAACAGGTTTTCTTTGAAACCGGTTTAGGTTTTTTTAGATGAACCGGTTTCGAACCGGTTTTTTGTACATGACTAATATAGCCTACTTTCACCATTAGATGCACTTCTATAATAAGTCAGCAAGTCTTATATAATTGATAAATATATAAATTTAAGATTGTAGAGAGAACGGAGAAGATATCTCAGTTAATATAGGTAGGGGTGTTCAAAGTCAGATATTCGAATTTCGGATATCTGAAAATTTCGGATAGTAGAAATCACTATCCGAATTCGTATTCGAAATTTCGGATACGGATTCGGATAACCGAAATTCATTTTTTATTTTTTAGTTTTTTTTAAATAATTAGGCATATAATATTATAAAAATAATATAAAAAACCAACTCATATCATAAAAGTCACAATATACACTAAAAAATCTCAATCTAAAGTAAAAAATACATGTAAAATTCAAAATAATAAAAAAATATTTTTTAGTTTTCGGATATCCGAATATCCGAAACTTTTGAAATCATTATCCGAATCCGAATTTTCGGATATCCGAAAGTTCGGATATGTCGGATTCGGATTTTCGGATCGGATTCTCGGATTCGGATATTTTGAACACCCTAAATATAAGATTGAATACTGAATTGACTAGGTGACTTGTTTTGTATGTTTTGATCTGACTTATTTTGTCTTTTTAGGTTTTTTTTCTCACTTTTAAATCTACCCATTCTAACCCCTTAAGAATATTATTTAACCCAAAATAACATATATTAATATATAATGTCAAAATCTAACTAGATTAAGAAACATTGGTCAGGATATCGGGTCTTGGTGAATATAGTCCCAAGAATTATAAATCTTTCATAGTAATTCTAATCCGTAAGCTCTTATGAGTGATGACGGAACAGAAAATTTCATAAATATTCTTAAAACCTAAATTAAAAAGTCCATTCATCACTCATCAAAGCTTGTAACAATCATAAAATTTTCCGTATGATACTCACAAAATTTATTGATCAATGGTACAATTTTTAAAAAACAGAGATAAACATGAGAATTTAACGATTAAATCCAACCAAAAAGTATAAAGCATATAAGCTAATTCGATACTAATGTGGCTTGTAACATGTGAAATTATTATCCTACATATGAAAAAAACAAAGCGATGTACAGTTCTTGGGTAGTTTTGGTATCTTGCCTTCTTCTTCGGTTTTTGTGCTCAGTCTTTAAAGTGGAGCAGATGTTAGGTGGGGTGGTGGCGGTGTGGGTGTGTCGGGGGTCGCTCGCCCTCTCTTGTTGCTCCGCCTCTCCTCCGTCATACCGTTGTTGTGGCGGTGGTCTTGTCGCCAGCTGTGACAAGGGGGGGGGGGGGGTTTAGGGTTTTTGGTGGTGGTGATATTCTTGATCTCATGATCAGTAGCACCGGTACCTCCGTCGCACAAAGACCGCTGTTTTATTACCATCTCGACAGCTGCTTTGCCGCCATGACCCGACGATACCCAAAAAGGTTAGCCATGGCAACGGTGGTTCCTACCGACGGTGTAGGGTTTCCAACTGTCCCTAGAAAGTCGGCGGCGTCGGAGGAAACTACATTCATCGGTGGTGTTGGCGCCTCAAGTGGTGGTTTTCGATTTCTATGGGTCGCGGTGGTGGCGTCGCTGCTGGTATAGCCTGAAACAACACAACTCACGACGTCTCTTTGCATCTGTTATGTTCCAACAAAACCCTAGTGCGGCCTTCTTGCGCAGATCTGCAATTTTATTTGTGGGTTTTCGTGTTCGTGGCTATGTGGTTTTGCTTGGTTGTTAGTGGCAGGCGACGATGCTATCGGTTGTGATGCCGGTGCGCTCGCTTGCATGTCACCGTTGCTTTCGATGATGTTGTTGGTTCAATCACTAACATGTACCCATTGCATCTTTGCTTGAGGTAGGGTCCGTTGGCCTTTCGCATCCCTATTGTGATTGTTGGCTATCTTTCTCTCTTCGAGATCATCTGCTTTTATTAATGATGCTAAGCGTTTGCTTAACCGAGACTGTTGTTTGTTGATGTCGATGATGATGAACGTGTTTTCATCTGAGACCATTGCCTCTAGTTTATCTGTGATTTTATATGAAAACTAGAGCCTGTTGCCTTGGCTTGGCAACCGTTTTCATTATGCAGCCGTGACCAGGTACCAATTCAATTGTCGCTATACATATACTAGAAAGTACTGTCGGTTGGTTATGTTATTAGGTTGTGCGATTGTTTATTGATGTCGATGATGATGAACGATTCTCCATTTGAGACCATTACTTTCGGTTCGGTTGTGAATTTATATGAAAACCTGTGCTGGTTGCTTTGGGTTGGCATCCATGTTCAATGTGCAACCGTAACTGGGTATCGGTTTAATGATTACTTTGTCTTCGGAAAAAACAATTAAGATGTGGCTACGATGATACAAAAGTAAATCTGAGCCTTGGTTTACCCAGTTTTTAAGACGCGCAACGCGCGTCCGGGTAAAATACTAGTTGTAATGAATTGTTATATATTATAATATAAGATGAAAATGATTATTTAGAAGCATTGAAACGGGGCACGTAAAACTAGGGAACCCTCATTGAATTCAATCTAATCTTACCATGCATTTATGCCCATTTTGGCCTCTTTTCCAAAGCAAAATTTTATGATCAAGATGAATACTACATTCAATTACATACTTGCATCTCAAGAAAATAAATAAATATTATACTTGAATTAATAATTTAAATTGAAGCTATAAATACCCTATACACTTGCTTTTGATCATGCCTCAAATTAACTCAGACACCTAGTGACACCCCTATGGTAGATTATGGTGGTGCAACACCACATTACACTGTCGATATGTATTGTATTACTTTTTATTACCTCCGTTTCAAAACCGATCTCCACTCGTTCGCCTGATCGCCATCATCAATTTGACGCTGATGAGAGAACTGTAACCCGAACTCCGCCTAGGAACCGTGGTAGGGCACGTAGCCATGGCGGAGGGCAAAGGACTCGTGGTGGATCAAGAACCGGTGGTGGATCATCAAACTGTGATCCGTTATATCAGTATCTGTTTGGAAGATGCGGGCAATGGCCTTCCCTCGTAATTCTCCAACAATCCTTTTACGTCTAGACCGGCCCCTCGTCGGCCCCCACAAAGTCCGCCACTTGTACCTCCACCAGTAGTCTCGTCCCCACCTCCACCACCAGCACCACCACCAGCACCTTCCCCACCACCATCACCACCACCCGTGGTCCCGTCTCCTCCTCCACCATCGCCGCCACCACCACCGCCACTTGTCCCGTCACCTCCACCGCCGGACCCGACACCGCCACCGGTTGACTTATCTCCACCACCAGACTACATCCTTCCTCCTGCAGTACCTGAGCTACCTGATGATCCCTTTCAACCCCCACCATTGGTACCAATACCATTCTCACCACCAGCGGCGGACGAGACCAATCCGCCCGACTCCGCCCTGCTGCCGCCACTCGTGCCTATATTCTCTCCACCGGGGGCTGATCCCGGACAACAACTCCCACCCGAATTCGACCCCGGACAACAGTTCCCACCGCAGACGCCATTCACGTTTACGCCTCCGGTGGAATCGACAATGCCATTTCCGGGGACCGGGGAGTCGCCAGAAATACTATTGCCACCACCAGCAGATGAGGATCCAATACCGGATATTCCGGTGGATCAGCTGTCACAGATGGAATCTCCTCCGGCAGCCTAATGACTACAAATGTATAACTGTTAGTGTGTGTAGTATATTTACATATTGTCTGTAAACTTACCTTGTATTCACGAACATTTAAATTATCTTTAAACCTGCATATAACAATCAAGCATTTACGTTTTCAAAGACACAAGAGATTATTGGATAATTTATTCAAATAGTTTCACAAGGAAGATGTAAAAAAGGTTATTAAGAAACTTATTTTGGCTGTAAAAACAAGTTTAGTGGAGGGTTTAATTATGCCTATGAAAGGAGAAATTTTTAGTGTGATGCTGAGTTCATGAAGGAGGGCCTTCAACCAGATCAATTCAAAAATTGTGTCGGAAACGGCCTTATACTCCGATTCAGTCGAGGATCTAGAGAGGGTTTGTTGTTTACGGGCAGCAGTAGATACAAGATTCGTTCCCAAGTAGATGGTTGTCATCCAATGATATTGAGTCTGATTTCGACGACATGACGCTCTCTATAAGAACGACGCGTTCCGAGGTGTGAAGTGGGAGAGAAGGGATGTCGTAATTGGGTTTTTGAATTAGACGACCTTTTGATTTATCTTTTTTTCATATTGAAAAAGTATGAAAAACGAAAGGTGTGAAGTTTTTTTATCATCTTGGCGTCAAGCTATTTTTCCGCAAGACCTCCCCTACAGTATCGCCTCTGCAGTAGAGTTTAACCACCAAGTTCGGGATGGATTGGTGTAGTTCCTCTACGCCTAGGACACCGAACCATGAACGAAGAAAGGCATGAGATAAAATAGTGATGAAGGCGCTTGAGGAAACTGTTTTGTTCACTTGTGTGTGGAGAGGAGCGTGTGTAAATGATTCCTAAGTGTGGTAGACGGGTTTCACAAAAATTTTAAAAGTGGAATAAACATCGGATTTGTGTGCTGTTGAATCAAAACCACATGTATCGTGTGGTGATCAAAGCATAATAAGAAAAATGGTAACCATCAAGGGAAGTGGAGGGAGAGGTCTCAAACATCATTATATATCAAATATAGAGTTTTATTACTATGATAATTATACAACGAAAGTTTAGATGATTTCCCTAGTTAACAGGAAGTACACAGTGAAGATGATAATTTTAAACTGGTAAATAACAACTAGAAATAAGGCATGTAAAACACGTTGATGGGGATGCCCAAGGCGTTGATGCTAGATAGTTCGGGATGCCTTGGTTGTGGTGAAAGCAAGCTTCAGGATGGACTTGAGTTGAGGTAGTTGTTGGGAGTATGGAACATTTCACTTGGACCTATTAGGAAAAGAGTATGTGTAGGCTCGTCCTTCACAACAAAAGAAAAATGAAAAGTGAAACATAAAGAAAACATTATTATCTAGACATAATTGTTGAAGCGTTGAACAAGTTTTTCTGAATTTCATGTACATGAATAACATTGGAAGGATTAAAGGTTCTGTTTGATGAGTAAATTTCGGATGAAAAGATGTGAAAAATGGGGAGGGCCTTATCGTCATCTATGTGAAGTGAAGGTTCCTTAGGGGTTGCCTCGAAAACTATCATGACAGCTACCACGACTTGTTTGAACAAGAGACATATGCAGCATGTGATTGAGTATTAAGAGATGTAATAGGGTTCAGTTGATACCCTAATTGAGCAGCCAGCATTTGTAGGTTATTTAGTTGAAGTTTATTAAGTTGAGATTGGATGATGTTTAGGGTTAGTAACGATGTTCCAGTGACTGTGTTGAGAGCTTGTGGGGTGCTACAACTGGAGTAGGAGTGATTTTGCTAATCAAATAGTCATATGATCATGCACCAACCAATGAAGTTCATTGAAGATAACTGGCGGGTGCCGAGCAAGAAGGTTGGCTTCAAGGCCATTGTGTTCTTCTCGAACACTCGATATGGCAAGCATAACAAGATCCTCATCCTTCATAGGCTCGCCAATATTGGCTAGGATTGTGACATAACTGGAGTTTCATCTCCCTTCATCTCTATTTTCAGAAGCTTTGTTTTCAAGGTATACTCACGAGATGCGGTCTTTGGCGAGTATGCATGTTCTAGTGCAAGCCAATAGATCTCTAGAGATTGTTACTTGAACGTGTTGAAAGGACACTTCGGAGATGGTGGATATGATGAGCATGCATACGTGCACATCATTAGAGATCCAATAGAGGTACCCATGGTTGTTTACTCATGGGATTCCTAAGTTTCTACTGTCATTAGTAATGGACAATTCATTGTTCCATCAGCATAACCGAATAGATGGTTGGAGTTTAAGAATGGTTCAAGCATACCGTTCCGATAACCATAGGTGTAGGGGTTGAGGGTGAAGGCGACTTTGTAGGAGTTATGGGCAGTCTTTCCACAGTGGTAAGTGAAGTGATGGTTGCCACGGGTAGTGGTGGATTTTTGGTGGTGTTACTAAATAAAAAGTTGGTGGTCTTCTGTCTGATGACGGAAGTGAGTGTCTCTCGTTTGAGTTCACTAATTATTTGAAGGAGTGCAAAATTGGAACGCACTTGACATGCCCAAGTACATCACACCAGAACAGGTTTCATAAAGGAAGAAACAACACCTGGCTGAAACATAGAGAAGTATGATTTATGATAAAAATGTACCAGGCAAGTTTTAGGCCGAAGCAATGAAGATGACAACATATGTAATAAATTGAACTCATCAACTGGGAATGGATTATATATCACCAAGTATTAAGTTAAGAACATAAAACCCAACATAAGTCATTTACGGGTTGGGTTTCAGCTGCATGTGCTATGCTTTGATGTAAGAAAGTTACAAAAGAGTATATGGCAAGCCAATGACACCTTCAAATAAGGCAAGCCAATATCACTTCCAAATTAGTCACGGGATGTTGGGGTATTACCATGTGAGGTTCGGGGGAGTATAGATATCCCTAGAACCACAGGTTAAATAGATCAAAATGTAATCAAACCAATTCTAAACCAAATCAAGTGAATTTCATATCAGCATGGCATAAGGAGGAAAGCAGGACAGGAATAGAAAACTTGAAGAAAAATAATGAAAGGATAGAAGTACCTGCTGAAACCTGGTCTGGATAAGGATCACGAAACTTCTCCAATCTGCTCAGCAGTATCAGAACTGTACTGAAGAAAGAAAGGTAGATATGATGAGAAGTTATGTACTCAAGTTAGATCACAATTTTCATACAACAGGGATAAGAAGCACTGACCATCTGCAGTATTGACATACTTAATAGTTTTAGCAACACATTAATTGGAGAAATGAGAACAGAAAACAGACCTGGCCGATACAGTTTGTCTAATGCTTGAACAACTGCACAAAAATAAAGGTAGCACTCATGAATAGATGTATGACAGTTAGGTAAAGAACAAAAAATAAACATTTTATAACCTGAGCCTAGCACGCCTGGCACGTTTCGATCATCAGGTTTCTCCAATCACTTCACTAAAGGCCTTAGCATACCAAATGCGTCACAGGATGTCTTTCCATTTGAGGTTTGGTGGGTATAAATATCCCTAGAACCACAGGCTAAACAGATCATAACATAACGAAACCAAATCATGTCTTTTTTCCGTATCAGCATGGCATAAGGGGGAAAACATAAGGACAAAGAGAACATAAAATTTAATGAAAAATGTATAAAAGGATCTAACTACCTGCTAAAAACCTGGCCTGGATACGGATCGTGAAACTTCTTCAATATGCTCAGCAGCATCAGCACTGTAGTGAAGAAAGAAAAGTAAATATGACGAGGAGTTATATACCCAAGTTAGATCACAATGTTCATACAACAGAGGTAAGAAGTCCTGACCATCCGTGACATTGATAAACTAAATAGTTTTAGTAACACATATTAAATGAAAAGGTAAAAAAACAAACAAACCTGGGCGATACAATTGTGCCTAATACTTGAACAACTGCACATAATAATAAAGGAGTTTGAGGAGATCAAGGGGTTTGAGTATGATAATAATTTCATCGATTCTGATTATATTAGTCTATTAAGTTTAGATAGTTTGACTTATTTAAAGATATTGTTTAATATTCTGGTTTATCTTTTCCTAGTTTAGATTACCTTGGAGATTAAGATAGGGTTAGTATAAGGTCATTCTTCTTGATTGCTAGAAAAGTGTCGCACATTTAACTTGTACAAATTTCCTTGACCGATTATTCAACATGAATAAAGCAAACCCTGTAGTCAATATCTATTGACTCATGGACCACTTGATTTCTGATTATTTCGGCCCAAGCCAAGGGATATTTTACACATATATGATGGTAAAACTCGTATTATTTCAAAAGGAATAGGTAGTTTTATGAAAATCCTTTTTTCCCGCTTCACATTTGTTTGACCACCCAAGCCCTTATCTTTTAGGATATTTATTTAGCTTACCCGTTGACCTATTAGAGATTAAAAGATAAAGCTATCTTTAAGCTATTTGTTTACCTTATAGCATAAAACCTCCAAAATCATTTTATATGCAAAAAAACTGGTGTATTAGTGAAACAATATATTCTTTGGACACAAAAGTTCTTAAAAATTGCACATTTGGACAAGAAATATTTTTACTAAAACCAACATTTTTTTGACATCGGTAAAAACTCAAACGTTAGTTAAGCAAATGAGAATGTATAGCGACCATTGGGTCAACTCAAATTACCTTTTTTACATCAAATGAAAAAAGTTTAAAATAAATAAACTTATAAAGAAGATAGGACAAACTAGATTGTTATTGAAATGATATAATCTTTCAAACAAATGTTAATAAAATAATTTGCATCTTCTAGACAAGAAAATTTTTTAAGTGAACCCAACATTTTTAATACATTATAAACTCACCTTCTATTGGGCATGTGAGAATGTGCAACAGGCATTGGGTTAATGGTCACTAAATCACCCCAATGTGTTTGGCCATCGGGTCATTTGATGTCAATGTTCTTGCAGCAGCCAATGTGTCTGATGATTTTTGAACCAAAAAAAACAGAACAGTGGTGAGAGAAAACCAATATAGAAGAAGGAAGGTTTATTATATATGTGTGTACGTGTGTGTGTGTGGTGCTAGGAACTCACATCAGGCTAAAGTGAAAGTCTTCTAAAAGCTAAAGTAAAAACATAAATGCAAAGAAAAATAAAATAAAAGGATCTACCAACCTGCTAAAACTCCAGACATGGATCATGAATTTCTCCGATTTGCTCAGCATTAAAAAAAATAAGAAAATATGATCACAAGTTATATACCTAAGTTGAAAAAAAACAGTTTTCATAAAAAACATGAGAAGCATTGACCTTGTGCAGCATCAGCATAAAGTGAGTACAACCTTCCAGCATCGTTTATATGTAAACGATTAAGGCCATTGAGCGCTTTATCTTGAACACGCAGCAACCCTCTTAATCAAACCTCATAAAAAAATTCAACAACAATGTTGAGGTTAAACCCGGACGATATTGTAAAAAAATTAAACAAATAAAAAAAAAGCTGATTAAAAACGAAACTAACCTAACTCAGGATGCGGGGATCCTTAGGATTCTTGATGGCGTAACATAGAGCGGCAAGGTCAATGTTGGCATCTTTATGAACCCTCAAGTTCTTGTGTACCAGTGGAATTGAAGTAGGTAACTTCTAATGTGTGAGAGGAAGAGCAAAAGGGACGTCGAGTGGGGAGTTGGGGGAATGTTTGGGAAGGGATGTACAAGTATCCATTGATGCTAAATGCTTTATCTATAGGTACTTGTGTGAGCTAGTTCTAAAAAGAGACATGCTGCCATTGCTGCTAACTTATCCATCCATAGACCATCATTGTGCTTCTTCTTGCACAAGACTTTAAATTATATGCATGCTTCCCTGTTTAATGCAGAAAACAGTAACTTGGAGATCTAAACATCAAGATTAAAAAGTATTCATCTGTTAAAAAGCATACCCTTAGTATTCTCTTGCAAATCCAGCTACAAGTACACAAACATAAGCCATTGATTTTTCTTTCCGGAGCATTGCATTTCGTGTCTTCACTAAAAGTTGAACTAGAATCCGCATAAAAGACAAGTTTCAAAAGTCAAACTGTAGCTCAATTTACATAGATTTGTCGTCTTGAACATTATCACCAGCTTCTCCTGGATTTGATCTAGAAAAATACATATATAATAGAAACACACAAATCTGAGTCTATATGTAATAAGAACAAAGGTGTGGTTGACTTCTAAGGTCAAACAAAAACTAACGTGGGTGTGATAAAATCTTGTTTGGCAAACTTACAAACTTGATTAAACTAGAACATTTACTTTAAAAAAATATTTATCCTTTTTTCAATCAAGTATAGAAAGCTTATGTTTTTATGTTCTAACCACCAATTTTTCGACTTGTGTATGAAGTACCTTGAAGGGATTAGTAGACTTGTTGAAGCATCCATCAGATGAGAAACTTCCTGCTAACAAGTTGATAAGGAGGTGCAATAAACGCCTACAACATCACTACTAATTACAAGTGTTGGATTTCGAGCAATACCTTCACCAGCATGTTCTTCAGTGCCGTTGCTATGAACAGATTTCTCAATCTCTGAAAAAAAAATTTACAAGAAGTTCATGAGCCTAAAAAATCAAACAATATATTCATATTTAAGTAGCACACAACTAGCTTCGAAATCTTGCAAGCTTGTGAGTAATAAGGCATCTAGTGGGATTGTTACCTTCAGTTTCCAATTTACTTCACATCCGTTTGACCCACCCAACTTTTTAAACAAAAGGATTAGGAGATTTTATAAAAAACACTTTTGTCCACTTCACATCCATTTTACCTACCGACCTTTTATCTTTTAAGATATTTGTTTGGCTTAGCTGTTTGACATTTTGGAGATTAAAAATAAACCAAGTTAAGTCATTCATAAGTAAATGGGTAAAAAATAACATCACTCCTATAAGCTATACATTAGCAGCAAAAGAAAGAAGGACAAAGAGAACTATAAAGAAAAACAGAAGGATCTAACTCCCTGCTAAAAATGATTCCAGATATGGATATTTAATCTTCTCTAATTTTCTAATCAAATATATAAAAGAAATATAAATAGATATGCCGATGAGTAATAAACCGAATTTGGGTCAAAGTTTCATAAAACAGAGATAAGTAGAACTTACCATCTGCAGTATTGGTGTAAAGTGAGTAATACCTTCCGGCGTCACTTCTAAGTAAGCAAGTAGGGCATCAAGTTTATCTTTACATGGCTTCTTAAATATTATCACCCAACTTCTCCAGCTTTGATCTAGAATAGTACATAACGATACCACAATTTTTAAACCCTCTTTGAAACAAAGGTTTGGCTTTTAAGGTCAAACAAAAACTAATATGGTTCATAATAGTAGAAGTAGAATATAAATTGGTAACGCACGGATTAGCAACCCTAAAGAATAGCATCTAAAAATATAACAATTATAATGCAAACCTCCTCACGACTTCTTCCATACCAAGTTCTTGCACATATACATGACTGCTTTGAATAATGCAATAAAGGTCAACCTTGTATATTGTACTTTGAAGAACCTGCATAAAGCAAAAAAAAGGTAAATATTCTGACCTCCATGAGCATTCCACGGAACCTTTCCATCTAAAATCCAAAGTAAAAGTGCTAAAATCACTCTGTCAAATGTTTTCACATGTAGACAGCATGAGCAGGCGTTTACTTTAAAATGGCTACCAAAAAGGGACAATCTCACAACGTAAAATATTCTATTTAACCTGCAATAACATGATGTAACAAAACTTACAGAACATCATATGGCAAATCACCTGCATCAGTGTTGTTAAGAATATATTAACATGACCTTGAATATGCATATATCACTCAAAAATAGAAGTCTTTGTATAAGCCAAAATAAAAGCAGCCATATCATATGTGTAATGAAATCTAGAACTTAATTTGGGCCAATTACACCTCCAAATTACTAGGTCGGTGAGTACTTTTTTTCCATTTAATGTTCAGAGGGAGTATAAATATCTCTAGAACCACAAATTAAGCAGCTCATAATTTAATAAAACCATTTCAAAACCAAATCATATTTCTTTTCATTTCAACATGGTATAAGAGAAAAAGAAAGGACAAAGAGAATAGGAAATGTATAGAAAGAAACAAAAGAAGCACGGACTACCTGTTAGAACTGGTCCAGATATGGATTGTGAAAATTCTCCATTTTTTTCAGCAATATATAGAAGAAAGATAAGTAAACATGACTAAAAGTTAATACCCAAGTTAGGTCACAGTTTTCAAAAAGAGATAAGAACACACTGACCATTTGCAGCATTCGCGTAAAGTGCGTAAAGCAATTAGGGTATCGAGCAGTTTATCTTGTACATAGGAACTCAAATCAACAACCTTCGTGATCAATCTCACCAAAAAATCAAGATGAAAAGCAATACTCCACATTCATCACAAGTATCCAGATTCAACCCAAACAATATTTTCCAAAGATTCAGGTGTTTTTTGTCATATCAACCTGGCATAAGAGAGAAAGAAAAAAGGACAAAAAGAATATAAAAGGTAATGAAAAAACATAAGAAATTAATAATAACCTGTTATAAATGGGTCCAGATTTGGATTTTGAAACTTGTCTGCTGTGTTCAGCAATATCAGAACTGTATTGAAGAAAGAAAAGTAATATGAGCAAGAGTTATAGACCCAAGATACACCACAAATAAGAAGCACTTACCATCTGCATCATTGACATGCTAAATAGTTTTAGGAACACAGTAATTGGAGAAATGAGAAAACAAACAATCCCGGGCGACACAAATCTGCTTTGCAATTGAACAATTTCACAAAAAATAAGAATAGAAGAGTAAGCTTTAAGTAAATAACAAAAATTAGAAGTTTAAAACCTGAAACTAGAAGGCTAGAACGGTTGGTGATCACCTCCAGAAGCACCAAACTCACTTTCCTGAGAACCTTTTTTCACCTAACATCGTATTATTTCTCCAATCACTTCAGCAAAGGCTTCATCATACCACAACCAAAAACAATGTCAAGATAATAATTCTAGAAATTCAACTCTCAAGGTGTAAGTGATAAGTTAGGTTCCTTCTGGTGCATATGTTTACTACAAAACAATTAAGCTTAGTAGCTTCTTCCACGATTATACTAACAAGACCACAACCAAAAACAATGTGAAGATAACAATTCATGTTTCATTATTTTATTAAATAGTGATGGAAAAATCATCACCTTCCAATCAGAACTCCCCTATCCTTTCAGAAGGGCTGGTGTTATCTTTCCACTAACATCCTCACGTGGCAAGCAATCAAGATACCACCGGATACAGAATCTGGTTGCTTTGATAGTCTTCAGTGGTGCAAGCTAACTGGATGCTCTTCATTCTTTCTTAAATTGCACCAAGAGTCCCACTAGCCACTACTATCTGCAAATTGCAAAATTATTTAAAAGAAAACATAAATAACTAATGAACTAAAGTTGTAGTAGAGATAAACCTCAATATGTGAACCTGTCATTCCATTGGAAACCTTCAGGGGAGTATAAAGTTCCATGGAAACTGGCCTGGCTATTGATCGTGAAACTTCTCGAGATTAATGAGCAATATATAAAGAAAGAAAAGTTGCATCCTCAAGTAGATAAAAACTTTCATAAAACGGAGATAAACACTAACCATCAGCAGCATCGGTATAAAGGGAGTAACCAGTTGTCTTTGAAGCTGTTTGTTTAGCTTCCCTGTTTTATTAAAGAGTTAAGATCAGTTATCTTTTAAGCTAGATGTTTAGCTTACCTACTAGATTCGATGGTATTCTCTTGCTAAAGCACCTATGATGATCTTTTAAGAGCATAAAACCTCCAAAATCATTTTATATGCAAAAAAATGTAATATTAGTGAAACAATATATTCTTTGAACACAAAAGTTCTTAAAAAATCCAACTTCTAGGCAAGAAGTTTTTCGTGAAACGAACTTTTTTACACGGATAAGAACTCACCTTCAATTGGACATATGCAGAATGTGTAGCAGTCAGGTTACCTTATAATGAACTAATGAGGGAGAAAAATGTAATACTACCTGATGCAGATATGGATCATGAACTTCTCTGATTTGCTCAGCACTAAACAAAATAGAGATTTTGGGGAATGTTGGGGAGCGATGAAATGCAGGGTATTTACTATTTAATTATTTGGAAATCCCAACACATAATTATATAAAATGAGTAAAAGTTACTATAATAATAATAATATTGGCGATTTAAATGTCTGAAAACTGTTGAATGAACACTTGATACAACTTCACACTTCAAACAACTGTGAAAGAAGAATGAGCAAATTAAACCAAATTTGTGAACAAACTGTTGTTAAGTAAGCAATTAGTGCGTCAATCGCTTCATCTTGTACAAGAGAATTCAATCAGAAGCCGTCTTCATCACGCTTCACGGAATAACTAGAGAAAAAAAAACAATAATCCACATAGATTACATCATTACAGCGATCGAAGTTACACCCAAACGATACTTAAAGTTAAAAACAATAACAAAATTGATAAAACAACAGAAGTGACTAACCTAATTCACGAATGTGAGGATGATGATGATCACAGAATGTTAAAATCGAACTTCCTCTCTTCCAGAATTACATAAATGAATGATGAATCCGACGTCTGTAACTTGAGGAAAAACTCAACAACATATGATCTTCTTCAATTCTGTGTAGAAAGAATATAAAAATCCTTCAACGTCTTCTTCTCTTCTTGTGTGTGTTGATGTGTGTGTTGATGTGTGTGTAGTGTGTGTAGTGTGTTTAGTGTGTGTAGTGTGTGTAGTGTGTGTAGTGTGTGTAGTGTGTGTAGTGTGTGTAGTGTGTGTAGTGTGTGTATGAAGAAGAACTAGAGGAATGTTTATATAACGATTTGGGGGAATGTTTAAACGGGGGTATTTAAAGATTTGCAAATCCCAAAATATTTATTATTATTATAGAATCTTACTGTTACATATTTTATTTTTTAACCGTTATAAAGTATATTTTCTAATCTCGTAACATGATTAGGATATCCTAATATTAAATGTTGTTGATTTTGTAATTTTGGCGTTAGTTGCAAATACGTGTTTTGGTAATTTCATTGTTACAAGATAATAACCAAACATAAAAAAATTTTGTTTCGTTGTGGATGTGTATAAACTAGATTTATTCTTTGCCGCGACAATATACGTAAGATGATAAAGTATAGACGACAATCGACTCTACTTGTTTTCGAACTAACTTTACTTCAATACGTAAAGTAATTCGAATTATACCATTGAACAAAAAGTTTAATATTTAACCTGACACTTTCCAAACAAAATTAATGTCAAAACATAGACTTACAATCGCCTCCGAGCTTTTCCAAACTGAATTTATATCCAAACGTATAGCAAATGAAAACGTATTATATTGACCCGACTTGTTTCAAAACAAACCAATGTCGAAATGTTAGCCAACTCAAAGCGTACATATAAATAAGCACGAAAACGTTTTATATTTGACCCAACTCATTTTTAACAAAGTTTACTTCAAAATATAAACGTATGTTGAAACGTAGACAAGCTTAAAGTGTATAGAATTAAACTTGAAAGTTCATATTTAATGCGATTCAAATTGAATGTCGAGCCGCATGTTGCGGTGGCATTGCAAACACAGCGTGATCAAGTTTAAAATTAAATCGACCCAACTCATTTCAAACAAAATTTATATTTTATCAAACTATTTTCCAAACAAAATTTATGTCGAAAACTTAAAATCGCCCCAACTCATTCTAAACTAAATTTACGTTAAAACATAAAGAAAATGAAAATGTATTATATTTGACTTGGCGCGTTTGCAAACAAAAGTTACGTTGAATTGTAGACCAAATCAAAGCGTCAATAAAAATAAGCACAAACGACTCATTTTCGAACAAAGTTTACATCGAACGTATACTATGTCAAAGTGTATATAGATACATACACGAAAACGTTTTATATTTGACCCAGTAAAATTTTAAATAATTTAGAGAATTAAGTGTAAAAGATTACAAGTTTGGGGTGAAGAAGGCAGAAAAAAAGAAGAATAAAACTGAAACGGTGTGAGGATAAATTTGAACCCGGTGCGCTTTTGGAATGAAATACCAATACCACTACACAAAAATGCATAATTAACACAATGCTCAGCAAATAATATATAATAAATAGTGGTGATTGTGGGTGACTATGTGATTGGTCACCGACCTTCCTATTTAACTTATAGTATAATACAATGTATAATTATCACTTCTTGTTTTACTCATATGATGTTACAATACTAAAATACTCAAATTAATCATAATCCACAGTATTTATAACTTATAATAAAAAATATTTTTCTAAGACTTGTGTTATTATTCTAGCATATAAAATGACACGTGTAATTATTCTAGCATATCAAATTACACGTGTCATCATTCTAGCATATAAAAAAAATATTTTTTTGCCTCTCTCATAACAAAAACAAAAATTATAAACTAATTTGATTTTTTTAAATAAAATATGTTAAAAATATATTTATATTTGTCTTTATTGTCTCTCTCATATTAAATGATAATTATTATAAATGAGTAAACTAAACTATTAAACGTCTAAAATATAATGTAATTATTTTAATAATTTTATTAATACATATTAAATATAGAGCAATAATTTCTAATTCATTATATGTTATAACTTTTAAATATTCATTATATTCTTATTTCACCAATGGATACTAACATTTAGAAAATAAAATATTCATAAAACTAATAATTTTAATATGTTTTATTTATTCCACGTATGTAATACATGGGTTCTAATCTAATGTTACTATACTCTAACGTATAATGCAATTTTTTGTTGTTAATGTTTATGGTTATTCAATAAAATGTTTAAACAAGTTAAACTGGACTCTTTTTTTTACTTTAAAATAATTACATAATACAAATTTGAGTGTAACGTGTCACTATCGCTAGAGCTTTATTGTTGTTGTTATTTTATATTTTGTTTATATATTTAATTTTTGGTTCTTAGAAAATAATTTGTTATCATATAACATTTCTTTATTTTTTATATTGGTATGAATTTATATTTAAATATTTCTTTATCACACATACTTATATAGCATACTATGCAACATAATATTTTTGTAGTCATGATAGTACACAAGTATAAACATGCATTTTTTAGTCACACGTATTTTGCTCAAATAAGAAAGAATCAAATAAGAATACGTGGTGGTGGAATTTCAAGTTTATGTAATTTTATCAAAAAAAATTTAAAACATTTTTGTTATATTAAATAAAAAAACTAAAACCCACATCACCACTTCACGTCAGCACAAAAAATAATAATAGTAATAATAAAAACTTTCCTAATTGAAACAAAAATAAAGCATGTTAAATTTTATAATTTAAATAAAATTTAAAGAAATTAATTGAAACAATTTAAAATCTTGAGTAACATGATTAAAACATTTAAAACCTTGATTATTATTTTATAAAATTATGCTAAAATTATCTATTATCTATCTGTATAATTATAAACTCCTAACTACATTGAACTTTGAGGGTTTATAATTTTGAGCACATGAGTTTAGTTTTTATATAATGACCCATTATTTTTTTTAACTTAAAATAATTTTTTTTACCATATATTCTAATCTCCTCTCACGAGGGCCACTAGAGATCAAAAGAAGGCACGTCCAATTTTGATTAACAAATAGAGTCTACGTTGTGCGGGTTTAAGATCTAGCCTGACCATTTTTAACATTTTTTCTTGGAACTCTTTTGGGGTTTCTACTATTTTCTTAACGTGACTTCTTTCCTTCCATTCCTAATGCTTTGGAATTCCACGTTGAAGTGATAGTAGTCATAATATGTTTTTATTTTTGCTATTTGACATTTGCACATGCGTAATTGAAAAGATTGTAAATATCAGCTCACAGATCCAAGCAATGAACAATAACATTACTTGTTTAATAATCAATTTGTTTTAAAAAATTGTATGACATACATGTCTTTCTTTAATAATCAATACTTGGTTAAACTTGTATCTTCAAGTACCTCAACCTCAACCGATGTTTTAAACCTATAGGTTTGAGGTTTCTAATTGTCGTCTCTTCTATTTTAATACTTGTAAAGAATCATTAGATTGTACAAAAAAATGTTTCGTTACTAATGTTTGTCCTAGTTAGACCACGCATAATCCACCTGATAAAATATTCTTATCGATCCCGGAAAAAACGTACCGGATAAAAATGTTTCATGATTGGGATAATGGTTAGAGTGGTAAGATGCTCCATCACAATTGATAAAATGAAAAAAAAACAGGGAGAGTGATAAGATGTTGTTGACGGTGTAGAAAATAATAAGTTGGTTTGGTACTTCTTGTGGTCTTACTTTTGATATTATTACTCATATTTTATTTAGTCAAATTGGATTGTGATAATTTAAAATGTGACTCATTACTTCATTAGACGTTCATATTTCATACCAACAAGGTATACAATTAAAATTTTAACTTTCACTTTGATATCAAAGATAATCTCGCTCATACAATTATCATAAATTTACATTTTCATAATTATGAACAAAATACGAAACATATATAGCCTATAAGCATAAATCAAGTAAAAATATGTGTAAATCTACTAAGAATATTGATAGCCATAGCCCCCGACCCCGACCAACATGAGCTTCGAAACCATAGTCGTTGCACTCCCAACGGAAAAAGTAACTGGTTATGGGTTGTTTACTTGTTCATAAGTTACGGGGCGAGTGAATCGGATAAACCCAAACCCATGGATCCAATCATGGGTCGTGTGGGATTACATGATGTCGGGTGATGGGTTCTTAGCATCAAGAAGACCCACGTCACCTTTCTATATAGTTCATGCAACTTGTTTTTTTTTTGTATTTTATTATTAACATCTATTAATACTTTGTTGTTTAATTATGTGCTTGTTAGTTGTACTCTCAGTAATGAGAGTAGTACTTGGTAGTTTTATATAATTTCTAGATTGAACGTGGGTCGGACAATATTCTTTTTGTACTTGAACTTGATGTGAGTTTTATGATATTTTGTTTATTTATTCTTTTTTTAAGGGTAAACTTTTCCATTGCTATTTTGATCTTGGCACAATCAAGAAGTGTTCTTTGAAATCAAAATAAGGTTAGGTGGTGTTTATGTATCCTAATTCGAGTTTTGATTCGCCCGGTGAGTGATGATTTTCTGTATCTCGTCTTATCAGTTGTATTATTGTTATTTCCCAAAACGACCGTTTCATTTGAATCTAGAAGTCTCTGTATATTAAATATTTAACTAGATTGCCTTTAACAATAAAATATGAAAGTTTGAAAACCACATTCGAATTCTCGATATGATCTCTTATCATAAAAGTCACGGATTATTATAGTACAATAAAAAAAGAAAAGATTGTTTAAAGAAAATCTATATTCAAATTCAAACCATGGTTGCTTTTAAAAAAGTTATTCGGGTGGAGATAGCTCACTTGCTAACTACAACATAAATCAACGAATCAAATCACAGTACATCACAGTTAGAGAGCGTTTGGTTGGAAAAATGAAATGGAATAGAACTGAGAAACTAGTATAATTTCAAGTAAAATTATGTTTGAGTGAGTAATGAAATGTAAAACTCAAGTGAATGCTTAACCTCAATTCTCTTGGTTGTGGGATTTCAAAATCCTTCTACCTAAAGAGGGAATTTGAAATCCTACAACCAAGAGAATTGAAGTGAAACATTCCTTTGAGTTTTACATTTTATTACCCACTTAAACATAATTTTACTTGAAAATTATACTTGTTTTTCAATTCCATTCTATTCTTCCAACCAAACGCTCTCTTAACACACACTCAAAATTAATAAGCCAGTGTTGTCATACTATGGGGCTGTTTGACAACTTTTGAACAATTAAATGTTGAACCAATTAAAGATCTGAACCATTAAGTGCTAAGTCATTAAAAGGTCTGAACCAATAAGAGCTAGTATATCGTTTAACTATTTAAATGTAAATGTCTGACCAATTCACATAATATGTGTTAATCATTCAGCATTAAACATCTTACCTATTGAGCATCAGTATAATGCTTAACTATTTAGGGATAAATGTATTAACCTTTCAGACACGTGCTCGCGAAACAAAAAGTCTGAACCATTAAGTGTCGAACCATTCAGACATTTGAACCATTAAGAGGCGCCGTCACATACTTCACGGTAAATATTCGCCGAAAAATCACACCATGCAGCATGGACGGGGCGGCGGAGGTCATGTCAGGCGGCGCCAAACCTCGTCGTGACCTCCGGTGCATACGCGGCTACGCGCCGCCCACCCTTAGCATTAAAACGATACTATTCATAAAAGTAACGCTCCTCTTCATGTCATTTAGTGGGGGACACCTCCACCATATTCATGTAATACAATTACACAAATCAAATCCCCACAACCACTGTGTATTCAGTTCTTCAATCTTCACCTTTCAATTTCGCTTCAATCCTCATCTTTCAATCGAATTCTTCAACCCTTTTGCTCATCGATTCATCCTTCAACAGCTAGATCCATCAATGGATTTGGAGCCCAATTATGACAATTTACCAGATGAAATATGGGAGCTGATATTAAACCGATTAGGCGGTGATCATCACTCAGAGTTTGAATCACTTTCAACGGTGAGCAAACGATTGTTATCGTTAACCGATCGCCTTCGTCTCCGATTGAAGATCGTTGATCCGACGTTTTTCATTCACGGCACCGTTCGTCGATTCATCCACCGGTTCAGAAACCTAAAAACCCTAGATCTTAGCTGTTTACAGGACGCTAATGTCGAAATTGCGCTTCGAGAGATCGCTCGTTCGTCTGTCGCGTTGAATTTGGAGATTGTTGATGTATCGAATCATGAGTCGGTTCCGATTGAAAGCTTGAAGGCGTTGGGATTGAGTAATCGGAGAATTAAGGTGTTGAAATGTGTTAATGTTGTTAAACTTCGTGATGCTGATTTGATCGCTATTGCAAAGTTTCATCCGGATCTTGAAGAATTGGATATCAGTAATACTCGAAACAAATTTGAAATCGATGCGTTGCGTAGGTACAGTATAAGTGAGATTATGATCACTGATGCTGGAATTGAAGGTTTATCATCTGGTTTGAAGAATCTGATGAAGATTAACATCTCAATGAATCCTCTGCTTACAGATAAGTCTCTTTATGATCTATCTACAAACTGTTTGAAACTGCAAGAGATATCATTGTTGAAATGCATTATGATCACAATGAAAGGTGTTAGATTTATGCTGCATAATAGCCTGAAACTAAGATCAATGTCTATGTGTCGGATATCTAATATTCATGGGAATGAATCGCTTTTCGTCAACCCTGTTACGTCGGGTAGAGGTTTATGCAGTCTTCATTTCATTGATTCTGATGTTTCTGATGAATTGCTTAACTCAATTGTGGAAGCGCGTATTCCTTTGAAGAATGTCTCTCTTTATGATAGCTGTAGGTACTCCATTGATGGTCTTTCAAGGTTCCTGCACGCGTATGACTCCCTTATGTTCTTAGATCTTACTAAAAACAAATCTATATGTGATGATTCCATTGTCGCGTTATCTCAGTATCTGCATGATCTTGTTTCAATAAAGCTCAATTTTTGTCATAAGCTAACAGGCAGATCATTGTTTACTCTCATCACCAACTGTTTGAATCTTGAACACATTGAAATGGAACATACAAGTCTAGGTAAGGAAGAAGATCAAGATACATTTATGAATGTTTTGAACGACGTAGACACAAAAGCATCAAGCTTAAGGTCCTTGAAGTTGGGTTGGAATTCACATCTGACTGATGAATGTCTCTTAAAGATCACTTCTGTTTGCCCCAACTTAAAGCAGCTCGACGTGAGCTCATGTTCTGGTGTCACATGGTCCATAGGCGAGGTTTTGATAAGTTGTCCTGAGATTGAGCATTTGAACATACAAGATTGTGGTGGGGTCAAGAACATGGGCTTAAAGATGGAACCTTTGAGGTTAAAGAAGCTGTTCATGGCTAGATCAGGTGTTAATGACGAAGGGTTGGTTGGATTTGCGGGCAGGTGTAATGAGCTTGTGAAGATCGATATTGGAGGGTGTCGGCATGTGACGACGAGTGCAGTTCAGTTTATGGTTAAGAATTGTGAGAAGTTGAGGGAGGTTAATCTGATGGGGTGTATTAATTTACATGCGTTTCTTGTTGATTGGATGGTTCATACGAGGCCGTCGTTGCGCAAAATAGTCCCGCCTTCATATGCTATTACGACGGAAAGCCAACGACAGCTTCTGTTGAGGCATGGATGTCAAGTTTGTGATAAGTAGTGTTTATAATCACAAAGGCCCGTGGCTAGCGGCATTCTTCAATGTGTCTAGAGAATACATCTCTTCCTGTTTTGGCCGCGGGTTTAATTCCTATGATGAACAAAATGTCCAAAATATGTAGATTTCAGAGTATGATCGAGGTTGTGTGAATTAGTAGTTTTTCTTTTTAAGTTGTGCTTATAACGGATTTGATGTGGATGCTTCTTATTGATAGGATTTGGATTTCAAATGCATTCTCTTGCATATCATCTTGCATTTTTTTGTTTTTAGACCAACTTGAGTAACCTTTTAGTGCATGTAATCAATGTTTCCTTTAACCTTATATTGAAAAGGCTTAATTTAGTAGTTAATTGCATATCGGTAAATTGGTAATGTCTTTTATAACCGCATTTTATTGTTTTCTTATGTTAAAATGGTAAATTTTAATTCCTACTAGTTTTATTCCCGTCGGGATTTGTTTGATTGCTTGACGGGTATTTGTTTGATCGCATGAGTTAACCGGAGATTCATTGCGCTTTATTGCAAGAGTCATCGTCAGATTTGATTCGAATCTAATTTTAGAGTCACAAAGCATATTGATTCTCAACATATAACACAATGAAAAGACAAATATGAAATGCTAATCTATTCTTGATTTTTCTAAGAACCTTGCAAGTTTGGTATCATTATATATATCATACTTCTTTAGCCACGTATTCACATGTCACATGTTGTTATCAAGTTGGTGAAAATGATGTGCAAACATATAATTGCATGAAACCCATAATCAGAAACAACATAGAAAACCAACCATAAGGTAAGCAGCCTCAAATCAAACATAAACATAATCAAGGATTCAAGGTTCAAGAATCTCTCTTTATGTGTTTAATCAAATGATGAAGAAGAGAGTGGAAAAAAGAAGACACACATCAGCCAAGATTTAACAACTAACCGCTGCGAATAAGAAGGCAAGATATTGGAAGATGTGTTTCAAGATCTACACGTATACTTTGCATCGGAACCCCATTATATCATAATCGCACCCGAGGTTGTCTTCATCAACAGCTGAACCGTCATCTTCGTCGTATTCCTCGATAGCGAAACTGAAAAGATGAAATCAAGAAGGCAGGTTTCTATCATTTGAAAGGGACTCATTGAATAAGGGAAAACGAAGTATAAAGTGATGGGTTGTTTGAGTGCATGGGCCATATAAATAATAATAATAATATAATAATAATAATAATAATATAATAATAATAATATAATAATATAATAATAATAATAATAATAACAATAATAACAATAATAATAATAATAATAATAACAATAACAATAATAATAATAATAATAATAATAACAATAATATAATAACAATAATAACAATATAATAATAATAATAATAACAATAATAATAACAATAACAATAATAATAATAATAACAATAATAATAATAATAATAATAATAATAATAACAATAATAATAACAATAATAATAACAATAATAATAACAATAATAATAATAATAATAATAATAATAATAATAATAATAATAATAATATAATAATAATAATAATAATAATAATAATAATGGTTTTTCGTAACTATAGATTCAAAAATCAATGGGTCAAAATCTCTAGAGCACTATTCATTGTCGTTTTTGTCTTTTAATCATAAAACAAAACTAGAAAGGTTTGACCACGCGTTGTACGGTTTCTGTGTTTCATTTGTATTTGAAGCTTGTTATAGATACAAAAAGGCTACATAATTCAAACTATTAGATACATATCGGCATAATCACAAAAGATTTGATTTTTAAACAATGGGCTTGTATAATTTTCTTCAGCGAAGTTACACGAAAAGTCACTTAAAAGGTTATGATAAGCCAAAATTCATCAAAAGTTTGTTAATTTCATAAAAAGTCTCTACAGATACATGCCTCTATATACATGAAAAGAAGAATTTAACATATTTGGTTTGTTTAGGTGTAATATATAAGCTGAATAGAGAATTCGGTAACATAAATATCATTTATAAACTTAAAATGATACATACAATAGACTAGTTATACTAGTTATGTTATCAAACCATTCATGTTGTTAAAGAGCAAATTACATTTGACAAAAGACATTATTTTCTTGACTTGCTACCAATGCAACTTAAACCATGAAATCTTCAGTACATGATCTTATACAATAGATTCTCTACATGAACAGACAACACTAACACCATCGTCTTCTTTCCCACGAAGACCGTTATCGTTTTCTGGATACGATGAGCCCTCTAACCGTGTGACCGATACGAAAAACCCTACCAATTAGCAATGACGACAATGATGCCGCGGTCACCGTGTCCTCTCTACCGCCTTCCCTCTATCTTCTCCTGATAAGTTTTGTTTCTTTTTGTCCTTCCTTATCTGGTTTTCTTTTTAAATACACACCAACTTGTACTCTCACCCATTCAAGTGTGTATTACTGTTCATTTGCTCGCAATTAATTATAAAATAATATATAGAGCCTTTTAACTATTTGTAAATAACATTTATGACACTAGTTTTTCCTTTATAAGTATGTGCTTAATTGTTTTTTTACTAGAAATCTAGTTAGAATCTATTAACTCAACATGTGCTTGAATTAGTTTATTCCGTACTTGGATCTATCAAAAAACATGGGTTTAACTAATTCTGTCAATAATATGTGGTTAACAGACCGGTCATTTCTTTAGGCTGGTGGGTGTGCCTTGAGGATAGATCTTGGCATGGGTGAGGTGACGATTATGTGACATGATACTAACAAGACCATCATCACACCGACCCGGTTACGACTAAAATCAAGAGAAAACCAAAAGACAAAAAAAGAAGGGATGTGGCATGAAAAAGTAACATGGTTGGCACAAGATGAAAAGATTTATGACTTGCGATAGTTTAGCTAGCGAAGTAGGGTAGGATAGCAAACGAAGCGATAGGAAATCTTCAGACCGTTACGACTCAATACCGCCCAAAATCTTCAAGCCGAGCAGCACATCTGCATCGGTGTATCCACATTTCAAACCCCCTAGCCTTATTAGGGATGAGCAACGGGTTGGAACCGACCTGCCATTGACCCGAAACCGATAAGTGGTTTATATAACAGAATCAGACCGTTTGTAACAAAAAGAAACGGTTGTACAAAAAGAAAGTTGAAAAAACCAAAATATATGTTATAGTTTCAGTTTCAATACATAACTAGACCAAACTGGTCTCGCCTCTAGGTCCTCTACAGAAAACAGCATAAGTAACTCCTGATTAAGTGGGGAGCCAGAAGTCTGTCCGAGTCTAAACATGCTATGATTGAAATTGAGTAACATTTTGTACGAGTCGAAGCATCTTAGTTGACATGCTAACGCTTTCTAACCCGTTTTTATTCGCCTCGACTCGGTTTGAAATAAAATACAAAAAACCCAAATTGGACAAAAAGTGATTTTTAAGCTTTGTAATCGGCGCTGTCCCGAAGACCAAGTTCAGAGAGACAAAAGCAATAAGAATCCCAATCGGTTCTTCTAAGGTACTTCAATAGTTTCTTCCTTTTCTGTACCATTGCTTGTAGACCCTTTCGAGAGTGCTTATCCTGCATCAGTTTTCAATACATTTTAGCAAATTATCAAACTAAAACCAAAGTTTCACCTTTTTCTCGGAATTCACGCATTATTTTTTATTTTGTTGAATTTGAAGACGTTAATCTTGGTTAAACAAAGGAGAGAGAAAGTCTGGTTAAGTTTATTTGGTTATATTTATCGACTCATTAAAGATATAGTTGGTTTATCAGTTTATTGTTTTGGTAAGTGTTTGAGTTTGAATAAGGTAGTTGTAAGTTTCGTAGTAGCCTGGTTGGAATCTAACTAGTCTTGGTTAGCCAGTTATGTATATTATTATATATAGAGATTACTAGTACAAATAGAGATGTTAGAGTAGGTTTTGTTCTTAATAAGAGTCGTAAGAGTTCCCACAAATATATTAGTGTGATTTCATGTGTGATATATGATTCTAGGCCAACGTGTGAAAATCAAGGACCTATCTATTGAGCTTTTACGTGTAAAAATCAAGGACCTATCTATATGTGGATCTTTTTTAAGTGAAAGTTCATAGCTTCTTTTATTACGTTTACCCGAACATAAAGCTAGAGAGTCTATAATTAGAAATTTTTACCAGACACATAACAGATGAGATTACCTTTTTGTGTAGAACGGAAGCAAGGTGCTTGATCTTTGTTGTAAGTTGTGCCACTGAAAATGGTAGAAAGATAAACTGATTAAAAACTTATAGACATTGGCAGTAACATAACAAGATTTGGTTAATTATATCACATAATCAAATATGTACTCAACTTGACACCTATTGTAACAGTTTGCATCAAACAACAAAACTCAATTTTACTGAAACAAACTTTCAAAAACTATCATTTAACGTATCCAAGAAAGTGAATTACAAGTTGCTTGTAATTCATTTAAAAATAATGCAGCTAAATTCATTGACTGCTTATGACTTGGTTATGTGGCTTGTCACGTGCATGATGCCTAATTTGTATTATTGTTGTTAATTTATTATTTATTACTATTAAAAATGTAAAAGAAATGATCGAATGCCCCCTACTTGTAGCGTCATCACCTTGCGCCTCCACCTTCACCACACTCCTCTCCCTCCCAACATCACTGGTTACATTCTCCTCTCTACCAACATCACACCTCTCGACTCCCTACCTAATGATGATTTGATAACTTAACAGTGGCCACCATTTCCAATTACCACCACCAGCGGCCCACCACTTCTTAAAATACCATCATCAACTACTAGCAACCCAAACTGTACAAGCATCATGAAGAAAAAATGTAAAAAAGAAAAAAATCCTAACCATCTACGTACACAGCAACAAACGTCATTCCAAATCAGACTGTGAAACCAACAAGTTTAATAAAGAGACACACATCACAGTATCACAAACTATGAAAAACGTGTTATGAATCAGTAAAGCAACAGCTACACAGAAGATAGAAAATATGAACACTAAACCAAATTTTCAACTCAAAACCCCAATTTGAAATCCCCAGACCCTTGTAAACCCGATCAAGGCCACCCTTTTCAATCCAGAAACCCGTAGGTGTGAACCATGTGATAATGGCCGGATGCAGATAGAAGGCTTGCGGTGGTATTGAAGGCACTAAAAAAGGAGAGGGGGTGTTTTGACGATAGCAAAGAATGGTTTCATAAACCCTAAATCACAATCTGTGTTGCCAAGTTGCTTCTTATTGACAATGGTGTAAAATGATTCAATTGACAGAATATAGAGGTACTTACAAATAGAGGTGCTAACTCAAAAGAAACTAGAACTATTGAGCTTGGTAGTAGTTATCAGGGATGCTCTTAAAAAGATACAATCATACAGGTTTCGGTGTTTCACGGGTAAGTGATGCTTTATCAATTTGATGCCGCAACCCGCATTTAATTGTGTGAAAGGCATCATGATTGTCAGACTTGTGGAAACTGATGAAAAAGGACAAACCTCGAACAACATTCACACCCCTAAACACCCCCTAAAAGTATAAATATGTTAATAACAACTAAAAATGTTAACAGGGGCCATGTCATCAAAGTTAGATTTTCAGTGCAAGTTGGATACATTCACCAGTGATGCAGATTGGTTCGTTGCCTTAAAACTGAGTTTTTGAAGTTTGATACACACAACTAGAATAAATGTTAGAAGTTACAGTTTGATGCAGTTAACTCTAAGCCCCTAACAAAATTTCAATGTAAAATATAACATCCCTAAAATGAAAAAACTTTTAAGCAAAATAGGTTTCAATGAAATCATTTTCCTAAGGGGAAAAAATTAGAAAGATGATTAACAAAATTCAGATGAAAGATTAAATTAGTGCAGAAAGCATGAGTAAAATAACTCCTAATACAAAAATATAACACTAGGAAGCAGAAAGAAGAGATATTCATCTGTTCCGTACCTTGAACACGAGCTGATCCACAGTCTGATTCAGAAATCTTGAATTTCTCCCTTACTTTTTTAAGTTCAAGCTTCTGCTTCTCTGCAGATGACATATGATCCGGATGGAAATACTGTCCAGAGCAACAAAAATTCAGAATGGTTAATTCATCAGCTAAATCATTCAAAGGGGAGGACCATTGCAAAGTATGCAGCACTTGCCTTTTCAACTAAAGCCTCCTTTGGTGGATATAACTCATATGTAGAAGTTGCCACAATGTGATCCAATACACTAGTTCTTGGAACTGCAATTTTATGTGAGATTCAGATATAGCAAATTAAAGAACTTCAGTTAATACTATTTATGGCACAGAAACCTTATCTGTAAGCCAATTTCACACATTGGCTTGTCATCCGTCATTACGTAAGTAGAACACATCATAATGATTCTAGCTTATCTTTCAGTAAAATCAAGGTTTTGAAATCTAAAATTGTAATAATAACACTACATTCAAGCTATCTTCAATCTATAAGACCAACAAATCAAATTGTTACAAAAGATTTCCATAAGCAGTAGTGCAATTGACTAATTGAGTTCAATTCACTATTATTAATCAAAGTCCTAAAGAAAGTGAAATGAAATTCATATACCTGCATTCTTCTTCGTTTTCTCATCATCCTGCAACTTCATAAGGCTCTCCCGTATAAACGCATATTTCAAACCCCCTGCCTCTTGCATCTCCTTCTCCTCCATCTCCCGAAACCTTCGAAGCCTCTCGTTCAACTCCGTCAACGAAAACTTAACCTTCTTATCCCCTGGCCTCAGACTCCTCAACTTCTTCCCCAATTCCCCATGGTCATACGACCTCACAAACTCTGTTTTCGTCTCATCCGACACAGAGCCCTTAATATTCGATTCCGGCACCGTAGAAGGCATCTCGTTCAATCTCTTCGGTCTCAATTTCAAATTCAAACCAAATTGATCCAACGGTGAGATCCGAGAAGCACCATCAGATTGCGACGAAGGTGACTGTGACAGTTTCGGCGTCATCGTCTTCAAACTCATACGAATCGCCTTCAGAGACTCCGCTTCCTTCCTCACAGACTCATTATCATATCCTGCGTCACCTCTCGGCGTCACATTCCGTTTGTACAGCTCCTGAAACGACATCACCGGCGCGGCGGACTGCGGCGGTTGCACGGCGGATCTCCGACGAAACTCCGAGAGGTTTTTACGGATTTCCTCAAGAGAAGCCACCTTCTGAGCCGGATCTTCGCGATTGCCGGAGTTAGGGTTTATAAACGACGGCCTGCGAGTGTGTTGAGGCGACGGTGGTGTCTGTTTGAGGCTGGCTTTCACGTCACTGAATGAAAATGGTGATTGTGAAGGTGATGATCGGTTTTGACCGTTGTCATCGGAGTTGGATGATGATGATGATGACGAATAGCAGTTGACGCCGGAGGTGGTGTTTTGAAGGAGGAGTATACGGCGTCTGTGAGGGCGGAGGTGGAGGAAGATCGCCGTCGCCACCATTGGAGATGATAGCTGAAGGTTTATCGACGATTTTGGTGTTTCAGAAACCCTAGTTGAAGGGTGATTCGTTGGGAGTGAGGCTCACGTGCTACAGTTGTTGTCCTGTTAATAAGTAGCAGTGAAATGATTTCAGAAAAAATTTGATAATCATAATTAGTTTCTCGCGACGAAAAGTCGTTAAATAACACTAGTAGACGATCTGTATGTTACGGCGGTGGTTTGGTAAAAGACCGAACCTTAGAACACTTGATGGATTAAACGTTATGTTTCGATGACTTATATATTGTCACATGTAGCTTTGTTATAAATAAAAATTACAATGAAATATAGATAAAAGTAATCACGTCTTAATGAAAAATTTGAAAATTTATTAAAAATTGTATTTTAAAAGTTAAAAAATGAAACTGAATTTGATGAAAAATAAATTATAAGAATTAAAATAATATAAATATAAAACAATGAAAGCATAAATAAGAAAACAACCTAAAAAAAGTCAAAGTGGAAAATGTGATCAATACAACTTTTGCTATTTGATAATCGTATGGGAATACAAGATATATGCGCTGAGTCAATCGTATATATACAATTTTACGTTCAAACGTTGATAAAAATAAGAGTTAATCTCGGTTTTTATTTTTTAGTTTTGTCAATTGTCTCTATTTGAATAACAACATTTATTTTATTTCCATTATTGGTCTCGGTTTTGAAATTCATTTCTATTTTAGTCGTTTTGATTAACGATGTTAACATTGTTCACTTAAGTTATTGTCAAATGACTAAAATACATCTCATTTAATATTAAAATAAAAATATTAGATACACCCAATACCCAATCCCCTTCTTCTTCTTTTTTAGTTCTACACCCCTGCAACACTAACTCACACAACCTCAAATACTCATTCAAATTGCGATCTTTGTCATCGATGATCGAGCTATTATCACATTTTAATCTAATACTCCGGCAAACATTGGGGGCGGAGGAGATCCCACCACCATTGGCGAACAACATCAACGTTGATCTTTTGGATCAATTAACTCTTTTGATCCACGAATTGAAAAGCGTTAAATTGGGGGGATGAAACAATGTAAGATTTAGGGATCGATTGTTCTTGCCAAGGGTAAGCTCTCGATTCAAGGGTTAGAGTTGTGAGATTAAAAAACTCCGGCAATTCAAGAATTGAAATGCACCACACAACATGATCATTCTCCAACGGCTAACTGAAATTCCACGCTGATCCGACGAGTCACGGCGGAGGAATTTGTAGAGGTGGAGGGCGTGGACGGCGGAGGAGTTGCAATCGCCGCTATGGAGGTATCGGAGGGGGTCAAGGGCGGCGTAATAAAAGAGGAAGATGGCGTCAGCGGCAGAGGGGTCGTTGGTGAGGCGGGGGTATTCGAGCATAACGCAGTGGAAGAATGGTTCGAGGAGGGTGGTGTCAGTGTGGTACCATGAGTAGGATTGGTTGTGGGTTTTGGGGCCAGGTCGTGGTTGGTGGTGAAGGGACAGAGGTTGGTGGCGAATAGGTGGTGTTGGGCGGAGCAGTTGGTGTGGATGTGGAGGTTGAATTGAGGGGGGAGGTGGCGGATGTGGATCCAGCGGTTGGTGCAGTCGAAGTTGAGGTCAGTGGTGAGGAGGAGGACGAAGAGGGTGGTGAGGGGTGTTGCGGTGGTGCACGACTGAGATGACGATGGTGGCATGGTGGAAATGTGATCGGAGAAGAAGGTGGAAGATGACAATATGATGGTATTTGTTCTTACATTTCCAATGCGTGTGTTTGAGATGTGGCGTGTGGTGTTGTAGAGAAGGAAGAAAGATGGAGAATGACATAGTGATATTTTTATAGCCTTTAAGAGTATTTGGTACTTTTTTTAAAATTAACAGGAAATGTTAACATCGTTAGTTAAAGAATCAAAATAGAAACGATTTGCAAAACTCGGACCAATAATGAAGACAAAATAAACGTTGGTACTCAAGTAGAAACAATTTACAAAACTTAGCGACAAAAACCGAGATTAACTCCAAAAGTAATAATATTGCAATTATCATGATAAACTGAGGGTTGAAGGGTGTTTTTCTATCATAGTGAATGTTATGATTGAATAGTCTTTCTCTTGTGTGTTAATTTTCTGTTTTTTAGTAAATATACATTATTGCACGCGAGTTATTGTTTTTAAAATAATACAATTTTGATAATATTTTCTCAAAGTCATAGTTTTTTTTTTGTAAAAAAACATGGGTTTACCCAAAGGTAACACTACTTATTTATATAGGGTTATTGGATTTTAATAATCTCAAGTTTTATTTATTGGTCGGGATTAATTTCAACTCAGTAAATGTTTACAGACACTCTTAAGTTTGAGTTTATTTTCTTCCAACGACTCCTTACTAACTGAGAGTTAATCTTGTTAGTTTTTGATGACGTGGACTGTTTTTGTAGCCAAAACACTAAATAGAAAGTTAAAATATATCATCAGTTCCATCAATTTGAAATTTCACACCAAAAAAACCCGTCAATCCCCACCTCTTGATTTGAACCATGAAACTTGTTGGAGGTAGATTTTAGGTGATGATAGAGGTTAGACAATGAAAAACAAACTTAATTGAGTCTATGTGGTGCTAGAGTTGAAAAATGACTCAATGTTGTCCTGATTTCATCGAAAAAACTAACGAGAGTTAATTCTCAGTTAGTAAGGGATCATTTGAGGAAAATATGTTCAAAGTTAAAAGTGTATGTAAACATTTTCTAAGTTGGGATTAAACCCGGCCAATAAGTGAAAGTTAAGATTATTAAAATCCAATGGCCCATTATATATAGGACCATGGAGTGGTGTACAAAATGCGTGGAAATAAGGTTGGAAACCAGTTCGGGTTGGGTGGCAAAAGTCAAAACTGATTTAAGACAAGATAGGAAACATGTTTTATGTCGATTTTAACTGCTACGACTGGTTTGAAGTGTAACTGGTTTGAAAGCCAAGTCAATTTTTTATAGTTTGATTTTCAAACCAATTTATTTAGTCCATCTTTAATGTATATATATCATTCTACATTTCACCATTTTATGTTGGTGCAACACTGCATCATTATAGATAATACAAAGATATGGATAAGATAAATGACAAGATATACCACAAATGAGAAATCCGTATAATTTTTGAAGTTTAAGAATAACAAGTTTTAATTTAATAAACCCAAACGGCAAAACCAGAATTTACTCATCAAATAATAATAACATAATGTTGCATTTGAGGTCTCATAAAGGTTATAAAAGGAAGCTCGTGATATCAACATGCCTATTGTAAATTAAAGCTAAATAATATCATCGTATTTAGGCCCCTATCAGTTTTTTTTATCTTTTTCTCATGTGATAGATTAGTGTGCATCAGATATTCTCAATTTTTTTCTAGTTTTTTTCCTGTTTTACATGGTGTTGTTCCAATGTTTCATCGTTTTCCTTGTGTAGCAATGTCACTACAAAAAAGAGTAGGTGTTTGGTGAAATTTTACCGATTCATGGAGATTTGAAAGTCATTGAGTCCAATGGGTGCACTGTTGTAAAAGTTGACATTGATCACCGATCAATTGGCGACTAATCGGAAATCGACCCTGGCCTAGTAATTTTTTGTTAATCGGTCAATTAATCGCTAGGCGGTCAAAACCAGACCTAAGCAACCTTAATCGAGTAAAAATCTGTGATTCCGACGAGATTCCAGCAGGGTTCAGGTGACTTCCCTGCAAATTTCAATGATTTTTCGATGAACTTAAAAGAATGCGGTCAAAACTTGAAAATTCTGGCTAAAACTTGGAAATTTCCGACCAAATATGTGTGTATATGTAACTTAACCTTTTTTTTTATTTAAAAATGTGTGTATGCATATAAAACTAAGAATTATATATAAAAATTCCAATTTGATTAATACCGATTAATTGTTAGTCGGTACCCAACCGCCCGACTCGCGATTATCAATTTTTATAACACCGGATGAGTGGTATTTACACCCGGGGCCGAGTTTCACTAGCCATCCCCCGACACGATATCGTGTTACCTTACACAAACACTTTTACTATTCACACCAAATAACGTGACATTATTGGATATATGTTTTCTTTTATAATTTTTAACATGTAATGTTTATTAAAAACCTATATGCTATGTGATATGTTTATTTTTATTTAAAATTTGATATAAAATATCTATAAAAAACGTTATAAGATACACCTACTATTAAAAATTTATATTTGATAAAATTATCTTTTTGCAAGATTTATGTCAAATATACATCAAAAACATATAAAAGTACCACATTTGTGTTTTTTTATATAAAATTTATAAACAAAAATTTATATATAAACTAGTATCACATCACTGATCCAAACGGTAGTGTTGGTGAAAACAAAATCATCCCGTATCAAATGGGAAAAGAGTATATTTGTAGACCTGCAAAAACAGGGGGGGGGGCCTTTCCATTATAATGTCAAACTAGATTTATCACCCGACAATGTGGCAAGGTAACTTGTAATATTAGAAAAAATTAGATTAAATAACAAGAAAAAACATTAAAAAAACTTAAGAGTAAAAACCCACTCCTTATGAATAGAACCCTAGTGGACTCGGAGTTAATATGTGACCTTGTATACCATTAAAGCAAGATACATCTACGTAACATACATCGGCGTATAGATCTTTCTACTGTAATAAAAAAATAGATAATTTCATTAATTAATAAGTTTTCTCATTATAAATTTTCTGATGCTTTTTTCATATTAAATAAAAACATTACATACTAATAATATTATTTAATTTTTTAGATAAAAAATAGTTTTTTTAACTTAAAAGGAGATCCTTTTATTAATGTTATATATATAAAATTCATATCATATCTTAGACAATCGTTTTATAATTAGTAAGTTTTTAATCTATTAATATTTTATTTATATAACCTGCGTAATATATATGTTTATTAAATCTAGTGCTTTATACACAAGTAAATTACACCCTTGGCTTCTCATTTGTAGTCCGAGTCAGAAAAACAAGAACTTGAACCAGTGAATAAAATCCTTGACAACCAGAAACACCTATCCCACAAAATTCTCGAAATTTCTTGAGCAAAAATAAGTGAACTCTCACGATTTATAAAGAAAATGCAATAATTATCTAACTTGTACTTTATGTAATAAAGTTTTAAATATAATTATGCAAGGAAAATGTGAAATAGTAAAAACGATTACAAGTAAAATTAAGAACAATAAGTATAATAAAAAAATCGTAACACTTAAGTATATTAATAAATAAAAGACGTGTTATCGATACACTAGTTATTTTTTGAGCCACCATGTTCTTCTTTATTTGTTACAAAAAAATTCGTAACATTTAAGTATATTAATAAATAAAAAACGTGTTATAGATACACCAGTTATTTTTTAAGTCACTCTATTCTTTTTTATATGTTACAGAAAAATTCGTAACACTTAAAGTATATTAATAAACAAAGGACGTATTATAGATACACCAGTTATTTTTTTGGCCATCCTATTCTTCTTTTTCTTTTTACACACAAATACATACAAAGATATATATATAAGGGGAAATATGTCCTACCTAGTTGCGAAGCTTGACTTATTCTAAGGGCCATGATAAAGGTAAACTATTTTAGGAGGACGAACTCTACAAATATAAAAAATTATGTAATCATTGCTAAAAATTTATATTACCGGACTGAAAATTAACAATATTGATGGAAAAAAAAGGGACGGGCCCCCTCCGACACTTACCAAGCTTCACGTATGACCCTACCAACCTAAATTAGTGTACAAATAGCCAAAAAATATTAAAAAGAAAAGAGGCAACTTCAATTTTACTCATTGAGTTTTGTTAGAAATAATAATTTTCTTCAAAAGATTAAAAACATTAATTTTCCTCCTAAAGTTTCATAAGTTATTTCACTTTCAGTCCAAAAGTTTCATTAGTTATCTCAACTTTATTCAAAATAATAAAATTTTAAGAGTGGATTGAAATAATATATAAAACTTTTGAAGATAAATCGATATTTTTATATTTAAAAAAAATAGTTAATTTAATAAAACTGAATTGAAATTAAAATATAAAAAAAATCTTGACCTAAAACACAGGGTCACAAACAAAAAAGGTAAATAAAAACAAGAAAAAGAATGTACCATGTTAAGTATATAAAAAAAAAAAAAAAAAAAATAATAATAATAATAATTAACGAGTGGGTTCTAACTTGTAACCGAGCCCAGGTCCCACCCAACTCCAATCCATTAATCCCTCCTATTCCTATAAACAACCTTTTTCTCCCCACTTTCCACACGCTTCACTCCCACCAATCACCATGACTGAAAACGACTGCCTCACCGCTGCCACGGCGGACTCCGCCCTCGCGGCGGAGCTCCTCCTCCACCTCCGACGAGCCACCGCCCAACCACCGCCCAACCTCCATACACCACCGCCAAACTGGACCGTTCGCCGGTCCAGAACGCAACCGGTGGTCACTGAACCTACCAAACCGGAAGCTTCAACCGCTAGCCCTAGCACTCCGCTGTCGTGGAGCGGTGGCGCTTCCGTCAGCGGCGGCGGTGCTCCGGTGGCCGACGGTGTCGACTCCACACGATCGAATCGTCGCTGTTTGGATGTCTCGAGATCTGAGGTTTGTGAAACGATTGAAACTTGTTTTGTGGATTTTGATGTTTGTGGATGCGTTTGCGATATGTGTTTGCGTACTTGCGTCGTCTCCGGTGTACGGATGACGGTGGTGTGGTGTTAGTTACGGTGGTTGTGTGATTTTGTTGTTGTTAGTGAGCTGATTGTTTGTTGGAGTCTCGTAGATGTGGTTAATTGTTTTGACGATAACACCCTTCGAAAACAGAATATTTCCGTCAAGCCCGTATGAATCTGAAAAAAGGTAAACTATGTACGCAAACCATGGTTTATAACGATGATAAATCATGTTTATATTTTTATAAACTGTGTAGTTTATAGATAGCGATGTTATATATCTAATATATAACCTATGTACATGTTTGGGTTTGTTTATTATTAGTCTGCTTTTAATTTATTAACTTTTAAGAAGTTAAAAATAAAAAAAAAACGTTTGTTATACTCAAAAGAAATTATGACCGACTTTCAAAGGTTTTGAAAAATAATAAGTGAGTTACCTTTTGAATTTTAAAAACTTCTTTTAGTTTAATTTCATATTATACCTTTTTACTTCCTTCTATTAACTCCCATTATTAGTATGTATTTTTAGTTATTTTACAATGTTTTAGTTTGTAAGATAATTCAAACATTAAAAAAAACTTGTTTTGAAAAGTTATAAGTTTTTGTCAAAAATCATTTTCAATCAAAATAAACAATCCTAAACATGACCTATGATTTATTAGAAGGTTCTAAATTTATATACCATCGGTTAGACATACTGCACTTTATTTTGCTTTAACTTTCGTTTACAAGTTAAGTGGTTTATGTAAGTTAAGAAATTTGTAAGATTGATCATGTGTTTATGGTTTTTATTTTCGAGCGACCATTCTAGCCCCTCTTTAAATGCAAAATTTACTACAGGCCTCTCAATTTAAAAGCCATAAGACTTGAACTCTAGACTCTAACATGTAGAATTAGTTCACAAACCTTGACTCAACTAGCCTACACAACATTTTAATAATTATGACATTTTGCTACAACTAGCCTAAAAGCATTATAATAATTATGACATTTTGCTGGCTTTATGAACTTATGAATAAGACTTGAAACACTTTAATTTTTGACATTTTGCTGGCTTTATGAACTTATGAATATGTCGAAATTATAGGGGATTCCACTAAAAACGAAAAAGAACATAAGTAAATGGTGTGGGTAGTTGGGGGTAATTTTGTCATTTCAGTTAAAAACATATGCCGATTTGATCGGTGGCGTGTTTTCGTGGCAAGTAGGGGGTCTGCGTTTGAGTTTGGTGCGAGTGTGTATCTGACTGTCCTTTTAGTCATGCCTCTTTTGTGATATATTTAACTCTTCTTTATGCTCCACAAATAAATTGGATGAAACCATTTAAAATAAACTTAAAAATATGTATTAGCTTTTCTACAAGTAAAAATGTGGATTAAAAAAAGAGCTAAAATGTGGATTAGAATGAGTTATAATTTATAAAAGGAGTTTTTTAGAAAATATGATTTTTTGTTTAACTATTGTTTAAAATTTTCTTCGACATTCAAGAAAGTCTGACAAAGCAAGAGTGGAAACACTTGACAATGTTCTTTTGGTGTTTAGGGATATTTAATGCCGCTACTGGTTAATTGGTGGACTAGTTAAAATTTTAACGTAAAAGTTAAATTAAAAAACTACAAAAATTTAGCGTGAATTTACAGTGGTAGACAAAATAATTGTTATTAGGATCAATTGCATATATACCTTTGTAAACATCCCTTAAATGCATTTATACTCAAGCAAAAAACTTTAATCGCATATAAACCCATTTATTGTAATGACAATACTACCCTTCCAAAAAAAACTAATAAGAACTTACACATGGGTATATGGCTATATGTCATTAAAGATTTTTAGAAGGGACAATATGCTTTTAATCTATTTGCCATTTTTAAGGTTGGTAAGGGAAAATTCGCTAATTATAAAGTTTTAGTAAAAATAAGGGCAAATTAATCATTATATAAACTACTTTTAAATAAGTAAATTTACCAACTAAAAAGTTTTGTAAGGGGATATATGCATTTGAAATTTTTGCTTAGGTATATATGCAATTAAAGAGTTTAGAAGGGGAAATATATTTTTAACACCTTACCCCACCCCTTTACTAGTTCAAATGAAGGAAGTTCGAGAGTCTAAACTAGTAAACGAGATTTTAGATCGAGAGTCTGGAATAGTAAATGATATTTTAGTTAATCTGTCAGTTCAAATGAAGGAAGTTTGAGTAAATGAGATTTTAGATGACCTACTAGTTAAAATGGAGGAAGTTCGAGAGTCCGAACCAAACCAGTTTTGTAAACTGTTTCCGGTCCAACGGTTCGGATGTAATATAATTGATGTTTAGAATTGAGATCTACACTCTCTACAATTTGTACACTTTCATTATATTATAAGGTACAACATGCATTTGATGCATGTGGGACTTGAATTTTGGGACCCTTTTTTTCTTTTCAGGGTTGGTCCCAGTTAGTTCACTTCTGGTCCATAAATAGAAGTAGCCTCAATTTTATATTTATATTTCTTCTCGACTACTTCCTTTTTGGGTGAATAGAAAGAACAATTTATCACAATTAGTGTTGTGATTTGTGGGTGGGAAACAATGTGCAAAGATATTAACTTGTTGCTTTAGTGCTTTACCCAATATCTAATCAGCATACTTTAGTTCATATTTGAGTTTAACTTGTTGGTTTTGTGTGTATGGTGTAATTACGTATGCACAAACTGTGTTCTCTAAATTATATGATTGATGAGTTGCTTGTGATTGCGTGCAGGTTACGCCATCTCGTGAAACCGCAACCATGGGAGCAAGAAAGAAAAAAGTGAGTTATTAATCAGGTTCCATATAGAGCTTCATTATCAACTAATACCTTAAAGATCTTAATATCTAATTAACTGTTTATAGACTTTAGCTGCACTTAAATTGGAGGAAGATGCCTTAATGGAGGAACAAGATCATTTGAAAAAGGTAGGTCAAGTTAAAATCATCATCTTCATTGATCAAACCACGAGAACCCGTTAGGGAACAAACACAGGCCCCACTAATACACCTACTAATCAGCGGGACCATAAGAACTTGTTAGTGAAAAATCCCGAGTCCCACTATTACAGTTACTAACTGGTGGGACCAATTAAAGCGCAACTTACGCTAAATAGGTGGCCTTTAAATGGTTAAGACAGAAAACTAGTGGAAGCTGGATTTGAACCTATGACCTATAATTTATACACTTGCTTTTATTTGAATGCTCATTATTGTTACCGTTTAATGCAGAAACTTGCAGCGCTACACGCCAACTGTGAAAAACTGATAATGGAGAATTCGAGACTGAAGAAGATTAAGGTAAATAGTATATAATATTCTCTCGAACATTAACTCGAGACTCTGATACAACTGTACTTTTATATGTCAGATGGATATACGAGTAGTAGAGGCACAAGGCGAAAGACCAGAGGCAATCAGCAGCGACCATCTTGAAGTAGTCAATGAGCCAAATAACAGAGTTGTCCTTCCCGATCTCAATGTTCCTATTGAGGATGTTTTGAGTTATTAACCACATAGATTAACCATAGTATAATTTGAAAAGAAAAATAAGTTGTAACATCGGATTTAAGCTAATACAGTGAAGGTAGCTGAGGGTTATAGTGCAGAAGTCTTTTCATTATTTCTTGTGTACATAAGTCTACCCCCATTCTTTTCTTGGGATCTTTGTCATCTGCACCACTCGTAGCGATAATTTAAAGACTCAAATCACATTAAAGTGACAACGTTGGATACCTCTATTAATTTAGTAAGAAATATTTGATGATCGAATGGTCAAGAGTCCTCTTGGACCATCACTAGTTTCGTTCATGCTTAAGGTATATACTCAAAGACAATGTAACTTGAGCAATAGATGAGAATTATATACCGTTTGCTCTATTGTAGTCTTTGGTGTATTATGACTTGATGTATGTTATTATTGCTTTCTGTTTGTTATTTTATTTTGATTTCTGATATAGTTAAACATAAATGATGAAGGAGATTAAAAGTGGTGAGGGTTTATCTCTTGTCAAAAGAAAAATGAGTGCGCGAGTTTATAGTTAAAAAAAAGATAATGAAACAACCTATAGTTTTCTCCATTTATTAATTTGTTAAATCCAGTTAAAACCCACTAGTTAGTACTTAACTCACTAGTTTCCAAGTGTGAAGGCATACTTTATTTTCTAAACAATAAGGTTCATACTATAGAGTAAAAAAACATATCGTATCTTGCACCAAAATTCCCCGGATCAATTTTCTGACATGTAATTATGTTAAAAAATATTTAAACTTATTTAAAATACTTGTTTTTTTATAATTTTGAAAAAGAAAGAAGTTAATTAAAATTGAAGTAAAAATTACCATTTGCATCCCTGATGTTTTTTCATTTTAACTATTGCATCTTTATGGTTTCAAAATTGTCATCCGACTCCCAACGTTTCATATTATCTTTATTTGAGTGTATGTTGTTTATTTTTATTTCCATTTGAGTACAGATGATTAACATCGTTAGTTTTCCTGTAAAAATTATCGTTAAAAAGACTAAACTACCATCACCACCACCGTAGCCCCATCACCACCACCGTAGCCCCATCACCACCACCGTAGCCCCATCACCACCACCGTAGCCCCATCACCACCACCGTAGCCCCATCACCACCACCGTACCCCATCACCACCACCGCAACCCCATCACCACCACCGCAACCCCATCACCACCATCGCAACCCCATCACTACCACCCAGCCACCCATCACCATCACCATCACCACCGTAGCCCCTATCACCACCACCGCCGCCCCTTATCACCACCACTGCACCCCCCATCACCACCACCGCAACCCCTATCACCACCACCACCGTAGCCCCCCCCCCACCACCGCAGCCCCTCATCACCACCACCGCAGCCCCCCCCATCACCACCACCGCAACCCCATCACCACCAACGCCACCCCATCACCACCTCCCCAGCCCCATCACCACCGCCGCAGCCACCCATCACCATCACCATCACCACCGCGGCCCCCATTACCACCACCACCGCAACCCCCCATCACCACCACCGCAACCCCCCATCACCACTACCGCAGCCCCCCATCACCACCACCGTAGCCCCTATCATCACCACCACCGCAGCCCCATCACCACCACCACAACCCCTATCACCACAACCGCAACCACCCATCACCATCACCATCACCACCACCGTAGTCCCCACTACCACCATCATAGTCCCTATCACCACCTCCACAACCCCATCACCACTATTGCAGCCCCCCATCACCATAACTACAACCACCCATCACCACAACCGCAACCACCCATCACCACAACCGCAACCATCCATCAGCACCACTGCAGTCCCCATCACCACCACCGTAGCCACTCATCGCCACCATTGTAGCCCCCATCACAACCACCCATCACCACCACCAAAACCCCCATCTCCACCACCATAGTTGATAATCACTACTAAATCTATGATTTTTTCCAAAACACCCTTGGCCCCCACCGTGTTTCACCGTACCACCACTAGATCTGCTTCTCTAGAATAATAATTTCACATCTTGGTGGTTGTGGTCTACCGATCACACACATACACACAAAAAAGAAGAGAAGAAAAGAGATAAGGGTGGTTGTGGTTCTACTGGTCGTTGAGGTGTGGTGGTGGTGCGGCGACAGCGGCGGTGCGACGACGTTGGTGGTGCGGCAACCGCGGTGGTTGCGGTGGTAGTAGTGGTGGACATAAAAAGGGAGGAGAGAGAGAGAGAGAGGCATATAGATAAGATGAAAGGGGTGGGGTGTGGATGAGGGGTATTAAATAAAAGTATTTTTGTCATTTCATTAAACTTAACTGAAAAATCTAACATTGTTAGTGTGTTGGACTCAAATGAAAATAAAAATGAAATGTTCGGAGTCAGATGACAATTTTGAAACCATAGGGATGCAAATAGTTAAAATGAACAAATGTTAAGGATACAAATGATAATTTACTTTAACATTTGTTCCTGATTTTTCTCCCAAAACTTAAAAATATTAATTTAAGCCCAAAAGTTTAATCATTTCTTTTAGATTTAGGTCAAAAGTTTTGTTATTCTGGATTCAAGTTGAAACATATGATTTCAATGTTGGATTAAAATTGAAACAATTTATAAAATTTTAGTAGTAAACAAACATAATTAATCTTCTGAAAAAAATAGTTATTTTTATCAAATCTTAGGGTGCAAAACCGAATTAACACAAAAATTTTTTACCCCCCTTAAATGAGTCAAAATTAGATAAAAATTCGTCCTACTTGTTCAGAAACGTCGAGTTGAATATTTTTTAAGATATCAAAAATTGGTTGGAGACATTTTCTTAAAATATATGAAGTATTTAACTTTCTATAGGTATACCTAAAAGAGTTTCTAACACCACTCCCTCCCCTACGGTTGGTACCGAAAAAACTGGTGACTTGCGGGTGTTAGAAACCGGCGTTGAAAGAAAGTTTGTAAAGAGCAAGAGAACCGCTCGATAGAAAATCTAGTTGGATTGGCTCGAGAGAGCAGGAACACCGCCCCTCTTTTAACACCGAAGCCTCACAGCGGGTATACGGGAAGAACTCTTTCCGCAATTAGTATCATTAATTCTTATAATATTATGTAATTAGTATCATTAGTTCTTATAATATTATGTAATTAGTATTAGTGTAAATTAAATAAAACTCTCCGACACTAGTGTTTTGTGAAATGATGATTGAGTGTTTCAAACTCCGGACATCTCGGAGACACGATACATAAGATTTCTTAATAGATTCATTCATTAACGTATTACACTTTCACAATTGAAGGTACATTTTCAATCATCCACTTTGCTTTCATCTCTTCAAATCTAAAGATTTTATTTTCTTTTTTGTAGTTTTTTGTTTTTTCTTCTCACTTTGCCAACTAAAATTTACTATCGTTATTTGTAAAATATATATCACAAAACCAAAACCTGATGTTAAATTTAAAAAGTGCACAACTTTAAAATAACAAGGTGACCCGAAATAAGCTAGGCTTGTTTGACCCCCAAAAAGCCGAGCCGCAACCCCACATACTACCAGTCTACCACCCACGAGTGGTTTTGGCAACCTCCACGCCCATTCGGGAAAAGACACAGAAGTCCGTGGGAGGTCCGGATGGACGAATTTTAAACTGTGATGTTGTTGACATGTCTGATGACTAGTGGCGGAACTTGAACTCTTCCGTAAGGGGGAGAAAATGGCCGAACTCGATATTCATATACAAATTTACACTACTGAACTTTACACCATCAAACTAAAAATTAACATTACCGACTATGATGCTCCGCCATTGCAGATGACTAGACATATTTGTGAGCATACGTATTTTTTTTTACACATGACGAGTTTAAACATACGTAGCGATTGCGATATTATATATATGTAACCTTACTCAATTTATATGTTAGACATGTGGTAAATTAAGGGATATGATTGGACGTACCCCGGTACTACATTTAAGACCTAGGATCTTAGTCCATATACGAACAATCTTTCGTGATTTTCTTATAATTGAATAGTTGAAAAATCCTAGGTTCATATGTAGTTCAACTGTGTTGAATAATATGAAAAGTAATTTAAATCAAAATTGAAATGTTTTTACTAGTTTTTAAAAGAGTTTGTAAGTAGCGTCAACTAGTTTTTGAAATAAAAAGTATAACATTCAATAACCGTTTATAACTACAAGATGATTATGATGTACAAATTAAATAATCCGTAAATTATAAAGTGTTGGATAGAGATCAATTTATTACTTAAATTAAAAGAGTTCTTTTATTTATTTAGAAATTTTGTAGGTTAAACCTTTTTATTAGAAAGGGTTGTATTTTATTAGATAACTTTCATTCTATTAAACTTTTTAAATAACTAATTTGTGATTGTTTGATTTTTCATTTCTTAAAGTCTTGGTATTGATTTGTTAAAAATGTAGTTGTAGTCAAAATAAAACATATATGGTTATCGTACGTTATATCAATTGACGGTAATGTGCAGGTTATCTATAGAATGAAACTGATACCAACGAAGAACAATGATACCGTTATGTATCTATTTCCGATATATGTTTCGATCTCTATAACCGGTCACCACAATTTCTTACATTTTGTTATGTATTTAGCCCTATTAATATCACTGTCGCAGTATGCATAAAAACCTCATAACATGCCATATCGCAAGAGCTTAATTTTTAGTTATCACAAACTTAACTCCCTTTGTAAAGGTTTGATTAGGGGTTGAGATATTTACACACCCTGAAATTATAAATTAACATTTCAAATTTCTATATGGGTCGTATGTCACAATACGTGTTGTATAGGTGAGTCATATAGCTCTATACGAGTCATATAACCCATCCATCTGACAACCACCTGAACTTTTTTCCTCGTATGTGTTGAAAATTGTTATATGCGTCGTATAACCCTATATGTGTTGTATAAAGGGTCGTATAGTGTTATATGAGGGTGTATAACCCTCTGACAACCCCGCAGAATTTTCTCGTTTTTAATGTTTTCGTCCTCATACGCCATGTATGATGCATACGAAACGTATAAGGATGTGTCGATTTATAACGTGTGTTGTGTGTATATCAGGACAATTGATTAGATCTATTGAATTTAAACCTGTGACTTAATATTTGTCATATTATGACAACAATGCTTGATGATTGGTTGGTAACTTGTTTTAGTGCTCTAAACCTAAAAGTGAATTTTGTTGACCTACTCAACCACTGGCTTTTCTCTTTTGAACACAGTGCGTAAGGAGTGGGAGTAAGGTTAACCTTTGTTATTCACTGTTGAAGGTATGTTGTGTGTGTTGTCATGTACGCCTATGGAATTTACTATTGTTGTCAATGTTGCATACCACCTTATGGACAAATATTATTATATCATTATTTAATATTAAAGTAGGATCTCATATTGATTCGATTACCTTATAAGATTCAAATTATGTTTATAGATATGCTCCAACTACTCTCCTTTATATTTGACAATTCACTACTAAATGAAAATCACTTATGCTAGTTAGGAAGGTGTTGTTTGTTTTTCTTCAAAAGCTCTTCCTCATTTCTTCATTTGCGCGCACGCAGACGCGAAAAGAGCTTTTGAGTGCGCAGACTGTTTGATTTTTAGAAGACGTTTCATTAAAAAACGTCTTTCCGACGTCTGTTTGGAGAAGAGGTGGACTTACCACTTTTCAACATCTTCTCACTTCTCTTTTAATCCCCCAACCCTGAAAACCTTCACTTCTCTTTCAAACTATTCAGTACACCTCCTGCAACCACAAACTACTGGCCACCTCCGCCGCGCCACCTTCGCCTCCCCCTCCGCCACGCCACCTTCGCCTCCCCCTCTGCCGCGCCGCCTCCCTTCCACCGCGCCGCCTCTCCCAACCACCGAGCTTCAACAACAACAATAAAACATGGGTCACCGTTGAACTGTTCCGACTCCCCCAACCCAACACATACTTCATCAACAACAACAACACATGCGTCATCGAGCTTCATCAACAACAACAACACCACATGTGGGTCGCCTCCCACTATTTTGTACCTTAACTGTTCCGATTTGCTTCTGAGGTCACCGTTGAACTACAGTTCCATGAGCCTTTGTCACTCGTACATCAACAACTTTGTTGAAGCATCGACGTGTGGTGGGGCTCCGATTTGCTGCACGTTTCGGTTGGGTGGGTCGTTGACGATGTATTCGATTCGGGTTAGGGACGGTGGGTGTCAGGCGTATAGGAGTTTTGTGAATTTGGATTACTCGTTGTCGGTGAGTGGGTGGCCTGAACCTGGGGTGGAGATACAGTGGGTGTCGCCACCTAAGCCGGTGTGTGGCACCCAAGGGTGTCACACCCCAACCTTGACGGCGGAAACGTCGAAGTGTGAGGGTTAAGATTGTTCACAACCACATAACGCTATGATTAAATGTAAATGCCATTAATTAATTGTTTTCAACCACCACATACATCAATGTCTCAAAATCAAACAAACAATACAGTAAGAAATCCCAAAAGTTCTTATTAGGTCTAAGTCCATGTCCTAAGTTTAAGCATTTCCTTCAATCATCTTTTAAGCTTGCACATTACCTGAAACATGTTGAAAATAAGGTCAACTAACAAGTTGGTGAGTTCTCATAGTTTTAAGTACAATAAGTATACCAAAAAAAAATGTGGCAATTCTAGTCAATGGTCATAGAATAAGCAAGTATATAGAACATGCATAGTTACAACCAAACCTTGACTGAACAACATATGAATAAGCATGATTAGCTAAGTGTATTTGGTTCCCTAGTGCACAAGCATACGGCTCCTAGGAGTCGGTAATACATCGACTTTAGCACCAAATAGGCTTGTCAGGCCCAAAGATCTAAGACTTTGCCAGGCTAGATTTAGTTAATGATTGCACACATATGACACATCTCATATATAACTCAACACATTCAATTAACCACGACTATGTAAAGAATTGCACGTGCATAATAAGTATCAAAACGTGTAGAAGTATGTTTGTATAACCAACATGTTTCACCCCGAAAGGTGTAAAATATATGTAAATGGGGCATAAGAACTCACTTGCTAATAAAAGGCTTTGAAGATGAAATAATAATAACCACGAATAAGATTCCAACACAAACGTCACAACGCACCTAAATAAAATAAAGTAGCGCGTTATAATGGTTTTGATGATTAATTATTATGTTTGAGGTTCTCACTTATATATTGAATAGGGGTTGACAACTATTCAAATTTATTTCATGTTATTAATGTGAATCGGGTTAAGGGAACGAAAGGATAAATATTTAAATAATTAAATTGATTGCGCGTAAGAAAAGGATAATCGAATCGTGCGTTGAACTATTTTATAAAGGTCGTATATAGTAATTACAATAAGTGGATTAACCATTTAAAAGGAATATATATAGATACATATATATATATACATACATTGATAAAAATATATATTTACGTATGAGTTAGTTAATCATTCTAATTGCTTGACGATGCATAAATATATATATATTGAAGATATTTTACACAAGTATTAACTTTACACAATAACATCATAATTTTAGAATAAGGAAAAAAATACCACCATGAATCTTATGTTCAACATATTTATAAACCTTTGATAAAAATAAACAAATTCTGAATTTTTAAAATAGCTTTAGAAATTTTCAGAATTTCAATTTTAGCAAAAGAAATAATTAATAATAAGGAAAATAAAACAGAAAAGAAAAGAAAAGAAAAATAAAAGGAAAAGAAAGAAAACATAAGAGAATAAAAGAAAACAGAAAGAAAAAAGGGGGGGGGTGCCCGGGGTCGAACCGGGACCTCCCCTGAAACAAGGGGCTCGGGAACCAGTGAACCAGGGCCGTGGCCTTGGTTCATCCCGGTTTCTTTTAAATTTAAATCAGAGCCGCCCCGAATTTCCCCCAAATCGTATGAACCCTAGGTTCAACAGATCCTCAAATTGACCCTCGATTCGATGTTTAAACATCGAATTGTCATAGGGCTTTTGATCTTGGATCAAATCGAACAAAATACAAGATTCCATTACCTGATTTACAGAGATGTAGATGAGTTTCGTGTTTGAGTCCGGTTGAAGGTTCTTGGAATTGGGGTTTTTCGTTTGGGAGGGTTAAGGTGAAATTGAGCTTACGGGGAGTTTAGGAACTTTGAAATGAATCCGAAGCTCTCATTATATAGCCTCACTTACATGGTTTTGAGCTCAACGAACTCGGTTTGAAACCGTGTTAGAATTTACCAAAATAAGAGAAACCCGAGCTGTTAATTAGCTATATTGATTGATTAATTGATTGATTAAGCCGCGTAGTAAGTTTAGGTGTGATTAATTGATTGAATTTCAGTTTTAGGCAAGATTTGATTGTGGTGTTTGACTCGGTTGATTCGAGGTTTGATTAGGAAGGGTTAAACGCGGGAACAACGAATTAAGTTGTGGTTCGGGTTCGAATCACAGGGTCGAGAGGGTTCGGGTGATTTAATTGATTCAAATTGTATAAAAAAAACGGTTTGTAGCCTCGCCGGAGCTCGCCGGAGCTCCGGCCAAGGCCACCGGCGTTTCAAAAGAAATAAAATGGCGGGTTTACGTTTTGACCCCTGGAGTTTGGGCGTTTCACATAGCTGCCCCTGCAGTTTGGGCGCTTGGTTAAGTAAGATTTAAACTTTTGTTTTAAGTTTGATAAATTACAAAACACCCCCTGTACTTTGAGTTTAAAGAAGTTTGTTATTATTATTATTATCATTATTATTATTATTAGTATTATGATTATGGTTATAATTATTATTGTTACTTTTAGAATTATTATTAGTATTATGATTATTAATGTTATTATTATTATTAATATGAGATGCTTATTTTTTATTATAATATTTATTATTATTATTATTGCCATGATAATTATTATTTGTAAGCATTATAGTATAACACTTATAATTGCTTATTAATGAATAATATTGCAACCATCAATTGTTTATTAAGCAAAATAAGTCCCCAAAGATTCAAAATGACATAAAAGGTCCACACAAGAAATAACGATGTTAACTTTTAATTAACTCAAAAATACAGAATGTTACAAAGGGGATTGTGATGCGAGCTCGAATTGGATGATCAGAGGGTTCATTATGATGGGTTGTTTTAATTCTACAATCTTGGTTTACTTTAAGATGTTGGGTTATGGAACTCGTGCTGATAAGTACACTTTCCCATATGTGATCAAGGGTTGTGGTCAATTGGGGCAGTTAGGTAAGCTCAATCGGTTCGTCGAACGATTCAGGTGATGGGTTTTGAGATGGATGTTTATGTAGGTAGCTCGTTGATCAAACTATATGCTGAAAATGGTTGATTTGAGGATGCACACCAACTGTTCGACAAATTGCCTTAAAGTGATATTAAATTAATGTTAATATATTAATATAATAATTATTATTATATATTAATATAATATTAATGTTAAAGTACTTTTTAAAGTTTAAAAAATAGGTTTAGTTTAATTACAGAATATTTCAGCATTCTGCAGATGTTAAAAAAACAAACAGTCTTTTTTTTTTGTAGACTGCATACGTTTGATCCACCTCTTCTACTGCAGATGTTTGCAGATGTGGTCCGCAGACTGCAGACGTTTTCCTGCAGAAAAACAAACAACACCTAAATGCGCAAAACTAGTTGAACAATAAGTAATTACCAGCAGAATTCTAACGAACACCCATATAAAAACCTGAATTTTAGGTCATAATTTCCTCATTTTAGCTAGGAAACTTTCTGGAAAATTCAAGATAAATAATTTGGGGTGTTGCTATTTAAACCCTAGTCTACTAACACATTATCATATAATCATTCATTAATTATTATCCATGAGTGAAAAGTTCTTAATAAATGCATTGCTTTTAAATTTAAGCTAATTCTACAAATTGCACGAGCATTAAATGCCAATAATTTCTAAATCAACTGGTTTAGGAGGAGGCACCTTATGACTTTTCGAAATGAAAGTTATGAGTTGGAATCTCATTAGGTGCAATATGCTCATAGTGGGTCAAGGGTTTTATCACAGTAGCCGTTTAGGTGGTGCGTTTCCTTTGGAATGGTAAGCAAACCGGTCACCAGCGCTGTCTGTGTTCACGGGTGTGAGTGACCTTTCGCCATTGACTTTACCTGGATGACCGGACTTAAAAATTATTCGTTGGCCGTTAAAAAAAATCAAAATCTCACTTTTTTATAATATTTTCATAAATTGAAATCATAAAAAATTAATATGTTTAATAACATAAAAATATTATGCTTTATTCACATACGAAAAAACATAAAAAAAATTACAAATTGTAGCTAAAATATATAAAATAAAACTTTAAACTTTCTTTTGACATTCACAGAGAAAATGACAAAATTAATTGTAATGAACCGATCTATAACCATTATATATGTAGTTCTTTTTTCCCCTTAAAATCCTTCTAAAAATTAAAAGGAAAGGAAAAAGTTATGTTATAAAGCAAAGTATTTATGTGCTAATATTCTCGTTTAACTTTATTTATATAATAATTTATAAAATATCGTAAATCAATACATCATTTCAATTACTAAATAAATAAAGAATAATAATGTAAAAAGCTCACTGTTAATTAAAATAAAAAAATAAAATTAATCATTTACTACCCATCAAAAACCGTCGATGATTCAATTCTTATAACATACAAAAACAATAAATAAATCTGTTGGTAATTCAGTTTTAAAAATAAATATTGAAACCCACATGTCGACACTTTGATGGTGATATGTAGCAAATCAATTTATTCATTGTCATTTTCCAATGAAGTAGCACCAAAAGATTCTCGTTGGTAATCACTTTCGTCAATTGATTCGCAAGATGTATCTATTGCTGAAAATCCTCGATCAAGTATGTAATAATTTGAAGGAAGAAACTGCAGTGAATCAAACGACAATGTTGGATGCATGTATTAATAAAAGAACGACATACTTTATGATGAATGTTCATAATTAAGTGATATGTGCTGTGGTACTATGTATATTTGAAGTGTTAACATTGTATTTTTTATGATTGAAACGTACTTATGTGAGATTATTTTGTGATTTGAAAGATATCATTAAATTAACTATTAGATTTTGTTGATGTGTATACAGTGGTACTATGTTTGTCATCTCACTGCTATCTCTGCAAGACTGCAACCTGATCTGAATTCACTATTTCAATCATGACACAAGATTAAGGAGTTGCTGATTGATATAATTTACGACGTTATTGATGTTTATTTCAATTATATTCAATACTAACCTTTTTTATTTGTTTTATGAGATTTAAATGGTTTTATATATTAAAGAACGATCTATACAATTTGGAGTAATGATGATACGTAAATATATAACATTTAAAATTAAAAATAAATTAAGACCAGCAGTTCTATACTTCTATTACACCACATATTAAATTAATAATCACAGTGTTTTCATTTAAATATGAAATTAGCATGCTTTCTAGGGCACATTTTTATGTTAAAGCAAAGTACTCTTCAGCTAAATTATTTTTTGTTTAAATCATACGGAATAAAAATATAATATTTTTTTAAAATTAGAGTAGAAAACAATGTTTTTAAAACCGGACCGGACAGTGAACCGGACGTCTTACCGGTCCGATGGTCGGACCGGTTCAACCGTCGGACCGTATATAAGAACCGGATAAAATTATAAGTATATGTAAAAATTACAAAAAATAAAAAAATATATAAAAAAACCGGTTCAACCGGTCCGACCACTGGTTCAACACTAAAACGGTTTTAAACACCGAACCGGACCGATCGGAATCCAGTTCCCGGTCCAACCGGTCGGACCGGCCGGTCCGGTCCGGTTTTCAAAACCATGGTAGAAAACGTGCATTCTCACATAAAAAGTTTTTAAAAATGAACTTTAAAATAGCTAATTAGTATATATTCTTTAAAATTAGAGTAGAAAACGTGAATTCTCACATAAACAGTTTTAAATGAACTTTAAAATAGCTAATTAGTATATATTCTTTGTAAACAAATCCCATAAAGTTTGACAACACACACTATCCTTCAACAACAAAAGTGAACTTGCAGACATCAGTAGAGATTTTTGAAATTTTCTTTTTGGGTTTCAAATAGTATTTTGAAATTATTAACCCAATCAATGAGTTTATTTATCAAATACAATACAACAATCTAATCCTAAAAAGTTAAAATTATGTAACTCGAATTTAACTATGTAACACTCTTATCTAAGTAAAACATATTTCCGGGTTAATGATCGAGTTATAATAACTTGTTAACAGGCTTAAGTTACAAGTTAATAGTTTTAATTTATCAATTTAGGGTTGTTTGATAATTTTTAAATAATTAAATACTGAACTAATAAGAAATTTGAATAATTATGTGCTGAACCATTAAGATGTCTAAACATTAAAAGCTAGTATATCGTTTAACTATTCAAAAACAAATATTTAAACAATTCAGATAGGAAGTCTTAACCATTTAGTATTAACATAATACTTAACCATTCAAAAACACATGTCTTAACTATTCAAACATTTATTCATAAAACAAATAGTTTAAACTATTAAATACTGTATTATTTTGAAATTTAAAACTGTTAACATGATGAAACATACAATCTGTTAGTTCCTAATAAGTTTATAGATCTACCCATGTAAGATACATATGCAACCTTAGAACAACGAACCTAACACAACCCAACCCATGTATTAAACGAGTTAGACTTAACAATATATATAACTTTTAAATATTTTGTTCCACGTGCTCATGTTTATTAAACACAATCCAAATATTAAACATAGTAGTAACATAATCGCAAAACATATGATAAAATTCACAAAACCTCAATAGATAAACAAAATGTAATATTTTTATCCTTAACATATATATAATACCATTAACATAACATAGGTACTTAAACTGCATTGATCGAATTAACAAAGCGTACAAACAGTCTTTGATCTTTTCTTCTTCATAGTACCAACAACATTCAAATCAACTTCAACATCATTGTTCGTTACATCATTAGTATTATCACTACTACTAATTAACTTCACCTCTGTCGTCATCATCATCGGACCATAATCACTAAACAACTGACCCACAGAACTCACCACCTGACACCTGTCACCACCACCACCACCGGATTTTCTCTTTCTCACTTCCGCCGTCGCCGGAGACGTCGCCGGTGAAGTTCCGGTGGTGGACAATGGAAACACCGAGGGTATCTCAAAGTTTGTTCTGGCTTTTGACCCTCTTAACCGCCTCGCCGCCGCGTCGTAAGCACGCGCCGCCTCCTCTGCGGTGTCGAACGTCCCGAGCCAGTGGCGGCACCGCCCTATGCGGTCGCGTATCTCCGCCGACCACCGCCCCCACGGCCTCTTCCTCACCCCTCTGTAGTTTTTTTTCACCGATCGGATTTTTGTTTCTTGATTGATGTCCGAATCCGTGTGCTCACTGCACGATTTCAGATGTCCTGTGCGACAAGTAAAATAAAATTAAAAAATCTGACTTTTTAAACTTATTTTAGTTAATTGCGTATACTATATCAAAATAAAAGTAACGCAACTTTAATAGTATGTTGCATTAGTTTTTGAAAAAGTTTTGTTAATATTTAAAAAAATTGCATTAGCTTATAACAACTGCGTTAAATGAAGTTACGTTAACTTATAACAACTTTAGTAGTATGTTGTATTTAAACAACTTATTTAAAAAAAATCTGCTAAAATTTTGTTAATATTTGAGAAAAAATTACATTGGCTTATAACAACTTTAGTAGTATGTTGTATTTAAACAACTTATTTGTTACTTGTTAGATAAAACAATATTTTTACTAGCAAATACAATATTTTTGTTTAATCCAGCCCATTGTAAAAGTAAAATGTTGTTTTAAAAAGATTGTATAGGCTCGGTTTTTCTACTAATGTGTTAAGAGTTCCATCTAGAATATATCATTAGGTTTTATACGTTTATTATTTCATACAACTCTTTAAGCATAAAACTCTAACAAGTTTACATACATTTTTTAAATATTTAATTCGACACCCAAAATCTAACACAATAATAAAAAAATCAGGCCCTGAGCGGTCGCCCACACAGCCATGCCTCACCTGCGGTGGGTACGGGTTTTCCGAAGAGCACGTGTTCTCCGACAACGGCGGCGATGCCTTCGAGAACAGGAGGATGATGATGGTGTTCCCACGGAATAATATTATTATTCTCCGGCGAAGGGTTTTGTGTAGGAGTTGATGGGTTGTTGCAGTAGAACTGTGGGAAGTGATCAAAAGGAAATGTTTGAAAAATGGTGTTCATAGCTTCAAAGGTGTAATTGTGTTATGTATTAATGGTGGTTTAGAGTGTGTTTGTGTGTGTGTATGATCAATTGAGGAAGACGAACACACGGATGTTGTAACTTGTAAGTGGTGTGCATGGGGAGTGATGAATGATCTTAGACCCACTATTTATACCCGCTTTCAACCCGACCCGTTTTTTAAAGACGTGAAATTTATATAATATTTTAGTGTATACTTGGAAATTGAAAGAAGTATACATTTAAATATATATTTTTTAATATTTTTACGTTACTGTTAGAGGCAATGACATCAAAAACATGGTTTCTATTTTTTTCTTAAAAAATCTGTTGATAATTTACTACACAAACTAACATATCTTTTGTTGTTTCACATAAAAGTATTTCAATATTTTTTTACATCTATGAAGTATACTCACATGCTAAATTTGAAAAAAAAATGTAGCAATTTTTTTTAAATATCTTGAAACTAGTAAATCCGATTGTTTTGATTACGTGTATTTATGTCTTATAATCTTAAAGCAAAAGAACTAAGTTGGATATTTAAAGGATTATAAAGAACTATTTATGCGAACAAAGGACTATAAATAATTTTTTTTCTATTTTAAAGCAAAGTAAGCAATATCTTTGCAAAACTGTTTGATTGTTTATGTGCTTTCATAGATTACAAAATGCACTGTTATAAAATGATTTCAATTTACTTACAAATCTTCTTTACGAAATACATTTCATTCTTATAACAAATTTTATTTTAAGATCATCAATTCATTTTTTTTAACGGCAAACTTTGTTTTACTCCTTGTGGGATTTGAAATCGCGATCTCCTCACTAAACTTTTGGTGTTTCAAGCTACTAGGCTTATAACAAACTTTTGTTTTACCCTAGTGGTATCATCGATTCATTTGATAGGATAAATATTTTAATTTATATAAATATCCTCATGAGCTATTATGTTTTAGATAAAAAATGTTACAAGCTATGCAAGAAAAGCAGTACTTGCAAGTAAAAAAGCTGGATTTACCGGTTTCTAGTTGTTTTATTTTATTTTTCACAATTTCATACAAATTTAATATGTGAAAGGGAATTTGATTTGTGTATAATTACGTGGAGACTTTTACGGGAAAAATATATATTGTTTTTAATATATATGTAAAAACTATTAAAAGACTTTTGAAAGAGAAATATATTTTCACTGATTTTTTATGTATTCATCCGTTTTAATATGAAATAATGTGTTGTTATAATTCTTCTTTGGGGTTTCGACGTGGAATTATTATTGTAATATTTAGATTTTTTATGGTTAATTACTTAATTAATGATTTAAACATATAAACGGGTATTTATGACCGTGTATATAATTCTTTACGCTAGTACAAATTAAATTATATAACATATAAAAATGATAGAGTTGTACCTCCGATTTTAGATATTTATGTGTAGTGGCGGAACTTGAACACTTCAATAGGTGGGACGGGCACGGAATTAATTTTTTTTAAGTTATAAACTCGATGTATATGTATATATAAATTTATATTAACGAACTAAAAATTTACACTATAGACGGAAACCCCCCTCCCCGACGCCCCTATTACCTCCATCAATGTTCATTTGGTTTTATGGGTTGGATTTTAAATCATGTTTGATATGACGAGATTCTTAAAGAGTAACTTTAACCATATAAAATCAAAAAAGGATCCTAATCCTCATAAGAAAACCCTCGAACCTAATGAATAAGATTAAACTGAGATATAATTCACAATCATATACGGTACAAGCAATCTCATATATCTTTCTTTAAACTTTCAAAATTACATACTTGCTTCAATCATGTTTTAAGGTTATTTGTATATTATTCATTGAAAACTTATGTTTAGTGAAAATGTATAATTTACAAATTTATAAGAAGATATATCTAATTTTTTCAATACAATAGCGACAATTTCATATGCAAAAATCCTCACTTAACCAACCAAACCTATTATAATTTTTCAATCATACATGCTTAACATTTTTTTGTTTTATTATATATATAAGAAAGAAGCAATGATCTATCTCTAACTGGTTAAGTTGAGTTACTTATGATATATACATATTAGAGGTTATAGGTTTAAGTCTCATTTTGAGCAAAAATATTCAGAGTTTAACAAAATGTATCTCAACAATGAGTTTCCTTGTAAAAGGATTGTGGGTGCGACCCCGGCTGAAAAACAAATAAACAGATCCAATTAATATAACACCATATTATCAGGATCAGAGTCGCACATTTGCCGTAAAAGAATAAGGTGTTGTTTGGTAGCCTCTTAATCAGTCTTTTAATGGTTTAGATGTCTGAATGGTTCAACACTTAATGGTTTAGACTGTTTGTTTCGCGAACACATGTCTGGATGGTTAAGATATTTACCTCTAAATGGTTAAGGATTATACTAATGCTGAATAGTTAAGAGGTCTAATGTTGAATGGTTAAGACATATTATCTGAATTGGTCAGACATTTGCCTATGAATAATTAAACGATATACAACCTCTTAATAGTTCAGATCTTTTAATGGTTTAGAATTCTTATTGTTTTAACATTAATCATTTATAAATTGACAAAGAGTCTCAAAAACTAATATTTGGTAGAATTAAATGAGGAGTAAAGTGAGAGAAGGGTTGGGTAGGTGAAGTAGATCATTTGGACCATGCTTACTGGTTATAACTGATGGTTAATGATGGTCAAGTGTTTGTTCGATTTACGAGGTTCAGGAGGGGTCATTGTTACTACTGCTGGTGCATGCAAGGGTTCGTACGTACGTATGGCCAAGGGACCGTACGTCTTCTGGAATTAAGCTCGATCTATCTCTTGTTAAACAGTCATTATAATTGTTTGATTTGACACCTATAATCTTTTGTTTGTATTGTGTTGTGAAAACATTATTTACTTGAAGTCACTTTTGATTTTTTTTTACTTTTATTATATTTATGTAGTTAACTAAAAATTAAATTGATAATAATCTCTAAGTTTAGTGGTTCAAAAGAGATGTGATAGATTTTGTTTTTTTGAAGATACAAAATTTAAATCTTAGTATTGGTGAATTAATACTAATTTGGTATTACTAACTTTTAACTACTAGCAGTTGTTAAAAAATTAAAAATTAAGCTTGTGCGGGGTGGTAAGTTTGTAAACTTCGTTATTCGCGTTGCGGCTATGGTATTAGAATGATTAACTACATAAATAAATGTATGAATTTATGGCGACTCGATTATGGATATCAAAACGTAGACAAAAAACAATTATATAGCAATACCGATGTTCTTTGGTTGGTATCGATTTAATTTTTTTAGATGCCAACACGTTACCGTCACTTAATATATCTTATGATACAATTTTTTTTAATACAATTCTTATATCGATAACCCAAAATTTTAGACATGATCATAAATTAGTTTTTATGGGAAAAGTTAACAAACAAAAATTATTAAATAGAAATCAAATTAGTAAAAGAATTAGGAAATTAAAAACCTGTATTATATATAGTACATGATCAATAAAGTTTTAACTTTTGCAACTTGAAGGCCGGAATATGAAATTTTTTACCATCGATTTTGATAAATGTGATATTATAAATTTCCCATTTCTATTAAGTGTAGAAAAATAAGAAAGTATTGAGTTTTATTATCATGGGTGAGATGACATTAATAAACAAATGATGTCACATTAGAAACCACATTGTTTAACAATGTGTGATATTGAAAAAAATAGAGTGGTATGTGGTAGGTTGTCATCTTAGTCCACATACACACTATCTCTAACGTGTTTTTTCTTTAAATTGTGATTATATTTTACATTGCTTTTAATGTATCTTTATACTTAAAAACAACTTTTAAAATCTTAATATATGTTTAATACAAAGTAAATTAATCATATCGTTACTATTTTTTCAAATATCTAAATGTCGTGGTACCTATCCTACGTCATCTAACTTACATCATAACTAATATACACCAATTCATAATATTCATGACTCGAAAAGTTGACTTCAAGTTGATCTTTGCCACTCTAAATTCGAATCACTTTGCATATTTGCATAGTAAAAATGTTGAATAATCATGCAAATTTTATTCATTAATAATTAAATTTTGGAGTACTTTTAGGTGTAAGTTTGTTTTGTAAACAATGATATATGTGGAATTTGATGTTTTTAATAAACAGGCTTTGGACTAAGAGGCCATCACTTGTTGGCAGAGTAAAAACCCAAACCTATTTTGGGGCTTGGGAAAGGTTGAAGCAAAAACAAAAAAAGATATGTCAAAAGTAAACAAGACAAACAAAGTATGCAATTATCACACCTTTTATCATTTGTTTCAACCCATGTCTTTCTATTTTCAATTTTTCTGTGAAGTCTCATGTCATTGACTTGTATTAATTACTTATAAATCAACTTGTATTAAAAAAATGCATCATACAAATTGTGTATTTCAAATTTAAGTCCTTATATTTATTATCTGCTGATAATCATTTATTAATAAATTTTAATGTCATTCATATAACTCAAAGTAACATAAACAACCCACCATCTTTAAAAATTGTAGTTTTTATCATTTGAACCTTAAAATCACACTTTTAATTACATCACAAAACAAAAGCATCCATTAATAACCTGTTGGTAAATTCGTTACATATTGTTTTTTTAATCTAATTGAAAAGTATACTTACCAAAGAGAACGAGTTATAACAACGATCATTGTTTAAATTATTGTTATTTTTTTAATAGTTAAGTAGTTTTGAAATTTAGAAATTTTTGATAAGTTCATGGTCATGATTGGCTAGAGTTCCATAAAGGTTTAAAAGATCCATTTTTCTAGTGCCATTTATTTAGTCTTTCTATCTTTTAAATTTTTTTGCTTACATTCTCTAATTTGATTCATATATATACACACACCTATTTATTTTAATACCTAAACTATTTTATAAAACTCACACTTTTTTATATACCTTAATACCAATCCCTTGGTCATTTTTTTTCGAATGGGACAAATTGGATTAATGACTGATACTGTCATACCCGATCATCTTTATAATTCAGATAAGAAACCCTCATAACTCAACCTAGATTCACATTTTTCTTTTTTATCACATGTGAGACTTAAACAAAAAAACTCATATTATTTTTATAAAGTATTGAATTTGTTCACTCTAACTATTTGAACTAAGAATCATTGGTGATTAATGTTCACTTGGTTAGCATTATTAAATGTGTTAAATTTTATAAACTTAACTATTTTACAAACTTTAAAGAACGCATTGGAAATGTGAAAAAACATATAAATCCTAGTAGGAGTTTGTTTGATGATTTTCGAGGCAATTTAGGATTACCCCCCTTTTGAATATTCTTCTGTCCCACATCCCCCGTAACTTTGAGTTGTTTTTATTCACCAAAATGGTCAAAGATATGTTCCTTTTAAAAAAACATTTCAATACTTTTTATTAAATATATCTATAAAGTGAAATCGGTACACCTACCAACTATCACTTAATCTAGAAAATGATTCAATTTGTATCTCATCAAGAGCATAACTTGATGAAGGGTTATTTGGCAGTCTCTTAATCAGTCTTTTAATGGTTTAGATGTTTGAATGATTCAACATTTAATGATTCAGACTATTTGTTTCGCGAGCACATGTCTGATTGGTTAAGACATTTACCTCTGAATTGTTAAACATTATACTGATGCTGAATGGTCAAGATGTCTAATGTTGAATGGTCAAGATGTGTAATGTTGAATAGTTAAAACGTATTATCTGAATTGGTCAGACATTTTTCTTTAAATAGTTAAACGATATACCACCTCTTAATGTTTCAGCACTTAATGCTTCAACAGTTAATGTTTCAGACTTTTTATTGATTCAACACTTAATAATTCAAAAGTTGTCAAACAATCCTAAGACAATCTTTATTGTAAGATAATATGATTAACAGAGGTATATTAAAAGTTGTTTTTAATTTTTTTAGTCCTAGCTACAAATTTTAATAGTCATATTAAAATTGGATTAGTGATGAAATGACAAACATAGAATCAATGTGTATGCATCATCAAAATCTAATATTTGATTCAATGAGAACTTTCAAACCACAAAATAATCTCACATATGAAGTCTTCAATTTAATTACTTTCAATGGTTAATAAAAAAACATCATGAGACACATATTTATCTACGTGTAGAACTAGCTAGAGGGGTTTTAAGGCGCTTATTGTTGTTATGACCTGTGAAACTTTATAAGTAATTACTCTTTTTGAAATCGGATGGGACTGTCCGATCAAACTGAAAACTGGCTACGCAAACCAACTGGTCGAGTTGGGTACTTTTAAACCACCTTCACTCGAACCGGTAGGTTATGAGTACAACTGGTGGAATAGCGGAACTAAAGCTTTGGTTGGACCAGTTTTTCACTTTTATTTGTCCCTTTGAAACTCTCTGTTCATTTTCTATTATTTTATGCTCCCTATAATTCTATATCACATTTCAATGACAAACCAGACAATGAGGGTTGTTAATTGTTTCATACTTCATAAGTTCATAGTGTATGTGTGATGGGCCGTGGCCCAAATGGAGTCATAGTAAGAGGCTGAGAGCCTATATAATATTCTGATATAGGACTATATGTATTAAGTAATCCAAAAAACCAATTGCTCCATAAATAAATGAGACAATTACATATTTTCTCATTTAAATTTATAAAATCATATATTTTTTAAAGCATGTTTTAAACACATTGTATTTTATGCAAATTGAAACTTTCATATTAAGAAAGTACTTAATTTTATTGGTGAAGAAAGAGATATATGTAATTCTACCTAATTAAATGGGCCGCCTAGCCCCTGTAAAAAAGAATAGGACCCGACCTAATACGAAATTTTCGAAACAAGTTGTGTTTAGTTAGGTTAAACCAATTCACGGGTACTCCTTTTTGTTTTTACGAATTTCAAAGAAATATTTTATTATGTATTGTATTGTATGTTTAATTTTGAAAGATGAAAGATAAATTAGTAAAAGTTTTATAGTTCGGGACATAATTAGTTTACACACATTTCTATTGTGTTGTAAAGTTGGATTTTTAGAATATCAAAATGTAAAAACAAATAAAACAAAAAAGAAGTTTAGATCAAACAGTTCATATATTAAAACCGACTTCTAGAGCATAGACTACGTTCCAATATAATATTATTTTAGAGGAGAGACAACATTCATTCGCATAAGATCCCATCAAAAAACCAATCCCGACTAAGAGGGAAGATATACAGTCCATTAAAGTTTACGATAAAATCAAAAGAAAAATACATTTCAATATTTAAAATACGTCTTTATATTGAAATGTCACGACTATTTATGTTTTAATCAGTTGAATGGGTAACAAAAGGCAACAATGACAATAATAATAATAAAACAAATTCTTTCCGCTAGAAGTTCAAAACTCAACAAGACCATTTAGAAAAAAATTAATACATTCTCTACGTACGTTCAAAGTTTTAAATATATACTTAAATTAAATTCAAAATAAGGGTTGTTATAGATAAATTTATTACTTATTAGGAACATTGAAAGTGAAATTGGAAAAGAAACTAACATTTTCAGTGAAGTTTAATTGGAAAACAAACTATAAAAGTAAAAACTTTTCCAATGCTAAGGGCGAGTTAAGAGTTTGTGTCATGTTTTCCGGTTTAAAGGTGGTTTTAAATTAGTTTATGAAGAATCTACAATCTTAAAAACACAGAAGTTGTACTTGTGATAATATGATGAACTCGAAGCAAACCATGTTTAGAGTCCACAAGCCACTTAATCAGAGTCATTATCAAAAAAACTAGAGCTCACTTGTTAATATAACAAACTTTTTATAAATAAAAAATAAATAAAAAAACTATTTTTCAAATAAGAAACCACCACACAAATCTCTAAATTCTTAGTAAATTTAAATTTCATAAAATCAACACTAATAATTTATATAAACCGGATATACTAAAATTAAACCCTAACAGGGTTAATTATATATTTTCTAAATAAATAAAAAAAGCACACAATCACAAACATAGTAAATTAGTACCCTCGATATATCACTCAGCCCCATCAGCTCCCGCAAATTACAGGAGCTGATGGAACACTCGAGCGCAACTATACACCGAGCACACGGCTTCAACAGTTGTCAAAAACAACATAAACAAAGCAGCCAACAACGTTAAAATCCTCCATGATGCAAACACATAATACTTCAAGAACTTGGATGTTTTCACCCTCCATGTTTGCTCATACATATGATTCACATCAGCGACAACCTTATCCAATGCCGCAACCTTGGTCAATTTCACCGATTTACTCATCCCGTTCCATAGATCAGCAACCTCTTTATCGCTCTTCAAATGGCTCACAACGATCCCCTTTTGGCGTAGATACTTCGCGTCTTCTTCTGTGTCGATTATCCCGTTCATTAACTCGGTGTAACGAGCCACCACCAACGGCCCCGCTGCAACGCACGCTTCATACGCCACGAGGTTTCTTAAATAAACCTCGGTGTTCACGTCTAGTTCGACCACTGGGAGGTGAAGTGGGTGTGTTTTGACGTCAAATGTAATGCTGGATATCCCACCTTTCACTGGTGAGAATATTATTCCGGCTTTCGTCATATCAGTAACCGAAGGGATCGTGATCTCTTCGATTGTTGGTGCTTTCGACTCGCCTTTTTCTTCGCTTGATTTCGCGGGTTGTTCACCGCGAAAGTTTTCAAGCATGTGTTCTATGGGCCCTTTCATGAGGTTGAGTATTGGGAGGCTTGAGAAGATTTTCCATGGGAGTTTCATCACCAATGCCACGGGTCTCGCGAAAATTAGCTTTCGGAGGATCATTACGATTCCCGCGTTTGATTTGGAGATGATTTTCCAGATGAAGTTCATGCACCGTTGGATATCGTTCGGTTTTGCAAACGACTCTTCTTGATCACCTTCACCGGCGTCTTCAGTAATACCTGTTAGCGATATATATCAGATAGAATATATTAGTTACTGTTCGCATAGAATACATAAGCTATATTTGTTATTACTAAGTTATGCTTAGTAGTAATACATGTTAGCGATATATATTGGATAGAATATATTAGTTACTGTTTACAAAAATTATATATGTTAGGATTTGTTATCAGATAATATTTACTGTTATGATTAGTTGATTATAATACATAGTATTGTCTACCTTCAGGCTCGATCTCAATAGCGTCATAGATACGAAGTTCTTTATTATTCGGCACGGTCATGTGGTACAGAAAATCTAGAAAATGATCACAGTCGTCGATATCGACGTCAGCCAAATCTTGTTCGTGAAACGGGGAAAACTCGTGGTACAACCACATGAGCATCGTTTTCAATACCTCTCCGGCAGACTGATTACCAGTCTGCCGGAGCTGATGCTCCATCACCGTCTTGATGAGGAACAATGGGATTTGGTTCTCCACTATTACCAAATCCCGAAGGATCGCCATATGCGATAGCTTCTTCCCCGTAGCATCCACGACATGTGACATCGCGGATGCTACTCTTTTCAACGTCTGTTGTTCCTCTTTCTTGTAATAAACTGTTAGAAATTCGAGCAAAAACGCCATATCAACCGCCATCATCCACACGAGCGCGTCACCAGACATATCAAGAAACTTATGGTAACAAGCACGAATTCGCGCCTCGTCTTTTACCTTCATTATCTCCACGATTCGTTCGAAGCTAACATTCATGTGTTTCTGCATTCTTCGTGCAGCCGCGAGCTTGTACCTTTGCATGTCGTAGACCTCGGGGCGCCAATGGTGGAACGGGCCCAACGCGACTTGTTGTGGGATGTAGGATTGAGGGTCAGTAGCAAGAAGCACTTTAGGAACAGTGAATATACTAACGGGAATTCTATCGATTTCTTCATCGTCGTGTTCGCAGATCGATTTACGCATTGCTGAAACCTACTTGTGGAATTCATTGCACTTTTGGTCTTCATTGGCTACTGAAGATAACAATATATGGGGTATTAGTGTATTACTATTACCCTAGCCACATATATACACTAATAGAGTTATATAATTGTTGTAACAACAAAACGTGATATGTGTTGGAAATGTGAAAAAAGAAGAGCTTTCTAGGGTGTCCACGTGGATATTATTTGGTGGTGATGTTATGTAAGATGTGATTTATATGACATATATGAGATGATACAACAATGGTGAAGAAGAATTGATCATATTTTTAGAGATTTTGGCTTTGTGATCCTAACACTTACAGATGTAAAGAGATGAAGAAAATGAAAGAGTTGAAGATGATGATCATGATAGGGATAGAGATAAGGGAATTGTGAGCCATAGACTAATTATATAACTTTAGAATAAAGATTTAACTCTTATTCTCTTCACTCTCACTTTTAGTATCTAATGATAGATGATAGATCTATAAGTTTATGTGCAAACATACGTTTATGTTTATATCTATAACATTCGACATATATACTGACTTGAGTGCTGGAATATCTAAGAGCGTGCACAAGCTAGCTCCAAGACCTCTAACGTGTTTTTTATGTTGTGACATTTACTCCTACGTGAGACAAGTAGAGATGGGGTTACAAACTACTGAGACGAATATGAACTTATGGGTTATATATGTTCAATGTATAGGAATCATTTTTAGATGATCAATAACTTGAAAAACCAAGAGTCGTAAAATCGCTTTCAAATTAAAAGTATCTTAAGTTAACACAAAATGATGTTCAATCAGATAAAACTCAGATTCAAGAACAAAGTATGATTTTTATGTGTGAAATCGTGAACCAACGGTACGAAGAAGATGACCAAATTAAATTATCTCTGCAGGGATGAAGCCAATCAAAAATTCAAAACCACCATTTGGTAGCTTTCTTTTGAAATTAAAAACGTGTAAATTTCCTTTAAGCAAATAACATCATGACATAAGGTTGTTTAACGAACAACTGACCTTAGCAACAAGTTTAATGGTAGATATAATTATATCAAGTTAATTTTTTGTTCATTTGATTTTCAAACAAAAGTGTATTCAAGCTTTAAGCAAATAACATCATGACACAAGGTTGTTTAACGAACAAGCCGAGCTAGCCCAACTTCAGATTATGCACGTACATACTCGAAGTTAAACAAGTCATCTTGCCAAGCCTTGTTTCTTAACTAGCTGAAATTTAAGTTCGGACTCTGGTTTGGAGATAGCTCGAGCCAGCTTACGTGTAATCGGTAGACTGTACCTTCTCTTTAGTTCTGAAATATTGACAACTTTTTATATATTGTAACCACGTATAGATACAAAATCTAATAATATTCATTGCATGTGTGATAGTTGTAACAATTAAAAAACGAGTAGAACAAATTAAAATGTTGATAGATATATCACAAAATTAAAATGTTGATAGATATATCACAAAATTAAAATATATGACAACCATCCATTTAAAATGCATAGATATTTATTATGTTAATGTTAATGGGACAAATTAACACACCCAGTCTGCCGGCAACCCAGTGAGTTTACGCCACGGCACATGTATGCCACTCTTGTTGAAATAATTAAATATTATTGTGTATTTTAAAACGTGTAATTTAATTCGTGATATTATAAAGATTTTGATGGTGATAAACACTTCACAATACAACATTTTATAAACCATATAAATCAGTTAGTAAGGCATAAACAAGTAGATTAGTTTGTCATTTGTTTAAATTTAAGTTAAACACAAATACAATTCAAGAGTCAAAACAACCAAAATATAAACACAAAGTAACACAAGTACAATCACTACTTCAGTTCCCATCAGATCCCCCGTGTATATCAGGCAACTGATGAAACACACGAGCACAACTATACACCGAACAAAACGACTGCAACCCCGTTAACAACAACATAAACAAAGCAGCCAAAATGGTCAAAAACTTCCATGATCCAAACACATAAGTGTTCATAAATCTCCCAAATTTCACCCTCCATGTTTCACCATACCTCTTATTAACATCTTCGATCACTCGATCCATCTTCGGTACCCTCGTCAGCTTCACGCATTTACTCATGCCGTTCCACAAATCCGCAACCTCTTTGTCGCTCTTCAAATGGTTCAAAACGATCCCCCGTTCGCGTAGATACTTCGCGTCCTCTTCGCTGTCGATTATCCCATTCATTAGCTCCGTGTAACGCGCCACCACCAACGGTCCCGCTGCAACGCACGCTTCGTACGCCACTAAGTTTCTTAAAAAAACCTCGGTGTTCACGTCTAAATCCATCACTGGGAGGTATAATGTAGACGTTGAGACGTCGAAACTGATGTCGAATATCCCACCGTTCACCGGTGAGAAACCGATACCAGCTTTTACCAGTTCTGTAACCGAAGGGATCGTGATTTCTTCGATCGTTGGCGGCTTCGGATCTGTGGTGTTATCTTTCGGTGTATCGTCTTCTTCGCCTTTAAATCTAACAAACATACGCTGAATGGGCTCTTTCATTAGCTTGAGTATCGGAAGATTTGATATGATCTTCCATGGGAGCTTCATTAGCAGCACCATGGGCTTGCCAAATAGGACTTTTTTGAACATCTTCATCAGGCCTGCGTTTGATTTTAATATGATGTTGTATATGTAATTCATTACCTTACGAACTTCTGATTGTTTCGCGAACGATTCTTCGTCGTTTTCACCTCCATCTTTCGCCTCGTTGATCACTTCGTTCTCGAAGTCGATTTCGACCTGCGTGATCCCGAGTTCTTTGTTGTTCGGGACCGTCATGTGGTACAGAAAGTCGAGTACGTGATCACAGTCGCTAAGGTCGACATCTGGCAACTCGTTTTCGTGAAAGGGAGTGAGTTCGTGGTATAACCCCATTAACATCTTCTTCAACATCTGATCACCAGAGTGGAGATCAAATGCCGTTGTTTTCGACTGATGCGCGATCATCTTCCTCAGTAAAAACAACGGGATCTGATTCTCCACCATCACCACATCGCGAAGAATCGCCATGTGAGAAAGCTTCTTTCCTGTCACGTCAACCACATGAGACATTTCGGACTTCATCTTATTCAACGTCAGTCCTTTAGCTTCTTCATTTTGATCAATGGCATAAACCTGAATAAACTCGAGCAAAAACGCCATATCAACCGCCATCATCCACACCAGTGCGTCACCAGACATGTCAAGAAACTTGTGGTAACAAGCGCGAATTCGCGCTTCATCGTCTTTTTTCATAATCTCCACGATTCGTTCGAAGCTTACATTCATGTGTTTTTGAGTTCTACGTGCAGCGGTAAGCTTGTACCGCTGCATGTCGTAGACCTCGGGCCGCCAGTGGTGAAACGGGCCCAAGGCTACTTGCTGAGGGATGTAGGATTCGGGGTCGGTCGCTTGAAGAACTTTAGGGACAGTGAAAATACTCACTGGAACTTTACTGAGTTCTTCGTCGTCGTGTTCGATGATCGATTTACGCATGTGTTCGACCCATTCGTCTTCGTCGATGTTCATCTTTGAGAAGGAGTATGAATTTGTGGATAATGATCTTGTAGCCATGGTGAATGTTAATGGTGTTTTTGTGTTCTTTGTGTTTAAAACTATATGTGGGTCTTATAGACTGTATAACAAGGTAGTATAAGGTTGATTTAGGTGGTGCATATTATATTGACCATGTGAGACATGTTTTCATGATAAATAGCAATTCAGAATATAAGATTATGTAAGCTATAGGTAGATATTGACAACTATGAAAACAAAAAAAATGAATAAATTATTTTGATGAAAGTGATAAACAAATATGTTATTTGAAAGAATTTAATATTTAAGTTGCCAGAGTTTAAACTGGGCAAGATTAAACTATAAATTATATATTTAGTAAAATGAAGTGAGACCCTAAGAAAACCATAAAGTTATATGAAAACTAAAGGAAACCAATGAAAACAATCATATAACTTATAAATTTTTATCACTACCTTTATATTTGTGTGTATGTATATATAAATAATGGCATGGATCAAATAAAAACCGTAACATGTTTTTACACATACATCACATATTGGTTACGTATATGTAATCATTTTTCATTCGATATAGTGTTACGTATATGTAACACTCTTCATTCTCGTATTTATGTTCAACATATATGTAACAAATACTTAAATAACCTTTTAACAATTAAAATAATATAAAATTTATGAATTATGCAATTGTTTTTATTGTTTTCACATAACTATTTGTTTTCTCAAGAATCATCCCCTTAGTTAGACATTTTAATTTTAATCTTGCTGGTTACATGTAGACGTATTTAACTTTAGTATAACCTGAAAAATGCTTGTTTATTGAACGGGTGTGATAGGGACATGACCTGATTAAACATGATATTTTATTAAGAACTAAATCGATCAACTTTAAATATGATTATTTTCGTGTCTATGTTCTAGGTCGTAAGAGAAATTAACGTCTCTAGTTGTTTGACCCGCAACTTAGGCTCCACATTTAAGTACTACATTATTTACAAATTACATCGGTGTAAACGGTAAACCCATATATGCTCGAATTGGATGATGTATGATTATTGCTAGTCGACCCTTCATTAAATACTTTATAATCAATTCAAAACATAATTTGTTAGTTAAAAATCAATTGTTCTATTATTATTAAGTGATAAACATTTGTCTTTTTTATAATCATATATAGCTTAAAAGATTCTTTATAGAAGATACGTATCCGTCACCATCCATTCACAATGTGAAGCATGCAATATAAATATATAAATAGCATGTGGAACGAGTTGGATAATAAGTATATCCACTACCTTAAAAGTGTCCTTTAGCGGCAAATTTTAAGATTTAATTACTTAATTGGGCAAATTACATGTTTTCGTACTTTAATTCTCTATATACTTTTAAGTTTTGTGCTTAAATTTAACAATAGTATGAAATTTCAGTTATGCTGAAATTTTATAATGTTTTATGACATTTGTTCTAACGGGCATTGATTTTTATTATTAAATCGAATCATATGTGTTGCACTAATACATAGTTGATATAAAAAGTTACCGTACTAATTAAGTAGTGACGGAGCTTGAACAAACGTATAGCGGGTCAAAAAGTCACGAGACTCGAATCAGGAGGGTCAGACTCGATATTGTATAAATTTTTCGGACGAAATATACATACATTTCACTTTTGAGTGAAAAACGAGGAAGTTCCTGAAAAGTTTCGCCCTTGGTACTAAGGGTGGACATTATCCATTCTGTCCCACTCCTAACGAGTCAACTCTTGTTATCCGGTACCAAAGTCCATTGGGTGGTGTTCCCGCAAGTACCTCGATGCCACCTCAACCTCGTTTCGCTTCCTCCCTTGTCCACTCAAATAAAAGTGAAACGATTTGGCTTCGAAGTTTTTTCTCTAATTTTCATTTATATAAGTTTATATATTTAATTAATATATAGTTTGCTATATCTAATTCCATAATATATATCATTCTGAAACTTTTAGATTTGACTTTTCTATAAGATTTAAAATTGTGCTATAATTTTGCCGAGTCGGTAAAATCTTTTTTTCTCGAAGCTATAGGCTCATACTTGGTGTGATTAAATTAAATTATGCTGAATACACACGAAATAATATCTTATGTTTTAGCCATTAAAAACCTCCACTTGCTTGTTTTTTAAGATGATAGCCAATAACTATCCTTATTAAAATACTTATCCCTCCCATTAATTTTATCCACTTGCTTATTTCGTTATTACTAAATTTAAATCATCAGTTATTGTCAACAATAATTTTTTTCAGATATGTATTAGCATAATATAAGTAGACTTTTATCATAGACCCTCTAAAAGATTTATCCGGAAGTCACAAAGAGAATTACACCTAATATATGGACATATTGTAATTTATAAAGTCTAAACACGTGTGTCATGAGGTTTTTATAACATATGAAGTCAATTGAAGTAATATTATAGTTATTTGGGACAAATTTTTCCACATGACAAAATAATTAAAACTCGAGTAGAAATGAAGTTAAAAGATGAAATCAAAAGTCAGTGTGGGTGACAAAAGTCAAAGAACATCCTCCACCTTTTACCCAAAAGAATACATAAAATATTTAATGCCTTCATAAATCTTTACGTATGAAAGCGTTACATTGTTTGAAAATTTAGTCCTTTTGTCATATGCACAACCATGTTGCTAGAACTTTCAATATCTTCTTATGTAGGGTATTTTGTAGTTGTGAACAATTCATTAATAGTTGATTATGAAAAGCAGAAGCGCTTCAATCTTTTTAGAGTTTAAAACGAACTTTAAAGTAAGGTCTTTAAAAAACATTTTCAATTTATATAGATGCTAAATGCAAATAAAACTATAGGACCATTTTAAAAGTTTTTTTTTGAACGCATAGTTCAATTTCAACGCAAGTACGATTTTTGTGAGTAATATAAATTGATAGAATTTTTTACTTTATAAGTATCAAAGATCTCATATAATTCGTATGAAAGTTAAGGTGAAACATAAGATAATGATGTCAACAATTGAAATAGCTCATATAGTCTACAATAAGTATGGAACAATCGATTGTTGGAGTCACTGGCAGAGGATTTAAGGGGCCGGGGGGGCTGCCGCCCCCCTCTTTTTTTCGTCGGTAGTGTTAAATTTTAGTCCGGTAGTGTAAATTTTTGGTCGGGTAGTGTAATTTTTATATAAAACTCGAGTTTGCCCCCCTTAAAATAAATTAATTTTGCACCCGCCTCCTCTACGTATATGTTCAAACTCCGCCACTAGTTGGAGTATCAAAATTTTCAACAAAAGAAGATGAATGCTTTTTGTTGAAGTTTTAATTTTATTTTGCAAATAAAATATTTAGCTATTAGCATGGTGGTGGGCCAAATGTTTCGACTCCATATCAAGGGTGGAAAACAATACTGGGCTCAGATGACCCTTTTATGATTATGTATGGGCCTACTAGTGCAACAAATGAAAGTTAGCAAATTTGGGCTTTATTGGGCTGGGTAAAACGTTAATGTATAAACTGGACCTTTTGATTGGGCTTTTTTTTTGTTTTCATATAATTAAGACATAGTGTGTTCTAGACTTAGAAAAAAAAAACCGGGTACGGACCCGACCCGGCGTACCCAACCCGGACCCGGGTATGTGTACCCGGTTCGTACCCGGAATAAACCAACGGTTTCAACCCGGTTTGTTTTTTTGAATTTCTAAAACCGACCCTACCCGGACCCGACCCGACCCGGTCTAAACCCGAAGTGAACCCGGTTTTGGACCCGATATTGGACAAAAAAAAGAAAAGAAAATTAGAAAAAACAAACTAAACCCGGTATTGGACCCGATTCCGGACCCGACCCTACCCGGGTATGACGGGTAGGGTTTTCCCGCAAGTGAACCCGACCCGGGTTCACCAATGCTCGGGTATAAAAAACCCGACTGGACCGAACCCGGTTTGAACCCGGTTTCGAGTCCGATCCAAAACCCGATTTGTGCATGACTGGTGTGTTCAGTGTTGGTTCTTGAAACTTGAAAGTTATGCCAGACCAGCATTTAATTTCTAAATAATATGATTTGGTCATTTTTGTTTTTAGTATTTCAGATCTTTAAAATGAAAAAGTCTTAAATGAATGAGAGTTCATGAAAGGTGCATTTTTTAATTAAAGCATGCAAACCCCTATAATATAAAATATAAAAAATATTTCTAATACAATTACGATATTATGTAGTTATAACTTTTGAATAGCAATTTAGATACATAAATGTAAATCTTATCAAACTATGATTATCAATCACTGTACTAAAAAAACTACACATTTTTCACACGGCTTGATTAACTTCAATTACTCTATACCTACGTTCCATAATTTATTAATAGGATCTTTGATTCATACATCATGTATGTTTTTTTTAAAATAAACTACAATTTATAATAAAATAAACTGCAATTTACAGTCATGTAAACGATAGTTTACCTTCTTATAAACAATAGTCTATAGAAGGGTGGTGTATGTAATATAAAACCATTTATTAGCACCACAAACTTTTGTAAAAAGTTAAAGTAATCACACATTTAGTTTTATATTATTTAAAACAACTGTCATTAATCTTCTGGTCTAATGGTATGAGATGATGGTTAGAGCTCAAAATCTTTTACTTTCAGATTTAAAATCTAACTCAGCAGTGTTTTCTTACGGTGAGTGATTTCTTTCTAGATGGTGTTTTTGAGTGAGTCAGACTTGAAACGTCCCGTAAGTCCCGTCTTTTTAAAGACTAACTCGAGTATCGCGTAATTTCAAACACCATTCAAAAATATATATTCAAAGATATATATAATAACAAGTTAACAACAATTCAACAACACAATTTAAAGTCGGAACCCACTCCAACACTGTTTGACCTTCAAGATTCGTTATCATTAATCACTAATCAAACTTCAAATCAAGAATCATTTTACAATCGGCTTCTATACTATTGACACACGTAAATGCCAATTATTTTTAACTCTTCCACCGACTTTCATGCTTTCAACCATCAAATTCCCTCTCAAAAGTCGGCAATAAACATTAAAAAATCCACATTTAAACACTCCACACGATCGTTTCAACGCGGTTTGATCCAGCTCATAATCAAGAGTATTCAACATACCCATATACTTCAACTCTTCATCAAATCAAATTATCAAATGCATAATAACCCATCAAAGATCACCAAAAACCATTATGTTTTCAACAAAATCAACCTTACTTCTGCTGCTACCGATCTTTTTCACGTTGTTCACTCATGGAGTTTTTTCACAGGTTCTTCATCCCCAAATGCAGCAATTTTCAGGTAAACTGTTGTTGTTTCTTGTAATCTTCATGGGTTTTATGGGATTCCCATAATGGGTTTGTGATTTGTTGATTTTTTTTTGGTTTCTAGGGGTGATTAATGTTGGGTCCGGTGAGTTTCACCGGAAAATTGATCGGATTTTGATCGAAAAGGCGGTCAGTGATGATAATTCGTCTTTGATTTTGGCTGATGAGAGAACACGAAGGAAAGACCCTAGTGATGATTTTAAATACTACACAGGTGGATGGAATATCAGTAATGATCATTACATTTCTGTAAGTTATATGCTTGATTATTGATGACAGATTGAAATTGGCTTCTTAATTACATCCGAAATTCAAAAAGTTTACATTTTTGCATCAAGATTCATTGAAGTTTGATGGGACAATCAACATGTTAACCCAAAGTTTGGGAAAGAAGGCGGCTAGATTGTAGTCTTACAAGTACACGTGGCGTTTTTTAATTGGTTGGTTCTGATCTGAAGGCTAGGTTTAGCTGCTCGGAAAAGAGGCGGCTACATCGTAGCATTTAATTTAAAACCAACCGATTAGAAAACGCGTGTATTTGAAGGCTATAATCTAATCGTGTTCTTTTCCATAGAGTTCTAAAGATGAATGTCCATTAATGCAATGTTGTGGTTA